>JARLTB010000046.1:11162500-11347500 GCA_030141615.1 Unio pictorum | reverse complement strand
CGGGAGGCTTTAATATAGCATTCCAGCTGGTCAAGAAAGGTTTTCTTTAATGAGGTTTTAAACAAAGCAAGGGAATTTGAATTACGAATCCTCATGAACAGGAATTACAAACGGTGGGCATCGATACGGGGTTTTTTTATTTTAAAAAAGGCTTTTAAAATTGATGGTTTTCGACACGGAATATGGAGTTGTTAGTTTTTGATTGGGGATTACGCACAGTATTTGATCTTAGTTCAGTCAAAACCTGGAGTAAGATCGTTTAACGCCTTACATATCACGGTTTCTTATAAAATAAAGATTACGTATTTGTACACAGTGGCGTAGCGACGAGGGGGGGGGGGGCAGGGGGGATTCGCCCCGGGCGCTGGTGGCTAGGAGGCGCCAAAAAGCCCAAATCGGCCCAAGTATCAACATAACTGCGCAACAGGGGCAGCCAGGAGCGCAAATTTGGGTGTTTTGCCCTGGGCACCACAAATTTGGGTGTTTTGCTCTTGGCGCGAAATACCCTCTCTACGCCACTGTTTGTACAGATAACCATTAGAGACGTGGAAACAGAAAACATTCGACGGGGTTGAAATAGAAAGTTTCGGAATTATTCGCGTGCCCTTTTCTGGAGTTTGTCAATTCCGGATTGCTTATAACTGGATATGTTTGTCATTTCTCTATCAGTGTTAGTATATATCCCGAAGAAAGAAAAAAAAACTTCAGGCGACAGTAATTTTAAGAGAGTTATTCTTTTGACGACCATTACATATTCATGAATGATATGTGAATTCCAGCCGAGCTTTTGATCAGTGTCGATACCACATAGTTTTTATTTTATTTCCAGCACTATTTACGTCGAGCCACTTTTCATTAAATATAAATCGGCCTTGTCCCTATTGTCAAACATCTTTTTTCTAGATCCAATAGTATGCAGTCTGTTTTATTAACTTCAAACTTATACATTGTTACATTGTTGAGGTCACGTTGAAATTTATTTCCAATGAAGTCGAGCTATTTACCAGATGAATTTGAGTAGAATCGTCAGCGAAAGCATCTGTGTTCACTGAATACAATTCCAAGTCATCGATAAATAGTGGAAAAAGAATATAACCTAATACGGAGTTTGAGGAACAACATTTCAAATATGACTTGAATCGAAAGTATATTTACCAGTGCAAACAACCCGAATAGTATGCACCTAATGCCACACTCTGTCGTCTGCCGATTTTTTGTAATACATCACACTGCATTTTATTTATCTCAATAAGCATGGAGTGTCATATATTTCGCTTAGTTGAAACACGGCACAATTAAAAAGTAAAATTAAGCCTGATCTGTACATGTAAAAAAAAAAATATAATTTTGCATGAAAGCTAATATCGACGTACATCTATTTGCATACAACACGTCCAAATACCATCCTAATGTAGCTGTCGGGTGATAAATGTCCCCTTTTTTGGATGTTAGTTACTGTGCCATATCGTCCCATTTAAAAACCGGGATTACATTCTTACATATATAACGGGTTAGCTAGTGAAAGTAGTTTCAGCATTTTATGACTAATACATGGAATCCCTCTCCTTCTTAGTATCATAAGTAATTCCTGACGGCATCTATCAATTTCCTTTTGTAGTAGTAGTGAAATATAATTCGTGACTTGTGATACAACTAAGATCAGGCAGTATGTGATTTCGTTAACAGTTGAATTTCACAAAATGCATGGGTTACGAATCTCCTCATTTTCTTATTTGCGTAAATCAGTCTGATTGACAAGTGGATATTGCACATAAGGTAGTAAATTTTATTTATGTCAGAAATCTGTATGATTATTGTCCAGTGATTCTGACGAACCTTTATTTACAGTAAATATAAATTTACGTTTTACATGCTACAGAAACTTTATCATGCCCATTTTTAGTTTTCAAATTGCATGTATTTACTCTGTTTTTTAGTTACATGTAGATTCACACATGCTGATTGCGTGTTTACTCATCTTGTCGCGTGTCCTACTGAGTCATTGTCGTAATAGCTAAATAGTACTATTATCTAGCGTAAGTATCGTTATTAGGATTTGTATTTATGGACGCTCTTTGGCAAGGGATTAGATAAGATCTGTAGAGCTGTTAACACAATCTTTAATGTTCAGATAATCAGTAAGTGACATGTCCCAATTATAAATAATGATGTATTTGTTGATTTAGTCAAACTTGGCGTTCAAAGTATTTTTTAACTATATTAGGCAATATTGCGATCAATCATTGAAGAAAAACCTGATTTATTTCTAACGGTTATTAGGAGTTGTTTATCGGGTTTACACAATGTATTCCGGTAACTGTCGTTTATAGTTTCATGGAAATGGATCCATTCTGCATTCGTCGCAGCTGATAAGGTAGTCATCTTCAAAAGTTATTATCACTTGCTCCTAATACTGTGTTCTAATAATTTGAGATTTCAATACAATCTTGCTTTTAATGAGGACATGTTTCTCCGTGACAACGATGGCTCTCTGACCCATAATAAGCACATTAATAAAAGACTGTAATTTTATATATTCACTTCTAATTACCGTATAACCTAATTAATGAAATATCATTTTGCTTCTGCTTAATTTTAAAAAAAAAAAAAAAAAAAAAAAAACAGACTTAAATCTTGAATCAATGTGAATACCACATAATCTCGATATTACTGGTCGATGGAATAGTTGGATATACTGAATATTTGTTTGCTACAATGTAGTGTCAGTATACCTGACACCATTTGGTCAGAACTATTTTCTTATTATCAAATTGTCCTAAAAAAAAAGACCGTTGACCAAAAAATATCTAGTTTTCACCCTGATTCTGTACATTGATTTACATATATGAAAAGGAAAGATTTGTACCAAAAATATTTAATATCATAAAGAATCTATCGCTGCTATCCTTTTTTTTTCTGTGTATATTGGCTTCTGATTTTTACAAACCCTAGACAAATTACAAAGAACCAAAACAATTCTTATGAATGGTTGAAATCTTTACAAAGTAAAGAACATGGCCAGTCAGTGTTCGTTTCTTGGTCTTAAAAACTGACAGATAGGATGATTATTTTATTACAGATGTAAGAATAAATACATGCATATAAATGATGCGATATTTTGTACAGGTTTTAATTCCTAATATTTACCAAGTGGAAGCTGGTAGTCGTCCTTTCTTGGGACTCTTGTTGGTCTTCATGCGTATTCATTCCAATAATCTATTAAAAAAAATACTAATCAGAACAGTAATTCTAGTTCTAATGAGAAAAGAAAACGTTTGCCAATATTTGTACAGTGTATTGTTCAAACAACGTTGATAAGTACTTAGTAATAAGATGCACATGTGTATGTGTATTTTGTTTTATTCTTAGATAATTATTTATGGTATGGTCATTGTTGGCGAAAATCATTGTAATACCAAGGTATTTTATTTTGGCTCAAGTATCGTTTAGGGACACTCTTAAGTTGTTGTAACTTGTCTCTAACTGTTGTACTCTGAATATAGTCTTTATTTAGTGACCTAATATGCCTATTTTGAGAAATACCCTAGGTATTCGATCGTTAATATTTGCTTTTAAGTATCTTTCATATTCGATGAATGACTAATGTGGGCTTAAATGTGGAAAGTACCTATCAAGTTGCAGTATATTCTTTTCTGAAACCGCTCGTGACCTAATTCTGAGTACCCGCGCTAACGATTGCTATATATTGTATGGCAATTTAAAACAGCAAGTTCGAATATTCTTTCCTCTAACACGATTTTTTAAATTTTTGTTTGATTTGGGTTTTTTAGCGTACAGTCCTGTTACCAGTTATAAAAGCAAAGCAGGTCACATAGGTAGTATCTAAGTGGTTGAGTAACTCACCAATGATAAAACGTGTATTGAAAATTGTTACACAATGGGGCGTGGCTTCCAAAGAGAGGGTCACATTTGTTTGTTTTAATACTATAAGAACTTACACTATATAGTAGAAGCAAAATAGAATATTATACCATATCGAAGAAAGACATATTTCCTTCATCACAAGAACGCATCTTAACAGACACATAACGTAGATTGTAAGCCCGCGATAAGTAAGTCAATAATTATGTCCTGAAGATAATAAAATATCTTAAATCACTTAAAATATTTACAAATTCTACTTTAAAACTTACCTTTATATAATATTTTCTTTATTACCTTTTAACGATTACAGATCGTAAAAGCTATTGTAAAATTTGATTACTTAATAAGTTAATTACGCATAAAATTTATTTATTTATTTATTTATTTATTTATTTATTTACAGGAATTCGTTTTAGGATGGTGTCCCGTGGATCTGGATGTCTTTTGTTATCCCTTGCTATAAACTTCATGCTGTTCATCGCTGTTGTCTTTTTGGGGATAATTCAGTTTTCAATACCACAACAATCAGACTCACACCGTCATGACGACAGTTTAAATGACTTTGACCCACCAAGTATGTGCTTCCCATGTAGAGAAGCTTCCAGAGTCCGGAACGTGAATTGGTATTTTTTGGACAAAAGACAAAGTATTTGTTGTGTAAGACACAAAGAATCTCATCAGCATCTTTTGAAAATGGTAAGTATGTTAAAAAATAAAATTTAGATATAAAAACTACCTTGCTATAAATATGTATGGTGTTCAATGAAAAATTACTGAACACAATTCCAAAAACATCTCTCTCTCTCTCTCTCTCTCTCTCTCTCTCTCTCTCTCTCACACACACACACACACACACACACACACACACACACACACACACACACACACAGACACACAGACACAGACATACTAGAAATAATATCTTGGCAGAAATAAACGAATAAATCATATATAAACAATATTCAAGAAAGAATTGATGGTAAATCCAACATAAAACTTCTGAATAATTATAACTGAATCCTATAAGTGTCGTCAATTAATAACTGACCTTAAAGCTTTTTCCTAATTACCTTGTCGCCGCATTCGTCGTTTTCCTCTATTTGCCAAGAACATAGTGTCTTTTCATCTTTTGAAAATCAATAGATAGATTTAAATTTCTGTTCCTCTCAGCGCCATAATATTTCTTACAGATGCTGCTTGCTGAAAGACATAAGAGCAATTCAGGCGATAACCCAGTTGTTGCACATTTTTACCTGAATCAGTCAGCTCTAGGTAATTATATTTAATGATTCTTACCTGTCTGCGCTGTATAAGTATTGTTGTTCCTTATATGAGTAAACATCTAGGTAAGTAGGTGGGTAGGTAGGTATACATTTGTCTCGGGAGAGAATACCTGCAGAAAAATTACTGTTTATATGGTCACAAACACGATTACCAATGGAAAGAGTTCTCGCAAAAACGGGATAAATAATTAATATATATATATATATATATATATATATATATATATATATATATATATATGTATGTATGTATGGATCTATGGATGGATGGACGTACGTACGTACGTACGTACGTATGTATTATGTGTGCGTGTCTGTGTGTGTATGAACGATTGGTGGTAAGAAATAGCAATCACCTGACTATAGGACGGTCGAACGAATAAAATAACTAACAAGCCAACTGACCGACTGATTGACTGGCTGAAATAATGGATCTTTACGAAGCATCAGTAGAGATGACAATATTTTCATTAAAGTAAACATTCTGTATACATTTTCACATTGTTAATTTTAGAATTTGGTAGGTACCTTATCTCGTTAAAAGGCCAAGAAGACCTCAGACGTGTGTGTGTGTGTGTGTGTGTGTGTGTGTGTGTGTGTGTGTGTGTGTGTGTGTGTGTGTGTGTGTGTGTGTTTGAAACCTGATAATTGTGCATTTTACGTATAATTCTCATCAAGAAAAGTAACTTTTTTTAAATATGAAGTTTCGATAATTACTCGTCCGTTTTTCAGAGGATTCTGTCATACGTTGGGCAACAAATCTGATCGGAACTTTAAATTTGGTCGCAAATGGATTTCAACCATCAGAAACAGGGCACATTAGAATCCCGGTATCCGGCCAATATTACATATACTGCTTACTTTCTTTTAATGCTTCTCTTGAAAGTAACACCAGTGATACTTATATAAAACACTACATATACAAACAGAGAGGTGGACTTGAGGCGGACGCGCAACCAACGGAGTTACTGGCTATTCGGAGTATAAGTATTTCAAGGGACGTGAATTTCAAGAACAGTTTTCTGTCCACAACTCAAAATTTTAAGGAAGGGGATAGTGTTTTTATCTCCGTCTCTGACGTATCGACTATATACGGGGGTAATCGATTTAACTATTTTGGATTGTTCCGATTGTGATGGATAATACTCACATTGTTGTTAACTTGAAGTATGTTTTGCTATTGTTGTTTGTGTTCTTGTTATTGTTGGTCATGCTTGCGTTTTTGATGGCAGGAATAGAGAAAATAAAAGTTTATATAAGAGTAAATGGATAGACGTTGTATTGAAAGAGTTTTTAAGCTAATGGTATACGTAAAGCGAAAAGATAGTTGTTGTTGTTGCTTTTTGGGATTTAACGCCATTTCTCAGCGCAGGAAAGGGTACTTACATCTTGAGCCAAGATTCCGAGATGTTAGACCATCAACACACTGGGAGATCGAACAGATATGTATGTGCATCGGGAATGGACTTGTACAAAAGCAATAGACCACTGTCGATCCGTGTTTGTACAAATAACTTTCACACAAATTCACCAATAATGGCTTCTCTCTGTTACGTAATCCCACTTTCGATGTTAAAATTACAAATTGTTCGTTTGAAGTTAATTGCCTTTACCATTCTCGGCTGATGCACAATACACTGCTGTTATAGGCTAGGCTATTAGTTAAATGACAACTGGTACCTCATAAAATCCTTATATATCTCGCTAGGATACTAAACTATCTGCTCGATCCGCCAAGGTGGAGATAAAGTTAATACCTTGGAATCTTGTCTATCGAAGATGGATTATAAATGGGGGACAGTATAACTGAAAGAAGAATAACCCGGGGGTGGGGGACCGGTAAGAAAAACCGCCCTGCATAAAGCTAATGTAACCTTTTTCAAATACCAATAGTGTCCAAGCTTGAGACTCGAACACACGCAAACAGACGTGAGATGGCAGTGATCGATAAAGGATGGAATAGACTTTGTATAGAAGGATAGTGATATTCATGTCTTACATAAGGGTATAAGCATATACTAGCATGCGAAAACTTTTAATTTATAAGTCTTAAAATAAATTCAAAACCGCTCCAGTATCCTAGTTGTTAGATCACCCACCTTGGATGGAGGAGGTGCCGGGTTTGAACCGGTTAAGTCATACGAAAGCCATATACAATCGTATTAGTAGCTGGAGCTAGACATCACTATAAACTGTCACACTGCAGATATCGTAGAGATATGACTAAAGAAAAATTTAAAGCTATATTCAAAATATAAAATTCAACCACATACACACACACATATACACACACGCACGCACGCACACACACTAAAATACATATCATGAGATGCAGTAAGAGGTATATATGAGTCTCCTTTCTTAAAAGATGACACTTCTCACAAACACTAGTGTTGGGACTGTTGACAAAGCATCTCGATCCTTAAAACGTATTCGCTTTATAAGTGAGATAAACTGTATTATTTTCTCGTCGGCTGAAAGAAAATGCATTGCCTAATATATGTGTGGCGAGGTTGTCTAGGACCTAGAAAGAGTACCTGTTATGGTACCTGTCTATTAAATGCTATTAGCAATTTGTACTAGGCACATCAGCTAAATGCTATTAGCAATATCTACTAGGCACATCAGCTAAATGCTATTAACAATATCTAATAGGCACATCAGCTAAATGCTATTAGCAATATGTACTAGGCACATCAGCTAAATGCTATTAGCAATATGTACTAGGCACATCAGCTAAATGCTATTAGCAATATCTACTAGGCACATCAGCTAAATGCTATTAGCAATATGTACTAGGCACATCAGCTAAATGCTATTAGCAATATATACTAGGCACATCAGCTAAATGCTATTAGCAATATGTACTAGGCACATCAGCTAAATGCTATTAGCAATATGTGCTAGGCACATCAGTGGTTACTTGCTATGTCGTGGACCTTCACGTCCCTACAATAAAAAGGATTTAGAGACAGCAATATCTAACCTGACATAAAGAGTGGTTCTGGAAAGGCAATAAGCAGAAAAAGGCCCTTTTAGAAAAACTTGTATTCACCGAATTAAATATATGCTCACATTTGTACCGGAAATTGAAGCAAAAATGTATGACAATACGTGAGAGATGTGAAATGAATTGTATATCTTTAACAGCTTTGACTAATAATCCGATTAAAAAGATTTTAAGCTACTGAGTTACCAATAATGTGCTATTTTCAACCACCATTTTGTAAATGTATCTCGAAATATTGGCCATGTAAACTCGTATTAAAATGTCAATACACATCCTGGTAATAAGAATAACCACAACCACACCCTATGCGGACAATGGAATTTTCTTTCAAAGTAGCCATTGAAAATGACGCTGTTAAATCTTTAAAACAACGCTTGCAAATATAGTTCGAGAAAAACATTTCCCAGATTAGTCAAAACTGGCTGGAGAAACCCATGTATCTAAAAGGAAGAATCTATACAAGGAACAAAGCTATAACCTAGTCATTTGCTACACATAATCTCAAAATTATCTGCAAATTTATCCAATTGCTTTCGCCCCAATCTTGCAGGTTTTCGTATTTGATGTAACTGTTATTCCACTTAATTATTCCGAAATAGGAAAGGCAAATTTTTAAAAATAATAAAAAAATATATGGAAGCTTTTATAATGATTCTTTCAAAATGATATGGCTGTCTTCCAAATTAAATCATTATTGAAAACATGGAAACCTACTTAGCACTTAGGCAAATTAAGGCCGATAACTCTTTAAGTAAACAAAATCATTCAAGGCAGACCATGTATTTTTTTTAAAAAAATAATAATAATCACTATATGGAAGCTTTCATAATGATTATTTCAAAACTATATTCTGTCCTCCATATTAGCTTATTATTGAAAACACGAAAACCTAATTTACACTTACGCAGATTAAGGCCGATAACTCTGGAAAGAAACAAAATCGTATTAAAAATAAGCAGACCCCGTATTTTTGTATTAAAACATAAAACTCTCCAATTTTTCTTTTAAGCATGGCAACAAGGTTCTCTATAAACAGTTTTATTTAAGCAGCAGTTGTAATGAATTTTAAAAAATGATTTATGTTTGGACGTGAATACTGCCTGCGCAGTAACTTTAAAATACTTAAGGAAAAACACAAATTTCCTGTCTGCAATCTACTGCTGAGAATGTATTAAACCTTGTATAATATCTTAAATGACGTCTCATCGATTGAAATTTCCCTGGTTTAATTAAACGTACATAGCATCATTTACTAGCTATAGTCTTTGTTTTAAGGTTGCTGTTATTATTATTATTCTTTAGCTTTTGCCTTAGGTTTAATTTAGATCAGTAATTACAGAATTTCATCATTGTGCATGATGTTAAGAGCGTTTATAATAATTGTATTACATTAATCGTTGTATCTTTCTCTTTGCTATGTCTGGTTATTGTTCTAAGTCCATTGCGTGTGGGTGTACATGACTCTCCCACGGTGGTTTTCCAGGGCTTCGCTCACGATGAACTCTATGTAGATGCTGAAAAGCGTGGGAGACAGGAGACAGCCTTGATGTACTCCAACTGATGTATGGAACCAGTCCCCCACAAAACCTTGAGCAATTACTGCACTGGTAGCCTCTGCGTACAGCTGCTTGATGGTATTGGTCAACTTTTGACCCATGTTGTACTTCTTCATTGTATCCCACAATGCCTCATGCCACACTTTGTCAAATGCCTTTTCGAAATCTATGAACACATGATAGATGTCTTGTTGTATCGACTATATACCGGGGCAATCAATACAACTATTTTTGAATGTTCCGATTGTGATAGATAATACTCATATTGTTGTTAAATTGGAGCACATGTTGCTCTTCTTTCTTCTGTTCCTATAGTTGTTTTGCTTCCTTGTTTTATTTATTTTGTTTTTGGTTAATGTTTTTGTAGATGTCGATAATGAAGACGACGACGATTATTCCTTGATGCCCTCTCCCATCTCATGCCAATAAGCGTGCTACTCCATTATTGTTGAAATTATAATCCTTACTATCATACAGCCATCACTACTATGTCACGAAAATTACCATCACCACATATCTTTCGATAACATTGTTTATCATCCTATTCATTGATGTCGATAATTATTATCGTCGGTCCTAAGACCTTAACTACATAAATTAGTATTCTTCTAGTGGAAATTCGAACAAACCTGATTTTTACATATCTTAACTTCATGATTTATGTAAAGGTGGATTATTGATGTATGTCGACTCTGGCATATCATTCAGACAAAAGCAAAAGCAAGCTTTAAATCTATTAGTCTTGATATAAGTATAAAGAGAAATGAATTAAGTAAATGATGGAGTATATAGACCTCCTTTCTTAAAGATTAGACTTCTCATAACGTATGCAGTTAATAATGTTAACAAATGTCTGTCCTTGATATATTGATTATTTATATGTTACTGAAACAATAAGGTTTCTTGTCAGTTGAATGGAAATATACTGCATGATATGTATAACAAGTTCGTCTGTGACTTCGAAAGATTGCCTTTCTAAACGGACTGTGTATTCGATGTTTTTGATAATACATGTATATACATGGCACATCAAAAGATGCTTGTTCCTCTCTCAAAATATAAGAACTAGAGAGAACTATAGCCATGGACGTCATTTGAGAATTTGCATGTGCTGTAAAATTTATGTAGCCTATATATGAAAATTAACAAGCCTGTCAAGTTTTGCACCCATCACGCACCCACCCCTGAAAAAATTGAAATGAAATCCCTGACAATATTAGTGATCTTAGAAAAGCAATAAACTCTAATAAGTCGCTTTATTTTGAAAAAGTTTTACTCAGCGAATCGAATACAATCTTACATTTATATAGAAAAAGAATATTTGTTACAAAACGTAATAGACAATTCATTGTAATTTGTTTGAAAGAGCTAAAACCGAAAACATTTCAAAATATTTGTTTGACCATATCAAACAAGGGATAAATGATCCTTGATAAATCATGTTTAAAATACGATGTTTTTATCTATATTACAATACAGTTTGTCCTTTGTTTCAACGGCTTTTATGCAGATGTTGGATGTCTAGAAACGTTGACCATGTAAACTCCTTTCAAAATTACAATACACACAGACAATATAAACTGCTATAAAAATGACCATACACAATGGCCATGAAAACTGCTATCAACATTACAATATAAGTTGACCATTAAAACACATATCAAAATTATTAAAAACAGATTTACCATGAAAACATCTATCAAAAGTACAATGCACATTCATGTATTTAAACTTTATAAACATCACCCTCGACAGGAAATCAAATATTCATACGAAGTAGTCACAGGAAACAATAATGTCAAAGTATTAAAATAAAACTCTAGCTTAAACAAACAATTGGTAATATATCCTTACAATTATCAATCTGTTTTAAACCAGTTATTCTGAAATCATTAATAAAACAACACTTGTAAATTTATTTATAGAAAATATGGTTAACAGCTCACGTAAGACTAACACCTATATTTATTAATGAAAAAGGATCAATTCAATAAACAACACTGTTGTCGAGTCAGTATTTTACCACTAGTCTAAAAAGCATTTTAGCAACTATCCAATTACTTCAACAACCTATTTCGCCCCAATCTTGCAGTATTTTGTAATGGGTGTAGTCAGTACACGCCATGGTGAGAGGTCGTTAAACTTAATCGACACATTTTTTGGCAACAAAATCTGTCTTTAAATAGGAACCAACAAAAGGTTATTTCTAAATATTAGCGAAGTTCGTTCAGGCCGATAATTTTCAAATTTATGTTAAATATATTTCTTACCTTATAGACAGGTGGATGATAACATACTTTAATGTGCACATGAAAACCGACAGATGTTTAAACCATCCATGGAAAAAAGATTTTGAAACTTATCGAATTGTTATCATATTAACAAATGGAAACAAACCCCGTAGACTAGTGCCTTGTCATACCAAACAAACCCAGTAGACTGGTACCTTGTTATACCAAAATGAGCCGTAGCTATATAGGGGCCTGGAACAAAGCTAACGAACCCGAAAAATTCCAAGTGATTTTCCCCCCAAGCAATGAGCAGGCAAATCATGTCTGCGTTGCTTGCATTGCTTACCACTGCATGTAAACTGCACAGACCCGTATCCGCCGGCTCATTATGCTATGTCCGATGTGGGTCCGTGGAGTATGCAGTTGAGTTAGACCTATAAACGAGTATAAGCGTTACTTAATGAAGCAAGCACTTGCTTTGCACCTATGCAAACTAAGGCAGAAAACTCTGGAAAATAGTTTTTGCTGTGTGTGTGTGTGTGTGTGTGTGTGTGTGTGTGCTCGCGCCCGCAGCAGAATTACTGCATGATTAACATTTATATCTACTATAATTGTTTTGTTGTGTCGTTTGTTGTGAATGATTGATTTGTTCTGTTCAGAAGTGTTATCTTTTGCATTTTGCTTTAATTCATGTCCAATAGTCAGAACAAAATCTCATAAAAGCCTATTTTATTTGGTTTAGCCTGTACCGACTCTGAATAAAAATTACATGACATTTGTCTTTCTTTCTTGGGAGCCTCTGTATCTCAGTTTGTAGAGTGTGAGACTTGTAATTAAAGGATCGATGGTTCAATAACCACTAACGCCAACCAGTCAGCTGCCTTGATATGACACTAGAAAGGCACTTACCCCATTCCTTTTCATGATATGGTTGTAAAAGTGTAGTAAAAAAAATTCAACCAACATTCAATTTCTTCTCCTGTTTCTTTTTCGTTTTTATTTTCTTTCTTTCTTTATTGTCCAGTGTTCCATTGCTTCATATGATGCTCGGTAATAAATTACGTGTTATGATGCTTGGTAATAAATTATTTGTTATGATGCTTAGTAATAAATTAATTGTTGTGATGCTTAGTAATAAATTACGTGTTATGATGCTTGGTTATAAATTACTTGTTATGATGCTTGGCAATAAATTATTTGTTATGATGCTTGGTAACAAGTTATTCGTTATACTGTCTTGGTAAGTTACGTGTTATGATGCTTGGTAATACATTACTTGTTATGATGCTTGGTATTGCAGAAAGATGGACTGTAAAGAACTATATAACCATCAGTCCACAAGTAGCCACATAGGTGTCTGAAGTTCCAATCTCCACAAATGATGATGATTTTCCCATTCTCAAAGGAGAGGTGGAGTCAGCAATTAAAAGATTGAAGAATGGAAAGGCAGCTGGAGTAGACAACATCCCAGCTGAACTTATCAATAATGTGGTGAGGGGAATCAGCGATAGAGCTACTAACAAAAATCGCCAACAAAATCTGGTAGACAGGTGAATGGCCAGCACAGTGGACCCAGACATTGATCATAACACTCCCCCAAAAAGTCTCTGCCAAAATTACAGAACTATCAGTTTGATTAGCTATGCAAGTAAGGTGATGCTGAAGATCATCTTGAACAGACTGAAACCACAATCATAAGAAATAAACGCTGAAGAACATGCAGGGTTCTGGAGAGGAAGAAGCATAACATAACAAATATTCAATCTCAGGGTTCTGTGTAAAAGGTACTCGCATTATTAACAAGACATCTATTATGTGTTCATATATTTCTAAAAGGCCTTTGACAGAGCCTGGCATGAGGAATTATGGGACACAATTAAAGAAGTACAACACGGGTCAAAAGTTGACCAATGCCATCAAGCAGCTGTATGCCAAGGCTATCAGTGCAGGTTATGTGGTGGACTGGTTCCAAACAATAGTTGGAGTACGTTGAGGCTGTCACCTGAGTAATAATATGGGGGCACTCTAGCGTCTGTTTTTTTTTTTTTTTAGGGTTTAACGCCATTTTTCAGCACTCGATAGGCTATACATGGCGACCAGTATTAATGGTGGAGGAAGAACCCGGGAAAACCCCCGGAAAGAACCACCGGCCCACGAGAAGCTATTGGCAGGCTTCTCACATAGCTACATTAGCCGAATCTTAGACTCGAACCCACGCAGACAGAGGTGAGACGGCAATGATCCGCAACGGAAAGCGTTTTAGACCACTAGGCCACTGGGGGCCCCCAGTCAAACGTCACTGGAAATCTCGTCACAAAGGTCGGTGGAAACTCTAGCGTTAATTGGGAATTTAACCTGGGGAAATGTAAACATGGAGTGAATGAGGAATCGGATATAGCAACAAGGATTGTGTCACTTTAGCGTCAATGGGACCTTAAGGTTAAAACTGGGATTATCAAAATTGGCGTCAATGAGAATTTAAAATGAGAATGTCAACTGGAGTTCCAAGGAAATTGAACATTGGTGACATCATTGTGTTTATACGGTCAAAACTATGTATAGGGTGAAATGTACTTGTAGGGACAACGGGCTGATAGGGACAAACACAGACATACAGAAACAAGGAAATACACATCCAAACACACAGAAAGGAAAAGTCTATGATATCGGTTCAAAACATTTATTCAAGTATATGTATGGGCTATCTGGCCTGTACTTTAGTCAAAGCACTATCCATTTAGGACATTAAAATCTGGACATGGAACAAACACTATTCACATGTTATCTATTTCTTGTTTCTAGAACAAAATGCTTTTAAAACTTTAAGTTTATGCTTTTAAAAAAGACCTAACTTTATATAAAACACATACGCATTTCATATAAAAATGACACTTTTTATACAACATTTCATATCCATTTTTAAGTAAAAATCTAAAACAAAAAGAGTAACAAACAATCAAGTTCGGAAAAGTCCATGTCGCTCTCTATATACGTCACACATGTTGTTTAAAATCTGTTCAGCGACCACGTGTGTCCCAGTAGAGATGTTTCCCATTACGTACGCCCTTTCATTTGTAAATCTGCTGTTATATCCATTGTGCTAGGTAAACTTATCGATAAGCAGATCAATGGCGATTATTGTCTTTTTCTCATGAAGGTGCAACGTTTGCCATATGAATGGTCACTTTTACATCGGGGATGTCACATTTTTCTCTCATTGTCTGCACGTCTTCAAAAGACCTCAATAGTTTGGAAGAAGTTAATTTTGCAGGTGTACTTAAACCGAGACATTCAGAAGATTTCAGAATGTCGTGATACATAGATAGGCTAAACGACCTCAATCTTTGACTTGAAACTGACGTTTCAGTTCCTCTAATAGTGAGTCAAATAAGTCCGTATTGAAACCTTCTGATTCCCTGGCTGGAACGACAGACGCAAAGTCTTTGAATTTCACCGTGTGGTGTAAGTTGTCGTATTACATTCTCTCGAAGCCACTGTCATTTGGATGCTAAAATACTCCTTTAGGTCTGCGGAGCCCTAGTCCTTCTTAGACGCGCTTTGCGGTGACGGTATGGTGGTGAAAGAGGTCAATGATGTTTGTTCTTTCGCTTTTTTCATCTGCGTAGAGTGATCCATCTTTCTCGGTGTTAGTCCTCGCGATGAGGTGCCGTTCTTGGAAGTCATCCCTTTTTATACTGGGCGATATCAGCGTGTCTATAAACTAAAGTCTTTTAGTCTGGAAGTCTCACTGGTTGCACATAGTTTTCCATGGCGTTGGTAAAGAAACAGCTAAGATGTGGTGCTAAACTGGTTATGTGATCGTTCGATACAGCATCGCACTTGCGTTTCTTGTTGGACTTTGGTCTTACGCTCGATACTTGCTGTTTGAAAGGATTCAGCTTTCTCGCTTGGCAATGGTAATCACAATAAACTATTGGTCTTGGACGTTTTTCTTTTGATATGCTGACCAATATCGACGTGACCTTACGGTAAAGTGATGTGACTGGGAAGCTGCACTCTCGTTTAGTACATGAGTTGACATACTTTTTCCAAGGGTTGATTGACTATTTGGTGTGTGGGTAAACGTACAATCGTGTGCGGTTCGTAGGTGGTCACTCTAAAGTTTTCATCCTTTCCAGACTGCAAGGTTTCCTTCAATACCCCAGAGTTCCCTACTGGAATGGTGGGATAATTGAGAGTCAATCCTTTCACTTTACATTCGGTGTGCATTTCTCCTTGTGAGTCTCGGTATTTGTAGCCGTAATATTTAGGACCGCCACTTGCAAAACTTAGAATCTTGTCGTCGGGATGTTCATCTGCCCAGGCTCCTAAAAGGTCTCCTTCGATGTCAGGATGACGTTGACCGAGATGCTCGATATAGATGCAACTGTCAGTGTCAAACTACAGGACGCGATCTCCTAACAGTTATAGCTCTTGCGATTTTAACGGATCATGGTCTGTCACGTAAGCCGCAATGTTTACATTTCCAAATTCGCCAGCTTTTACAAAGTCTAGTACTTCTTCGTAATTGACTAAGATCAAGTCCTCACGAAATTCTTCTACGTGTTTCATGTATTTGGGTTTGTCGTGAATTATCTGGAAGTAGAGGAAATGTTCTGTCAAATACTCCGTCATGGGAAACGACGGTCGTTATGCCATTTTACCCCTCAAGCAATGTCGCAATGTCCAGTTCCCCATACACTCCATGTTACATTTCCCCATGATAAATTCCCCTTGACGCTAGAGTTGCCAACGACCTTTCTAACCCAAATTTCCATGGACCCTAGATTGCCCTCTATTACTACTCTTCTGTCACCCACGCTTTTCAAAATCTAAGCGCGCATCATGAATGAAGCCCTTGAAATCCACCGTGGGACAGTCAGCATTGGAGGGCGTAACATCGCCAACCTCCACTTTGCAGACAACATTGATGGGCTGGCAGGCAGTGAAGACAAGTTTGACACCTTAGTAAAGAACCTGGATGAAACATCTTCCAGATTTGACATGGAGATAAGTGCTGAGAAGACAAAGCTAATGACAAATAGTGGCAAACAAATCTCAGCCAAGATTAAAGGTAGAGGACAGGAACTGGAAACAGTGAGCCAGTTCAAAAATCGTGTTTCCATATTCACCGAAGAGTGATCAAGAGCAAAACTGTTGTCACGAGCAGCACAAACAACGGCGGCTATGTCAAAGCTAAGACCCAACTGGAGAAACAAGAATGTATGTCTGAAAGCTAAAATCAGACTATTGAGAGCACTAGTCATCTCAGTCTTTTTGTATTCATGTGAGGCCTGGACCCTGATAGCAGAATTACAACGAAGAATCCAGGCACAAGAAATGAGATGCTACATAACCATCCCTGGCATCTCGTACATGGACCACATCACAAATCAAGAGGTGCAAAACACCATCAGGCACAAAGTAGGCCAATATGAAAACCTCCACACCACCGTCAAAAGGAGAAAGATGAAATGGTATGTCCATGTCACTAGAGCCAACAATATATCCACAACAGTACTGCATGACAGCGTCCAGTGTGGCAGAAGGAGAGGTAGAGAGAGAGAGAAAAAAAAAGTGGACTGACAACATCACAGAATGGACCTGGAAAGTTTTGCATGGACACAGGCATTGGCACATGATCGAGAAAAGTGGAGGGAACATGTCCGATGTTCCGTAGCACAGGGTCTCGACGACCACACTAGGTCAAGAGACTGATGATGATGATGATGATGATGATGATGATGATGATGATGACGAAGTAAAACAACTTTCGAAGAGACTGCTTGAATATTTATATTTTAATGATAATGCACCATAGACACACCTACCCACCCATAAATGTTGAGATACCAATGCATGTAATAAACTAGATAAGATAAATTACAAAACCTAAATATCTGATTTATTACAAATAATATCATTTTACAAACGAACATTTTACAATATTTTTCTTCTATACATGCAGGGCCGGTCTGATCATTTTGGTGAACTAGTCGGTCGCCTAAGAATTCAGGTTTAAAAGAAATGCCAAATGAGACGGAAGTTATTTCCGAAGGAGTGAGAGACAAAATCAAAAGTCAAAGTAAAAAAACTTTTGGTCCGGCCTAATCAAACGTAAATATTTTCAAATAATAAAGTAAAAGACAATACTCGCAGTCACCGGTTATTTATCTCAAATGTCATCACTATTTTTACTACACTGTGAATGAAGACAAATGATATTTGTTTATTTTATACACATGCCAACGACATTTTAGTTATTGAATCCGTAATAATAGCAATATGTATTGAATCATGTCACGTTTAGACTATTATAACATTATTTAGATGTTCTTTTTATCGCGTACTTTGCAAATTGATTAAGGATAGATGTCATTCTAGTTTAGAGAGCTATTAATGGTTGTTAATGAAATATTTTAGTTCAAACAAAATTGTTGAGAGCTTATCCTATCTATAAGTGAAATACACGGAAAAAGGATTATAAGGAGCAATTTCATTCAAGTCTTGCTGCAGACCTGACCTAGGAAACATCAAAAATCAAAGCAGGACGGTGCGAAATAGAGAGCCACTGTTTTTAATGCAACTGTAGGCCCTTAGAGTGCCGAGGCTCATATGGTTCTCACCACAGTGATGCTTGCTTACTTCTATACTGTGAGATATGGGTTTGATCATGAGTATTCAGAAAAAGTTCAAAAAATTTTTTAAAAAATTTGTTTCCGGGTTTTTGTTGCGGGAGTTGAATTACTAACGTGAGTCTCGTGATATTACCCCTTCATGGACGAGAAATAAACTGCAATGAAAAATAGCACTAAAATTATTTGTATAATTTATTTGTTATTTCTTGTATTTCTTTTGCTTTGGGAAGGGTTGGGTTTCGTGCTCCTAAACTTTTAAAACTGGTCTAATTTGAAGGGACAAAAATTTAAAAGGTTATTGTGACGTAATTATTATATTATAGCGACACTTGTACTAACTGTTTATATTTTTATAATTCTTTTTTCTTGCTAAAGTGTTAACTCTTTAGCAAGTAAACAAATCACAAACGATGATATAATTCGTGTTGTCTGTCCGGACTTTTCATCATTTGTTTTGGGTTTTTTTCCTCGGTTTTGTGGAAGAGGATTTAATAAATTGTAAGGTCGATGAAAATAGGGCTGATAACTATTCCATGCAGTTAATATGTCTCGTATTGTCTAAAGATGGTAAGAGTTCCTGACCTGGATGCAAATGATCCTGGTTTTTAGCTCGCACTATTTACAACTGAACTATTTCCGTTCCAGTCAGTGAATCATAATATTTTCTTTTTTCAAACCAAGTACATTATTACTGAAACCTTTATCAATAATATGTCATTAGTACATTTACATACTTTACAAAAGAAACAAACCCATACTTCCTTATATTTTATTTCAAGTACACTTTTATATTTACGCATCGCACTGTTTTGATACAGACGGGATACTAGTCAAACGCTATACGAATCCTGTCAGCAAACAAAAGCACAATTGAAACGGTGGTAACACTGAATATACTCTGTGTGCACGGATTAAACATCGATTAGCACATATATATACACGTTAATGATCTATATATAGAGCATGAACGCATATGTGTCATTAATACATAATGTCTAATGTGCGCAGTATACGCATATAATTCACATCAAAACTCTGTCGAGCACACACACACACACACACACACGTGCATAAACGCGCAGCTACGTATACACATGCACATTTTAAATGCCTTACACTTGAAAGATTATAAATTTCCAAGAATCAGACCCGGTATTGATAAATGACCTTGTGTGACGTTATGGTAAATTTTAAAGTCCTTTCGTTTTGAAGTACTATGTTAATTAGGTACAGTGTGAATCGGAGGTGGAAGAGCTCGTTATTACTCCTACCTTAGGAAATTCAAATATGGTATCATTATCGGTTAGCAAACAAGGGATTGCTTACAAGCAGTGCAGCACAAATGATACTCCGCGACCCATACATAGTTTCGGCTACCGCTTGTCGATCTGTTTTAACATAGTCCTTACTGTGCTGACGGCTGTATTCATCACTCTGTATACACGATCTACGAACCGTGAGTATTATGCAAAACGTCATCTCCACAATGATACATCTATCTGCATGCCTTGCTCGGCTCTCGGCATCACATATGACGTCATCGTCCTGCCCGTGCAATGGGACAGATTGACGGACGGAAGTGGGCTTTGTTGCGCAAGAAATGCCAGTTATCTCAGCCATATGTTACGAGTTGTAAGTACTAGACAAAAACCTTATTTTAGACAGTACTCTCTCTCTCTCTCTCTCTCTCTCTCTCTCTCTCTCTCTCTCTCTCTCTCTCTCTCTCTCTCTCTCTCTCTCTCTCTCTCTCACACACACACACAAACACACACAAAAAAGCATCCATAAACCAAAAATATGTCAGTTTATTCTACCGACTAGAAGAATAACTCGTTTCACTTCATGATTGGAGAGGGTGTACATGTGTCGATCGATCCATCGAGAGAGAGAGAGAGAGAGAGAGAGAGAGAGAGAGAGAGAGAGAGAGAGAGAGAGAGAGAGAGAGAGAGAGAGAGAGAGAGATTACTGTCATAACTCGTATGCAGCGGTAGTACATAATAAGCTTTTCAAACAACATACATAAATGTATGATATCATGATCAAAATTATAAACCGGTTAGTTTAACATTCCATTGAAAATGTCAACATCTACCAGGTGAACACATATGTATATGACATGTACCAGGTGAAATGTACAATCACTTTTATGTAAAAACATAATTGTTCAATAACTTAACGACTATTAAATTAGTCCTTTATTAATATGGATGGAAAATCGTGGTTTTTTGAGTGGGTTGTTTGTTCGTTTGTTTGCTTAAATCTGGTTGTGATTATTGATATGGTTCTTAATAACATGCAAATGCTGAATGCCAGATATGTCACACTGAGTTTGTAGATAGAGTCTAATGTTCGATATTGCAACTCGAACCCTTATGCAATAGCTGGTATTAAACTATTGTCATCCTCTTCACTTCCAAATGCGGAAATATTGGTTGCTTCCCGGCGATCTCTAATTTTCCCAAAACAATATTCACAATTGTTGTTTTCAAACTGATAGTATCACCATTCGAATTAACATCCTTATGAGACGTAACGCGTTACCATCCAGTTTGCAAAACTGCCCCATAAATCATTTTCATTGTGGACAATACATATATTGACATATGTTCCAGTTGTAAGTATTTTAAAATGTAAAGCATGAAGTCAACCAGAAACTCTTAACTCGATCAAATTAAATTTTGAACTAATTCTATAGCAAATCGCTGGCAATTTATTTATTAGAAATTATATTCAATCAAAGGATTTCTGCTTGGCAAGATTCAGTCTATGCAGTCTTACAGTCTGTTTGTTTCGGGTCCCTGAAACTCATAAAAAGAACAGAGAAAAGAATAAGTATAGTTTAATCAATAAATGAATATGCTTCATCGATAGTGTGTTTCGTTTCTTAAGACAATAATTTAAAAAAGGTCGCTATAGTTTGCCTATTTTCAAACTAAATTTATATATATGACTCATATTTAAAAAGAGTGAGTATTATGATATTTATAACTCTATTACCAGAAGCGGCTTTATAAGACGAACAAATTTACATTTCCCAGAATTTATTTGCAAACCATTCAACTGTTTATTTTTGAAGTTTCATTGTAGCCTAGAACTGCCTCAAAATGCCGTTATGGAGAATCGATGATACTCGACGCACACTTTCTTAACTAGCTTTTGTACAAAAACATCAATAGTGATTAATCAACAACATACTTCTCAAAGCTGTTTTTTCTCAGGTTGATTTTCTTCCCCCACCCCCTCGAAAAAAATGGAGCCAAAGTGTAGACATTCCATCTCCACCCCCACCCCCAAACAACAAAAATTGTACCCTACAATTATTTCTTCCGGTAAAAACGTACAGTATATACTCGCCTATAAGCTGAATAATTTAGACAAAAAAGGCCTGGTATAAGGAGGATCGGCTTATTCGCGGGCCAAAGTCAAAACTTTCCAGATTTTAAGTCTTTTTATTGACTGATGTAATGATTGCTAATCTTGGCACAAAATTGTTTTTGTCCATATCCTAAGACATATGCATGTAAGAAAAGTCATTTTCGGTGACCCGACATTTCTTAAACTGCTATAAAGTAATATGATTGATTTTGTTATTATTTTGCATGTACATATCTTCGGATTTCTCCTACACGAAATTAAATAAAGGTAAATACAGACTTAATCATTAGCGAGCTGGTTGACTTTAACAGCAAGACCAGACTCAACCATAATGCACAGTACTTACAAAGCATGCATAGTGTAACAACCTTATTTAGTCCCAAACATATTAGATGTAGATTTTGCTTTTTTAATTGTTTCGACCAAATTGCATTTTTCCAGAAAACTTTTCAGCTAGCCCTTAATAGCTGTTTTATTGACGCGCTCACCGGTTACTCATTTTCTATAACATAATTGATTTTACAAATTGAGGTAATATTTATGTATAGGTACGCACGTTTTATTGTACAATGCCCAATGTTGCTACATGAAAAATTCTCTCTTGCGAAAACAATTCCAATAGGGACGAAATTGACTCTCAGGCAGTATAATATGCAGGGTTTGAATTTATCTCACATCCAAAACAAGATAAATTTCTCTGCACATTTAATGGGTTCGTAATACATTCCGCAAACATATATGCTATTTATCACAAATTAGACAAAAGATAGTGGAACAACTTTTTCAAAATCAAATATTGTACTATTTAGCGATATTTACCATACTACTTTTGTAGGATTTGGATTTATCAGGTCGGGATTTATTTCTGAGGGGCAATACAACACTGAAACAGTTATGCTTTATTTATTAGCTTATAAGCTTGGATTAAAGTTCAAGATCGATTCAAAGGAGTATACCTCAGGCATATTTTGGACTCAAATACGTTGAAGAGGTGGTCCGAATTCAAAAGCAAAGAGTGTAGTCATGTGGTCAGTATGATGTGCAAATTGAATTTGACCATTGTCAAAATGCATACAGAATGTCCGTCTAAAGGTTCCGTTAAAAGTTTTACCTAATAGTTAATAAAGATGGCTTGTAAGAGCAGTCTTAATAATTGTTATGGTCGTTGTAGTCAGTGTTCTTTAAGCTCCGTCTGGCAAAGCTCTTGGGTATTTATGTGTGTTTTTATATATTTCCAGATTGCTTTGAGGGAAAAATACGATGCTGCACTAATAAATAACAGTAGCAGGCATGTCATTGCAGCTCATTTCTTCATCGACGCAGAGGCATTGTTTGGTATGTGCAGATACGAATATTTTATCACGACTAAACTCTGGGTGTAAAAGTCTCACAGCTCCTTAATAAACCCCTGTTGAACTAACTATAAGAAATGTCACAATACCTGATTTACGTGAAATCTACTGAACAAAACAAGTTAGATAAAAATGCTTTGCTTATTTGCCAACACCATGATTGCATTCCAACACTGTGATTGCATGCCAACACTGATTGCATAAAGAGCATACGGTTTAGTTGCTGGCCATGCCTCTGAACATTTCTACGGCCGTTTCCAAATACAAATTCGCATGATAACACAAAAGCTATTAAATGTGAGCACTGAAACTTCGTACTCTTTATTATGGTAACAAATATATTATCTGACTGGGTGTATGCACTTTATCTTAGTCATAAGGCTATCACATTATGGTCACAAATATATTATCTGACTGGGTGTATGCACTTTATCTTAGTCATAAGGCTATCACATTAAGTGACTTTGGGTCCGTTTCAGCAATTTGACAATTGTTTATAACAGTTTTGCAATATTTTGCGCTTTGCCTTTTTGGACAAAAACCTAATTAGAACCATTAAAGAAAACAAAAAACATCGAGGCACATAAATTACATTTTCCTTAGTATATTTATATTATGTGCAGAGCATCTGAAAAGATTTTTAGATGTTGACAAGAGTTTTGTTTGCACATTTTAAAAATTGTTTAACTAACACATTTTGACGAAAATTTTGTCACAAAGACTGAAAAAAATGTTTGAGTTAGATAAATGAAATTTGGTATCAATATTTCTTTGCATATGTCGATGGTCTAAGTTATGGTAAAGTTTCTAAATATTATAAGGTTTTGAATTTTTATACTCTGATTGTTTTAGACATAGATTTTTATGAACACATATAAAGTTGTTCTAATAAATCTGTTTTTGAGACCCATGATGTATGGTAAATTTGACTTCGCGAGTCTGACAGTTGTGAAATCATGAAAATTCAATAACGTTCGACCCTTGCGGAAAAAGCAATGGCTCGGTAAGTTACCCTGCCTGACATGCAAACCAAAGGCTGCGAGTTTAAAAATCCGGCCAGAACAGCCGGTGTCGCTTGATGAGAATTAACCCACATTGCTTTTAATCAGCAAACAAATTGCAAACAACGTTGACCCACATCTGCCGTTGCATACACACGCTTATCTTTCCGATGAGAGTAGAATAAAGTCGGCTCTCTTAAAGTCACGATAATTTGTTTCTAGTATGCAACGGCCAATGCAAATGCATAGCAAATACCGTAGACTCTAGTACGAGGGCGTGTTATACAACAGCAAATACATGTCGAAGACATGGAATTTAATCTTTTCTTTTTGTAAGAGGTTTGATATGAAACCACGTTTTTTAATATATATATATATATATATATATATATATATATATATATATATATATATATATATATATATATATATATATATATATATTGGTGCATAATAAATAAAATAGTATTGAGTTCATGTTGATTTAAGTATAATTGAAAGTAAAGAGATATAAGCTGGAGTTGCCAATTATTATATTTCCCTTGCGAAACATGTAAACAGCATCGAGAGTATGAAAATTAATTCAAAGCTCTGTTTAAGTGAGAAGGGCAACTTGTTGTGCTTTAACGCAAACCTCTTGTCAAACACTTTAATAAAGCATTGAACCGATGTTTATCTTTTACAAATACGACAAAAGTCATATACTTAATTATTTATTTGTTTAAGATAACCACACTATCCGATGGAATGAGTTGGGAGGCATGCGCACTGCATTTAGAACTGGCACACTGAATTTAACCGAAGATGGAATGTTAGTAATTCCTGAATCTGGCCTGTACCATGTCTATTCCTTCCTGACATACAAAACCGACAATCTTCCCTCTGATTCGGAAGAGATGATAAACCACTACCTGTTCCGGGAGAATCCCATGCGTCCATTGGCTGGACACCAACTACTTTTGATGGACAAACAAACGCGCTTGCGCGGCTGGATGCAATATCAAACCAGCTATCTCGCCTCCACGCTTCGTCTTCTACGTGGGGACAATGTCTTCGTCGGAACGTCAAATGTTTCTGCAATTTATCCCGCATCAATGTCGAATTTCTTTGGAATCTTCAAGATCTAAATAAATTAATCAAGTGATTGTATCTTTGGTACTTGAATATATACTTGAGTTATGAGTAATTCAGTCCAGACCTCCACATTTGATGCCGTTATTGTAGTTTGAAAAGCGCCAATGAGGGCAGAATACAGTAAACTTCCAAAGAAAATGAAAATTTAGGTCTTGGAATTCGAATCGTATTAAAACTAAGCACACGCTTTAGAAATTCAGTCACTGTAATACCAGTGATTGGAGTCTTAGATTGTTTTTCTTCCGACTCTGAAACATGTTTGTACCCCTTTGTAATGAAAATGGAATGTTCAATGGATAATGAACTATAAACAAACGCACAATGAACGATCAACAAAGGATAAAAGCAATGTGCGAAACGTTGCAGAGCAAAAATTAAAGTGTAAGCAATAAAAAAAAATGCAACTGCACTGGTTTTTAAATTTAAGAATGTTTTCCATTGCTCAGTACGTAATCATGTTAACAGGTTGGCCTGCGTTTATTTATGAGAGGAAAATTATTTTTATACACCAACTTCTATAAGTCCAATCACGCGCAACATTACCAATGTAAACACTGGGGGGAAAAAGGCAGTTATTATATACGTTCAAACTGAAATGAAAATTTAACTTATTCTGCAGAAAGAATAAAACGGTTTTGACAGAATCAATAACAGATCTTTACAGTTTCGATTCAATTATAATGTACCCAATGAGAACACTGCAAAAAAGGCAGGCGCTTTGTCTTGAAAACGAATGTACAAAGCAAAATAATGCGGTGCTGCAGCATTTTCATTGGGACTCGTTACAAACGAAAAAAGAAACTGTCGGTAAATTAATATATGAACGGGGAGAGTGTGCAGTGAATATTTATCTAGCATTTCGAATCCTAGTTCCGCAGTGTAACGTCAACCTTGATAGTTCTCCCTACCCCAACCCCATTCTAACTATCAGGGTCGACGTATAAGCTTGTAAGACTATTGGACCATCATCCTAGTACCCATTTACCAACAGTCTTAATTTGAATGTTAAAGGACCCCCTGTGACCAGCCTTGTGAGGACAATGATGAATTTGCCACAATCATGTTGAATGCTTAACACATTAACCATTAACGCCACGTTTATGGGGCAGGAGGTAGAAGTCTACTGCGAAGTTCTGTAGCGTCCAGGTAATATATGATATACTAAAGTGGGTGGTCTTATAGAAAGGCAGCCAGTTTTAGCTCTACAATGATACTTAATAATCTGGACATTTTAGATGCACTACAAAATACAGAGGGGAAAAACCTAATTTATTTTACACGTTTTGTTTTCCACCCAAGCTTCGCCCGTAATCGGACTCCGCTTTTGGGTCCAGATTTTAGACTTCATGGCCTCAGATGTAAGGCAGACCGGTCTGAAGTGCACAAGTGAACCTGTGCATAAAATAGGATAAGGTGAACATTTTTAATAAAGATTCTTCTTCATGTGAAAATTATGGGTCCGTTAAGCAACAAAAAACAAAACAAAACGGAAATCCAACTTTTCACCTTCTGCTCTTGCGCAAGCAAAATAACTAACGGTAACGTTTTAAGCACAACTAGGCATTGGGTTAATAAAAAATTGCTAGCAAGTCGATGTATTAAGATGTATTTCGAATTAGTCCCCCAAAATGTGTTTCCTACTTGCGATTCATACGAAAACTTCACAAACCTCCATGGGTTAATGTGTTAAATGGAACTTCCACTCAGGAGCCAATGAAAATACGAAATCGACACACCACGTGCAGAGAACGTAACGTTTACGCCCTATTGCACTGGGATTTTGTCAGAAACTTTGTCATTTGCAGTTTCGACGTCAATTATATGGATCATACATTGAATATGTGCCCATAGCTGCAGTTGGGAACATCTCTGCTATTTACAAAATAAAGATTGAACGAGAACTTATGAATGTATTGGGTAACGGTGCAGATAAATTTCCCGGGATTTTCTGCAAATAATTACGAAGACCTACATCCAAGGCATATTTTGCCTCGAAGAAATAGTCTCATTATTCCAAATAAGTTATGAACTGTACCGCCCATCCTGGGCCAACCATTTTGAAATTCTCGCCTAATGCCCGACCTATTTGAGATTCTCGCCAAATGTCAGGAACACCTTTAAGATGTTCTTTTCATTGTGCTTTCTCTAACAACCTGAATTGATCGTAGAACATAAAAAAAAACATCATGGTGAATCACGATCTGCTTGTTCCGTCATCTTTGTTCTTGTCGACTCTCGCCTTTGAGGTAATGTCGGTCCCTGAGCCGAGAGAACGATGCACTTGACTGTTCTCGACTTTACTACAAGAAAAATCACAATAACAATATTTACAAAGTATGCTGCCACTAATGCTCGATGAATTTGAAAATAGTTCCAGTTCAGTGTATAAATATATATACATTCGGTGTATTTTCTTTTATGATGTATTTATGTCTGCAGTTTATTACTTAAAAGTGCGAAAATCTTATCGGTTCACTTACTCTTTATCAACGGTAAATTAATGTTAGTGACGCTGTAAACGAAGCACATATTGTATAGACAGTAAAAGACTTTTTTGAATTTCTTGAAAATAAACAATATAGATTCAAAATGTTTATTCTGCCCTTTCTTATGAACAATTACTATATGTGATCACGATGTGGAACATTGCAAACCAAAACCGAATAAACCACATTTGGAATGAAAAACGTTTTGACAAAAACCGTCTATGCCTCCTCTCTCTCTCTCTCTCTCTCTCTCTCTCTCTCTCTCTCTCTCTCTCTGTTCCTGGTACTCGTCATGATTTAGTTTCGTTATATTCTTCTTAATGTGTCATAAGTCTATTTTAGGTTCGAGTCTCAGATTCGGCCAATGTGGTTATGTAAGTAACATTGCCAGTAACTTCTCGTAGGTCGGTGTTTTTTTCTGGAGTTTTCCCGGGTTCTTCCTCCACCATTTATACTGGCACTTTGGCGTTAAACCCTTCAAACACCACAACAACAACAGTCATAAGTATAACATAGATATTTAAATACAATTATCATATGTATATAAAATTGCGCATATATAATAAATACACTTATTTTCTCAAATTACAAAAGTCTTTTAAATGCGGTCTAAGAGACAATACCCATAAATTCATTGTGAATAAATACACGATTATAAAGCATGCACACATATTTTGTCATTTTTATATAGTTGAAATATTTTAAACACACACACACACACACACACACACACACACACACATTTAAACTATTGCCTGTCGCTTTTAATAATGACTGAACAACTTTCTTCAATCTCTGTCATAATATTTCAATTCCACGCAAACATTGGGTTCTATAAGGGATAAAACGCGTGGCTTTGTAAATATTGTGCCGGAAACGACAAAATGATTTTTACAAGTACATGATCCAGTTGTTGTTAAAATGTAAATCTTGAAGAAACACGCGAAAGATAAAAGACGAGATTTTAGCTTAGAAGCAAAGGTATTATCATAAACGGCGAACACTTAGATCCTAAAAATACATATTTTATATTAAAATGCAAACTCAAAAGAAATGCATTTCAAACACAATCGAAACGCATTACTGGCGCCTTTAAAATGTATATGTGGGGTACATACATGTTTTTGGGTTTATAGAAATCTGACAGCTGCGGATGACTTCCTAGTTTAAAACTATTTCAAAATACCGTAATAAAGGTAATTCTAAATAAATTTTTGACGGTACCTGAATAACTTGTCATAACAAGACGAAATATGTTTAAATTAAGGGAATTCTATGAATAACTGATAAATTCACCCATTCTTGCCATATACGTTGAAATCAACTTGGAAACAGCCGTAGAGGCCCTATGCTAAATGTTTACACATCCGTTCGTTAATCCACTGATTTGACATTCCTGGAATACGCTTATTGACACGCTATCGGGGTTTCGGGGGAGTACCTTCAATAGTGTATTTGATATTCTATCAAAGTATTTCGAGTACATTTTGAGTTGCAGTCTCTGTATTCATTTTTTACTTTTTGTTTTAATTTGATACAGTTTGTGTTTCTGACGCTAAATAAAACCCCAAATATTAGGGTTTTAGTATTTTTTTCCAGTCCGCTAAAGTCACTGACAACTGAGGACGTACACTTCTATACTAACAATGTCGGAAGCTATCTGTAACACTGCCATTTATGCCAACATAGTCAATGCAACGTGAGAAGTAGACTATTAATATTTTTTTTCAATTACGTGTCAGGCCTACTGCGTGTTTTTAAAGTAACAATTTTGTTTCCTACGGCTAAGAAAATGAAGAAAAACAAACAAACAAAACAAAAACAAAACAAACATTACGCTTAGCAAGGCGAGAACCTTCCCAAACCTTCCACATCAAAATCGAATCAAGGACATGTCATACGCTGAATCTATTCTTTATTTGTAAGTCTGAATCGACAGTAAAACTACTAGTTAAGAAAATATTAAATCAGAAAAAAAGGAGAAAATTGAATGGCCTTTTCGAGACATGTAACAAAAGACGCTTATCAAGAGCAAGAAAAGAGTATTAACCGGCTCAAATGTAGTCATGGAAATAATCGATTTCCACTTTCCTGGAAAATGATATGGTTTCATTTTTTTGAAAAATGAAGAAACTCTAAACCAGTCCAAACTAGTCTTTAAATGTCAATCGGTAATTGCCTGTCACGTGTCTCAAAAGTAAATATGTATTGTAAGTAGTTAGGATTTTTACCTTTATTTAAATTACCTTCTAGTATTTCGCGAATCAAGAACACCAGCTGGTGCAGACATGCATGCTGCTTGCATATTCGAGTTTATCAACATGCTCGAAAGCATATAAATAGTAGGGGTTAACATTCAACAGTTTACGAAAATGAATTTCTTCAAAAAGGATTTTGATTTATTTTACGTATAATAATTAACTAGAAAACAAAACTTACTTAAACAGTTTAACTATATACTAAAATAAGATCATTGAAATAATGTTGGCACTGACATTTGAGTGTGGGGGGGGGGGGGTCCTAAGAGAGACACAGCTTTTATCTACCAGCAAATAGCTGATAAGTGCAGTACATGCTGATGGCAACAATAACCTCTCTGATAATTTGTCCGAATTTTCGATTGAGACATTACCGGCAACACTAACCTCTCTGATAATGTTCAGTATATTTCCCATAATTCCCCTTGAGACAGTATCGGCAACATGAACCTTTCTGAAAATTTTTAATTTAAAAAATGATATTATTCTTAATTCTATTTAAGGCAGTACTGCCGATAACACACACACACACACACACACACACACACACACACACACACACACACACACCTATGCATAGCAAATGTTAATTCAGGGATACACGTTTCATACATTTCATTTTATTTCAAGAACCGTTTGCATTTTAAAGGTCACGTCTGGCAAAACGAGAGAATAATCTCTCAACAAAGATCAATGTAATGAACTATTTAAATCAGATCTGGTACAACAGCTCATTACATTAAGTCAAAATGACGTACGGCATGCTGCTTTGTGAGTCGAGTGTTTTCTTTAATGGTCATCCATGTATTAAAAGAACCATCATAAAATCACTAAAAATCGGTCTGATCAAAGTTAATATAAAGTAACATTTACCAATGTAACTGCCACTAGGTACAACCTAAAATATGCTGTTTATTTAAACAAAAAAACTCACCTGGCCAGGTATGAAAAATTTGATTGGTTTAATCATGCTCTTTAAAAACATGCTGTACAGGAATAGCACCATGTCATTTTATTTGAAAGATTCTAAAAACGCCACACATTATCATTAATTCATAATTAAATGAGCTCACATCCAGTTTCTGTATCTCACATAAATGTCCACGTGTTATTGTTCTTATGAAACATTCTCTTGACTAATACAAAGTTCAAAATGAACAATAAATCTTATCAGACAAACAAATGCAATTCTATTTAAACATGATGATGCACATTTTCTTTCCTTGAACTAAAAATAGATGGAGACGTTATTAATAAAATTAGATGGAGATCCCAATTAAAACAAAATCTTATTCATTTTGTTTTTGTTAAAATCATACATCTATATTAGACCTACATGTAATTGCAGAAGACATATTGCAATATAATGGAAATTTTATCTTGCACACTATGGCGAATAATTGTTATAACATACAATACCTTAATGAAAGTGACCATACTTAATGCTGGCTGCTTTAAAAAGACTTTTTGTTTTAAATATTGGAAAAATGTGGTACTCGTGGAATTTACAATTAATTTTAAAAAAAATAGTTGTATGCATTTTGTGCATTTTACTGAAAGAAAACAGAGAAACAAACAAACACGTTTATGTATGTATGTATGTATGTATGTATGTATGTATGTATGTATGTATGTATGTATGTATGTATGTATGTATGTATGTATGTATGTATGTATGATCCGCCCATGGAGCAATCATATGCATCTTTAAGAAAACATTCATGCTGGTGATTCTAGGTCTATAGATCAATGATGAATTTTTATTCATGAAACATTAGTGACATATGAAATTAATGACAAAAAGTATGATATACCCCGTTTTCTTAATGAATTTAATATGGTACACAATTTTATTGCAATCTTTTCTGCTCCCCCCCCCCCAATGCACACGGGACAAAATATGCAGAGATCTGGAATGAGGAAAAGAATTTAGGCTGGATGAAAACCTTGAAAATGAACTTATCTACAGTGTTTCTTTTTCTCTCTGGATGAAAGATGCTAACGAAATCCATGAACCTTGTTTTATTTTAATGAAAAATGTATACATTTCCTGGTATATCATTGATACAGCATACATTATATATATATATGCTGTATGATATTAGATAACAGAAATAAATATGCAAAGACACAATTACAAAAAGAAACATCGTACAATTATAAAACAAGAACATGCTAAAAATAAATAACAAAGGAAAATTAATTAGGCCTTCAAGTCTGTTCTAGTGGTCAAAATAGGTGAATTTTAAGAGCACTCTTGAATGAGATCAGTATCATTGTGTCTAAGATCATGGGTCAATTCATTCCACTTAGCTGGGTCCTGGTACACAAAAGAATGCTGTCCATACGATTTCGTATGGGAACAAAGAAAATATGGGTGTTGGAAGAGATGTATACATTTCTGGATTGGGTATACACATGGGTAAGGTCAGATAGGTATATTGGACTGGAGCCAGTCAATGAAATGTAACATAATGAACATATTTGTTGCTTTATTACAGAGCGGGGGAGTGGTGTATTCAGTTCTTTGTACTCAATGATCTGAACAGCTGTGTTTTTAACGTTTTGAAGTAGTAAATATTGAGACGATCCATATATAAGTAAATTAAAATAGTCTAGTTTTTAAAATACTAAGGAACATACGTGTTTTAGTAGCATTAACCAAAAGCAAATTGCGAATGGGATTGATTAGTCTCATCTCCAGATATGAGCCTTGCATATAGTTCAGACAAGTTGGTGTAATGAGAGTACTGTTGAGAGTGACACCTAGTTTTAATATTGAGTGAATTTAATGATGGTATTGCAGATACTTAATGTTTAAGGATGAAACAGATAATCTCTGCGTAATGATCAGGATGGCTTAAGTTTAACATCATTCGTGTGCAGCTTGTTACATGTCATCCATGACTTCACATTGTAAATGTACCTCGAGACAACATGGATTATTGCTTCAACTTCTGTTGTCAGCTAGATTTGTTTAGATGAATGCCGTCAGCTTATAAATGGTGAGACATCTGATGTTGATCGCTGACCTTTGAAAGCAGCTGAGTGTAAAGAATGAAGAGAACAAGGTGGAGAAGAGAATCTTGTGGAACACTAATGTACGTAGATCAACTGAGCTGAAAAGTTTTCATTTTACAGACAAATATGTATTGTTACCTAAGTATAACATAAACAGTAAGATTGTATCGTTTATATATATATATATATATATATATATATATATATATATATATATATATATAATTGTCATGTCTAACTTGGATCCAATTGATTGCTAACCTCACAGGCTCTGATTTGTACTATTCAATGTGCTGGCATATTAGTGCTTATGCATTCAAATGGTATGAAATGTTGGATCCAAGTGTGTGTGTGTGTGTGTGTGTGTGTGAGAGAGAGAGAGAGAGAGAGAGAGAGAGAGAGAGAGAGAGAGAGAGAGAGAGAGAGAGAGAGAGAGAGAGAGAGAGAGAGAGAGCAAATGCATGTATGCCAAAGTGTGTATGAGTGGACCTTATTTAAAATAACCTGTAATAAAAATGTGTTGTCCTCATCAAATACATATTATTATTACTACAAACTACCCAACCTCAGGTCTGGTAAAGCACACTTTATTATAATATTAATATAAATAAATCCATTACCATCAATCACATTTTTGCACCCTGAAAGATAATGAAACATACATATACAGTTTATTCCATTTTATGAAAAGTTTGCCTAATTTTGTGTTATTGTAAATGACTAAGAAAATAGAAGATGCTGTTGTATATGAACGATAATTTTAATTCCTGATAAAACAAGAAATAAGGTTGGATATTTAAATACACAAGTATTTAATAAATTTGATAATCTGACTTAAATCTGATTAAATTGAATGATTACATCTATAAACTTTTGAATTCAGTAATGATTTGTGAAATCTTCAAGTGATAGTCTATGGAGTTTGTTAAGAGTAATCAGCAGAACTGAGAACTCAGACACAGATCTGCCACTGCATAATGTGCCAGAATATCAGAGTCAACTCTTGGCAATTTGATTTTACTTATGAGTATATACATGTATGTCACAAGTATCCTACAAAGTTCTTATGCCACCCTGTTTAATAATGTGGTTGAGTTAAGTGTATGTGGTACAAATGTCCTACACAGGCATTATGGCACAATGTTTAATAACATGGGTGGGTCAAGTGAATATCGAACACATGTACGACACTGAACAGGTGTCATACTGTTGAATTACCTGGTTGAATCAAAGTAATTATCAAAATGGAACTCAGACTGCAAGGAAAATGTAAACTTATCTAATTATTATTATGTGCTTATACTATATGAAAAGCTGATTACCAACTGTTACCGGTTAGTTTTTGCTTAGATAAACATTTATATATGTGCAGAACTAACATGTGACATCAGAAAAGTGTCTATCTCTAAACGGAAAATATAATTCATGATTTTTAAAAATATTCTCTATGGTGTGTAATATTTCAGAAAATTGCTGTTAGAATCTAAAAAAAAAAAAAAAAAACTCAAATCATAGCTGGTAAACTTCTCTATTGAAAAATGGAAAAAAATATTTTTGCAAACTTTTGTATTAGCATGTCAAAAACTTTTTTGAACAAAAACCCATTTCAATAATAATGCTTTTAAAATGCTTATTTTACTGATGAAAATAAATATTATCAATAGTTTGAAAACAGATTGAGCATAAAAAATGCAGATGACACGAAAAACTAGAGTACACTGAGATCTAATTTACAAATTAAGGACAGTGACAATACTGCAGACAATTATGCATATGTCTGTATAGTCTATTTGATTTTTATTGCACCAAAGTTTTTACTTTTTATCAAAATCCAATAAATGTTGAAAAGTTCAAATATCACAGTGGCTGGTCAAATAGGAGTAAGAACCCAATAAATTTTGAACTTTTCATGCATTAAAAAAATGGTCTTCTTTGTCATCTATATGTAATTTGTTAAAATGTGATTCCTTTAAACATCAGTTTAGTTTACTTTCAATACAGACAAGTTTGACAAGTATACACAAATCGTCGCTTACAGTTTTGCACTTGGAAAAGGTCCACCTAAAAAAATATGTCACCCTGCACATGAACCTATTATACCGTACAACAAGACCTGAATTGTGTCCAAAACAAAGAGATCATCAGCGGAAAAAAGTTTCATTTAGTCAATATGTTTTCTTCTCTTTTGTAATTAATTCTCAGCACATTCCGGTACTGATTTGTACATAAAAATGCAAAACATGTTTTAATTATCCCCATCTCAATTAGTACTGCATATGAAGCATGTATTCATGGCACAAAGCAATGTGACACTTAATACCCTATCAAAAAAGGTACAATGTTGTTAGTACATAAATTACAAAGAAGAATTTGTTTTCAAAATCAATTATAAACAAGGGTCTCTTCAAAGGACTGATGCACTACCAGTCCCCCTGCCACACAAGATCAGATAGGTAAAGTTTTACATTAGGATCAACTGAAAGTCATAAAGATTCTTCTCCAGAAACCATATCTTGACAAGACTTTGATGTACAGTGGCAATAACAAGATTTTTGAGATGGTACTTGGGTGGCCATATTGGATCTCAGATCAGCATCATAATTGTTTAAGACCAGCTAGTAGTCATCATAAGAAGTCCTCTGTTAAATCCAATTCTGATATGACTTTTTACTCAGTGGCTGCCATACTGGATGGTGGATTGGCATCATTTTCATTTATGACAATCTACATGTCTCAATTAGGTTCTCAGTGAAAACCCCTTGTTGACATGATTTTCAAGATATTCTAGCAGTGCTATTTTCATTTAGAACCAACCAGACATCATAAAAGAGTCTTTTGGTGAAATGCCATGTCGACAAGACTTTCCATTTAGCAGAGCAGTGATAAAAGTTTCATGATGGTGGCCATATTGGATATCCGATTGGTAACAAATTTATTTCCAGCCTAAACATCATAAAAAATATTTTACTAAAAACCATCACAAAATTTTTAAGCTGGCTGTCAGGGTTCTACTGTAAGTCAAGTCATAACTATTTTCATTAATACCAAATAGACATCATAAAATGTATTTTCCAAAAAACCCTCACAACATTTTTAAGCTGGCTGCCAGGGTACTACTGTAAGTCAGGCCAGAACTATTTTCATTAATACCAACCAGACATCATAAGAAGCCTTTGTGTGAAAACTCCATGATGATATGACTTTCCATTTATAGGTAGTTATAACAGCATTTTGAAGAATGCCATAACTGCAGCCTTACTGGATATCTGAGCAGCTCCAGTGTCATTTATGACCAACTAGACCATGGGATGAATGTACTTGCAAGTTTCATGGCAATCCTCCAATTAATTTAGGAAGAGTTATGATTTTAAAAACAACTTGCGCTAACGGATGGCTGGACACAGGTCAATGGACACTTGATGAACCGAATGCTCTTCTGGTCAATCATCAAAAGAGCTAAACAAATCCTGAATTTTCGGGCAAGTTATTAATGCCAACAGTACTTCCAAGGAAATTTTTGTTGATCTGCATGAAGAAGTGAATTTTCCCAGAACTTGAATGCAAAATTATTTTCATGCAAATCAAATTTATTGTCTCTATATTTTTATTGGGGTTGTTAAAGTCAAAGAAAGGAATTAAATGAAAGTGAATATATATTATAAGTATTAAGAGGATTTCATACTTTCTTTCTTTTTCAGTTGTTACTGCTCATTCACTCTTTATCTCTTCTTTTCAAGATGAAAGAAAATGGTGCGATATACAAATTGATAAATTCATGGGAAAAAGCAAAACTAGTTATATTTCAAATCTAAGCTACCCTAAAATAAAGCTTTAAAAAAACATGTACATTTAAATAAGTATACATGGAATGAATTCAAGATTACAGAAAACATACCCCTGATGAAGAAATGACTAATTACAGCTTTCTATGATATGTGAACACAGGAATGAAATATGCTAAGGATGAGGTAAAATGTACATTAAATTATTTTCTTTGTAGTACCATTTTCTTTGGTAAACATCTATTTTTGAAACCTTTGTTGACCATGTATTTTACACATAAGAGATAGCCTACTGAAATAAATTATTAACCTCATGTTAATTATGTGTACAATGTACATGTACATGCATGTGTTTATCCTCCTTATAAAAAGGTTTCAAAATGTATGCTGTATACATTAGCCTACGAGTCCACCTGCAAATTGTATATATCCTGGTCTGCCATTGCATAATGTGCTGGCAAATCAGGGTCTGTCCAGTTCATTAGTAGTAATAAGTAGACCAAACACAATACTGACCCTGATCTGCAGGTGCATTATGCCTGGTCAGATTGGGATTTTGGTTGTTTGCAGTTTGCCGTAACTTATAATTGAGCATATATGGTAGATGTTATGGGTTGAATACTGATAAGTTCAAGTCCATCATGACACGCAAGTATCCTACCAATTAACAGTGTCAAGAGTACTCAAATGAATTGAGATTATTATTATCTTACCATGTATTTCTACACAACAGACCTGTGCCAACCCATGTCTTTATCAAATACACTGCCTCAGTACAGTGTAGCCTTTCATGTGCTGATGTGCCATGTGAAAACAATTTCCCCCCCTCCAATAATTTTGAAATAAAGATTTCAAAATAAGGACTTCTTTTCCTCCCTGATAAGAATTTTCCCAACTGGTTTGAATGCAAATATTACATAATTCAACAGCTACGCTATGTAATTTCATACAAAATAATTTAAACACAGAAAAGCTTGAGCATTATGACAATATAAGTGTGTGTATGTTTTGTAGTAAAAGACATATTTGCAATATTTGTAGTCTAATGATCAATGCGGGATTGGCAAATCCAGAAATACATACATCAACTCTGTCAGGAAACCGTCAACTGTCAAATAAAAGAGTGTGACAACTTATTAAGGCTACCCATAATTCACCTATCAACAAATATTAATCACATTCTACTTATCAGTGACCATGGTGGACCTCCAGGGATGTTTTAGGGTTTTCAAGGTCAAAAATAGGCCCAATTCCAAATAAGAAAGATTGATTTTAAAACTCATGCACAACTTCACAATCAGCAATTTTCTCCTGAAAATTATCTTTTCAACAGGTCTAGTTATTTATGAAAATTATGGACCCAGGCATAATTGTCATGTACTCAAGAATAATTCCTGACTGTTAACCATTTATACTGCTAGCCACCTGGAATTTCTGCATAATTACATGAAAAAGCCCATAGAATAAGACCTCTGGCATATATGTAATTTAAAAATAACCCCAAAATTGGAATATTCTGGCAATTTCCATTTGATTTTATTAAACTTTTCAGTAGACATGTTTGCTGTTTAAATGTTATTGAGTAACAAAGATGAAAATATTAAATATTAGAGCAGCTGACATGCTTAATTTGTAATAATGTTGACTTACAACTACGTCTAGCATTTTCTCATTTTCATAAAAGGCACATATGGATCATGGAAGTACAAATACAGTACTACCTCATTATAATGCTGTACATGGGAGCCTTAAGAGTATACTGCCTTATAATGAATTATATTATACAATACCCTCATTATAATGCAGCCCATGGAAGCCATATAGTACACAGCCTTATAATGAATTATACAATACCCCTCATTATAATGCAGTCCATGGAAGCCATATAGTATACTGCCTTATAATGAATTATATTATACAATACCCTCATTATAATGCAGCCCATGGAAGCCATATAGTATACAGCCTTATAATGAATTAAATTATACAATACCCTCATTATAATGCAGCCCATGGAAGCAATATAGTATACTGTCTTTTAATGAATTATATTATACAATATCCTCATTATAATGCAGCCCATGGAAGCCATATAGTATACAGCCTTATAATTAGTTACATTATACATTTATCCCTCATTATAATGCAGTCCCTGGAAGTAATATAGTATACTACCTTTTAACGAGTTACAATATACAATTATCCCTCATTGTAATACAGCCCATGGAAGCAATATAGTATATGGCCTTATAATGAGTTACATTATACAATTATCCTTCATTATAATGAAGTCCATGGGAGTCAGACTATATTGCGTTATAATGTAATACAATACACAAGAAATTTCACTACTACATTAGGAAATGGGATTCATAACCATATCTGTAGGAATGTTATAATGAAAGGCATTAAAAGTAAGATTAGTGCTATGTAAGTAACTAATTATCAAAATGAAATCACCCAATAATGTACACAATACCAGCATATATAATGTTTTAAAAAAGGGACATTTTTTACCACTGAATTATACAGCATGAAAATGATTATAGCCAGGTAAATCAGTTTTAAACAAAACTCTCTTAATTTGTTTTCTTTCCAAAATGATGTAAATATTTGAGAGTTGTCAACCCCAACAAATCTTCTAATGAATGTCAGTAACTTATCAGCGGTGGAGAAATGTTTGTGATATTGTAGTGAGATTACAAAAAAATATCAGAAATTCATCATTTTATATGTGATAACCTCCTTACATATGCAATCACTAAAATATAAACAGCCAAAATCTGCAACTGACACTTCATGACAAATTTAAAGAATTTTATATCTGCAACAAATTTCCACTATATGAGTTTTTGGATAATGTTCGTGGTTTTAAAATACACATCCACAAAATACTAGTAAAATGGTTATCAAAAACAGTGTCAACACTTTCAAAGTGTACATTGGTTACCACAGGAGTCAAACACAGAACACTCCAAACAACATCAGCTAAATATACATATGCAAAGATCACTACATGTACAATATCACTAAAAAGTACAACAAATTTTAATTAGAATTCAAATTCAAAATTTCATACAAAATAACTGCTCAATTATTTTCAAAAACCAAAAGTCATATTTACAAAAAAGCGAATGAGTACATTTAAAGGCATTCGTGCAAGACTTAACTTAAAAGTGCAACTTAAAGAATTCCATTTATGAAAATGTTTCAAACTACAAATTCATATCATGAAACAATTTAAACAAATTTAAAGTATGTGGGTAATAACTGAGATCTGACATTTTTTCACAATATGTATTGGACAATTATTTTCATTGATAAACAAAATCTACTGGAATAACATCAGTATTTAATCTACAAATTAGCAATTTGAAAAAGCTATCCTTCATGGGACTAAATCATACTTGAAGTCCATGATGAGAAAAAGGGATGACAGATCCCATTCAGGCTGGACTGCAAGTGGTGTTCCTCTTGCATAAATATGCAATTATGTGTGTTTACACTTGTCACCTACTGTGACAATACCTTAACTTCCTAAAGAGACCATTATTCTGGTGCCAAAATTCCAGGAAAATTCTTCATACACATTAATTAAAATGCAGAATATACTTATTCTAATTATGGATATGGTATTATATTGGAAAATACTCAAATTTAATGTTTGTACAATTATTTTTTAAACTTAAAATAACAGATTTTGATTAGAATAAAAAAAAAATTGCCTCATTACCTAGTCTTGCACATAATTTAGTTTGGAGTATAAAATAAAGTATTTAATTGGAAACTTGGTAGTTTGACTGCAGTTTATCTATACAAAAATATCTTTATATATATATATATATATATATATATATATATATATATATATATATATATATATATATATATATATATAACAAAAATCTATACAAGAAAAAACTTTCAATTTCCAGCCTGAATAGGACCCATGCAAACCATGATGGAATAAGCAGAAACAAATAAAACCTTACTGAGTAGCTGAATAATCATAATCTTGTATATATAAATGTGTCCAAATTAAATGAATGCTCCTGCTAAGATGGTGCGATTTATGAAAGCTTTGTTCCATACGCAAGGCCAAAGCTGAATATCACACGAGGATTATACCTTGATCAAATTGCGCACAAAATTTGGAAGAATTAACTGGACTCAGGTTTTTAAATATATGTATAAAGCTTCATACCAAAGTTAGTTTGAATGAATGAAGTCATTCAGAAGTTACAGGACAGATATGGGAAATGCTATATGCCTCCTCCGCTGATTATGACACGACCTTCCGATCAGAATGTGTTGAGTCTTTCACTAAATTTTGTGGATTTCAATTCATTCCTGAAATACTCGATGGTCTTGTTTATTCCAACTTCCAGTTGCACCTAGAAAGAGAAATGGAGCAAAATGTGATTAATAATGCACAATTGATTACAGATTGCACATAAAGTTAGATCCAACTGCAAACAACATAGACCTTGACCTACCAGCAATGGATTTTTAACACTATCAATCTTGTACCCAAGGGAAAATCACTGTGACCTTTTGAAAGTGGCCCCTCTATAAAAAAAAGACCACCAGTTCCAACTGAGATGCATTTCACTATATAGCCATTAACTTAAGATTAACTGGATTACCAAGGGTATGTACATATACAGTTAACTGGATTACCAAGGGTATGTAGATCTACAGTTTAATAATACATCAGCATAATCCTGGCTATACAGTGCAGAGCAAAAACTAGGTAGCAAAGCTGGCACAGGTTAAAAACATTTAACTTCAATATCCCTATTACAACAAAACCTTCAAACCAAAAGTAAAAAAGCACCACACAGCCAAAACAGAAAGGTAAAGATGTAGCAAAAACTCCCTAAAAAGGTAAATAAAACAAAAATAAAAGCCAAAATGGTAAAATCCATAAAATATTAGTCAAATTAATTTTACAAAAATGCATACTTATCACATAGAAAAGGAAAGACCTCAGTTGGAACATCATCACAGGATGCACATATCCCCCCCGAAAAAAACAAGCTGCCACCATTGGGCGACTCTTATGACATGCTGGAGAGTTCATCATTCTTTTTCTACATCCCCAAGCTGGGAGATGCTGTAGGGAATATTTAGTAATTTTCATTCTATCAAAGCATCATACCTCTTTAGTCATTTAAAAACAAAAGAATCAAAGATGTTGAAATTCAGTTTGGATGTCACTGCATTCAATAACTTGCTTCATTGTCACAAAATCAATTACCAAGATTCAAGGTGTTAGTCCTGAAGGATCTAAAATTATTTTTTCTCTCAATTAATCTTACATGGTTAATCCTGTGTTTAATGCAGATATTCAATCTGCATTTCCACCTGGCACAGATTGAGCTATTTGGGTTTTCTCTGATGTTCATTTGTTGATATGTCTCTATACAACTTCTAAAACTTTTGTATATCTCAGTTATGTTTGGAATTCTATCAATTTACACTGCATATTAGAAAATACATGAAAGTGTAACTGATGTCATATGTAATGCATACAAAACCATATTACTGGTAATGTTGTGTTTTGTTATCGGTCAGGTAAACAACTTGTTTAATAAGGCATAAGAATAAATCTTGGCCTAACGACCCAGTCAATTCAAAAAAATTCTTTGGAATACTTGGAACAAAATGTGCATGTAGCATTGGGTATTTATTACATATCAACCAAAAACAGCAAGTGCCTGCATCTTTAGGCATACGAGTACCACACTGTCATTTGCATTATCTTAACAAGCAAAAGTTATAGACCCCACAGTGTTCCACTAAAATATACTTAGGACCCAGAAAAGGTACTTTTAATTCAGAATTTGTTATAATTTTAATATAAACTTCTATAGTATCTTGGCATATATTTTTAAAAACTTGCTTTCCCTGAGTACCATGCATGATTAAATGTTACAGCCTTGAAGTATTACAGGACATCAGCACTAGATCTGAAATCTTTCAAGATCTAGATATATGCATGTTAATTATGGGTAGCTATGGAACACATGAAAGAACAAACTGACCAAATGGTCACTCAGATTTTCTTTAAATTGTAGAATGTGGAATCAAAAACATGTCTCACAAGCTGACAGCATTTACTAGTTGAAATTTAAAATAAGGAATTCCATCTCTAGCTGTAAAAGATTACCATACTCTGCTCAAATGGAAACATCAATGTGGCAATAATTCATACAAGCACAAGGATTTATAACCGAAGCTTAGTGCTAAGAAAAATGCCTTATTAGTATCATTACCTTTGGTTCCAAATTCAGATAAAAACAAAATTATTGTTATCATTATCTTTGGTTCCCATTCAGTTAAACAAATTAAATTATTGGTATGTATACAATAGGTTCCCAATTCAGGTAAATCGAACTTATTGGTATGATAACCTTAGGTTCTCAATTCAGGTAAAACTAAATTATTGGTATGTCTACCTTAGGTTCTCAATTCAGGTAAAACTAAATTATTGGTATGTCTGCCTTAGGTTCTCAATTCAGGTAAAACTAAATTATTGGTATGTCTACCTTAGGTTCTCAATTCAGGTAAAACTAAATTATTGGTATGTCTACCTTAGGTTCTAAATTCAGGTAAAAAAAAATTATTGGTATGATTACCTTAGCTTTCCAATTCAGGTAAAATTAAATTAATGGTATGATTACTTAGCTTTCCAATTCAGGTTAAATTATGATAACTGTATGTTCCCAATTCAGGTAAAACTAAATTATTGGTATGATTACCTTAGCTTCCCAATTCATGTAAATCGAACTTATTGGTATTATAACCTTAGGTTCTCAATTCAGGTAAAAATAAATTATTGATATGAAAACCTTAGCTTCCCAATTCTGGTAAAACTAAATTATTGGTAGGTATGATTACCTTGGGTTCCCAATTCAGGTAAAACTAAATTATTGTTATCATTACCTTAGGTTCCCAATTCAGGTAAAGTTTTGCTCTGCTGATATCTGGCTTCCTCTTCCTTGGGTCATCTTGCATTGCAGGCTTATTGACAACCTTGCTGTCACCACCTATAGTAATGTTAGAAGGAAAAATGCATTTTATATTAAAATATTAGACAAAAAGAAAAGACTTCTGATGTAATGAAGCTACCTGAGAATTATTATTTAAAAAAGCAAATTTTCTTATAAATGCATCAGCACAAACAAAATGTAGAAAACAGATAAATGTTGCTAGAATATATATATATATATATATATATATATATATATATATATATATATATATATATATATATATATATATATATATATATATAGTCAGTATGTACAGATAGCACATCCTTGTATGGAAAGAGCGAAAACTACAATGGTAAACTGAAAAGACAAGATTCAGCTGTTTTGTACTTGAAATTCTTAACCACAAATGTTTTAAAAAAATTCCATTTAATTCCGCTTAAAATTTTATATCAAATGTATCATTATGAAATCAAGACTTACATAATAAATACAAAACAAGTTTTGAGTCTTACCCACTAGCCTCTTAATTATATCAGCAAAGTCCATGATGGTATGCTCATCTGGATTGCCCAGGTTGACTGGTTGTGAGTAATTACTGTTCATCAAAGCTACAAGACCCTCTACCAAATCAGTCACATACTGGAATGACCGTGTCTGTTTACCCTCTCCATACACCTGAAATAGAGACAACGTATACCATACCATACCATACCATGCCATGTTAGTATCCTAAGTTAGACACAAAAGAATGCCAGTTGCAAAAAAGGACAAAAATCCTTAAAATACCAAGTTTTTTTTAAAAATATAAACCACACCTTTTAAAAAGTCCAACATCTTGTCAACCGAAACATTATCATGGAAAAAAATGGATTCTTATGAGCACATCAATCTTATTGTATACTCTCTAGCCTCCAGGTCAGTTAGAGATATGTGATGGGTCTAATTTAAAACAACAAATGTAAGGCATATGAATAATTGTTAAAAACAAGACACAAATAAATGAATTACCCCTTTACAAGTACCCTATGGCAGTACTGTGCAATATAGTCATATTTCAGGACCCAATTGAAAATAAGATTTTATAAACTTTTATGGATCATCCTTTGTGCATCATACATTTTTATGCTTGCATTATAACTGTTTAATATGTAGGTAAATATTATGTAAATGTTATTTTATTGTTTCATCAGTATTTGTGGATGTATAATAAATCCTTCCTGGCATATATGTCTGGTTTGAACTTTTGAGTTGTCCCTTAAAACTTTCTAAATACCTAAAGGCTTAATAATTAAATTTTAATAGTCTTTTCCTTTTCTTTTTCTGTTATTCTCTTATTGTCCCCAAGGATGTCTCATGATTGGAGATTTAGCTTTTTGGGCTAGTAAGGTGGTATTTCACCTAATATTTTGTCCTTTTTCCCTTTCCCTTTCTTTCTGTTTCTAGCTTTTGCATTCTTTTGTTGCCATTAATATCCCTGTTGGTATTGTTTCTTTTTCTGCAGATTCACCCTCTTTCTGTAATTCTCTTCAATTAGGGTGTTCATTCTCTTGCTCTTGTTTACTGTTATTGTGTTTGGCTACGTCACCTTCTAAAAGAAATATTTTTGTGGTGGGTTTACCACCTTTTGTTTTTCTAGATTTACCTAATCTGGACTTTCAAAGTCTAATTGATAACAGTACATTCTTTGGAGTTATTTCCAAAGTTTCCTTCTTATTTTAATTACTTTTTCTTGTCTTTTCTTTGTTTCTTTAGCTAGTTCTCCATATTTAATTTGTTTGGGTGTCATTCTTGGTTTATTTCTGGACAATGGTTAGGACAGAATTGTCTGGTTCCATTGTTCTGGCGTGCCATTTTGTTTTAATTGTACCAAGTCTGAACATGGAATCCAGGTATAAAGAACAAGGTTTGGATATTAATGGCTTGCTCTTTCTCCATTATGAGAATTCATGCTCCCATTTGTTTAGTTGGATATTTCACCATTTTTTGCTTTTTTTTATATTGAAATTAAACTTCTGTTGTAACCTTTCAAATGTTAATTCATGTGGTATCTCTGTTGTTAGTCCTGTCATATATACATCAGTATATTTCACTGTGATCACACATTTGATCTTTGTAGCCTTGACTACGTTGAATGTTCTTCCTTTGATTCATATAGTGTTGTGCTTTTTAATATAATCTATATTTAAAATCCCAATTAGTCATATAATAAATTAATAACTTAACCAAGTGTATAGCATTAATGTATCATTTTTAATAATATTTTAACATGATTTAACTGAAGATATAAACAAGATATTTCCCTTTAATTACAAATATGTGCAAGCTTAAAATCTACATGAATGCTTCAAGGGAGACAACTACAAGTATATATATATCAATGTCTTCCTTCTGAAAACTAGCCATGTATAAAAATGTGAGTTAACACATACCACTGAACAAACAAAAGATTTCTCCAAGATAAAAATGGCTGATCCGACTTTTTTATTATTATAAGTTTTAATTTAGGTTTGACAAATTAGCTTTGTCAAGACCTGCCTATTTATTGCAACATATTGCCAAAGTAAGACTTGAAATATGCCTAGAACCATGGGTTGGTCCTGTAAGGTTTCAAGACTCATGCAGGTCTAAATCTGTCTACATATTGCAACAGGCTGCCTTTGTATGGCTTGAATGATGAACTCTGTCTAAAACTGGCCACTTACAGTAACAGGCTGCCCATGTACGGCTTGATTAATGAAGTCATCAAAACGGACTACTTTTTATTGTAATAGGTTGCCTATGTAAGGCTTGAAGAATAAAGTGCGTCTAAAACTGTCTACTTATAGTAACGGGCTGCCAATGTGAGGCTTGACGAATGAAGTACATCTAAAACTGACTACTTTTTATTGTATTAGGCTGCCAACGTAAGACTGAAGTACATCTAAAACTATCCACTTTCTTGGTAGAGATTGCCCTTGTAAGGCTTGAAGAGTGAAGTATGTCTAAAACTGCCTACTTTGTGCAACAGACTGCCATTGTAAAGCTAGAAGGATGAAGTATGTCTCCAACTTTCTCCTTACAGTAATAGGCTGCATCTGTAAACAGGGCCATGGACAAGATTTGTGGGCCCTAGGAAGAATTCTCAAGTAGGCAACTATGAATTACAAAAGATAATCTCTATAGGCAAAGGACACCTTAACTGTTGCAGGCCACCATCATTTTATCCTAGTTGTCCTACCATGTCTGCAGCCTCGTTTTTAAGGCTTAAAGAATGATGTTTGTCTAAAACTGTCTACTTACTGTAATAGGCTGCCCCTGTAAGGCTTGAAGAATGAAGTTACTAACAACACGGCCATCATTCATATGCATTCGTGGCCCAAATGTATTGAATATTCTGGCAACTCGAACCTCTATATTTTCCTGTCAGAAAACGCAAGAAATGCATGATTATGTTAAAGCTGATTATTTTTTATATCACAGGATTGTTCAATCTGATTAAAATCAGATCTCCATTGTCCTACGTGAAGATCTGACAGTGAATGCTTGGGGAACATGTTCTAGCGACCTTTGAATTAGCCAATGGAAATGCAGCTTTCAGAAACTTGAAAGTAAATAAAGTCGTTTGGCACACATTTATGGACTTTAACCAAAAGTATAAGCCTTCATCTGATTGACTAATAAAATTAGCAATTATGATAATAACATGGGTTGCCAGAACATGACCACCAAGCAGTTGCTGTCAGATCTTCAGGTAGGACAGTAGAGATTTCATTTTAATCAGATTGCATTATTATTTCATCAGTACTATGATATATATATATATATATATATATATATATATATATATATATATATATATATATATATATATATATATATATATATATATATATATATATATCTGTGCTATGAATTTTGTGTCAGTACTGTGTCATCTGTGCTATGAATTATTTTGTGTCACAGTTTTGTTATATGAAAAACAATTTTCTTTTAAAAGCTTATATTTATGGCTGTTCTAATAGACCAAAGATGGTATCCAGGGAATAACGGCATTTTTTTGTTTTCGAGTTTTTAAAAATCTGCTACGGTACTCAGATTAGTCTGAGTTTATATGAAAATTCTAAATTCCATTAATGCTCAAATAATCTCTGTTGGTGTTGTTTCTCTGGGTCCATTTATTATTATACTGGCACAGATTTATTGTTAAATGTACCGAATAAAACATAAATTATCGGCTGAAATTGTTTTACTCATGCTTTGCTTAAGTTTTTCTAGGCAAAAATTGAATATTTTTACTCTTTTATATTCATCACATATGGATCTATTCATACAATACTGGCCATCATGTATAGCCTATCATGTGCTGAAAAATGGCGTTAAACCCTACAACAACAACAAATTTATGGGTGAAATTTACTGTGCAATGTTTTCTTGATTTCTTACTGTAGATAGTATTTATTTATGTTTTAAAAAATAAATTCTACTTCTATTACATTCAGGAATAAATAAAAATTCTAATCACAATCTTATTAGTAAACTGATGTTAACCTCTACTTTTAAAGCACCTGCCACTGAACATGATCTCAGTATACATGTCTACTGTCACACTGTAAAATGTCCAACACCCTAGCATGTGCTATGATGGCACAGAATTTCCAGAAACTTTTTTACTTGAGGGGAATTCAAATCAGGTGACATCATGAGATGACCATTCCAATGACAGCTATTTACCTGTGGTATGCAAAGATGCCTGTGTCAAGATTTGGCAAGGGCATCCAAAAGTGCCTGTGTTGAAATATGGCAAGGGCATCCAAAAGTGCCTGTTTTGAAATATGGCAAGGGCATCCAAAAGTGCCTGTGTCAAGATTTGGCAAGGGCATCCAAAAGTGCCTGTGTTGAAATATGGCAAGGGCATCCAAAAGTGCCTGTGTTGAAATATGGCAAGGGCATCCAAAAGTGCCTGTGTTGAAATATGGCAAGGGCATCCAAAAGTGCCTGTGTTGAAATATGGCAAGGACATCCAAAAAAGTTTGTGTTGAAATATGGCAAAAACATCCAAAATTGTTTGTTTAAATATGGCATGTGCATCCAATTTAAATAACACAGGAGTTCAGTAAAGGCACTGAAATATACTGTACTGAGTTAAGGTAGGTGTGTTCATATTCACTTGTATGCGTGAAAGGGACATGAGATATAAATACCTGTTTTGCATAAGCATAGCACATGGTCTCAGCTACTCTCTTGCCCTCATCATAGCAAGCCCTGGGCCCTATAGGGTTCACATGACCCCAGTATTCTTCTTTCTGTGGATGAACTTCTGGGTCTGGATTGGAAAGGTAAGTCAACTTTACTGGCAATGTACACTGTGAGAAACCTAACATTTACTGCTATATGATTTATTGTTAAATACATCTAGTCCTTAGGCACAAGGTTTACAAATTATGTTTAAATTTAAGTATAGAAGGGTTAGCAATTGAAAGAAAAGACAAACAATAGAGTTTAATATAGTTATCACTTTGTACCAAACTGACTTTCTTAAAGTGAGAAAACAAAAACTTTACAACACTTATTAGTCTGATTTCAGAACTTTACAAAAAATGATGAGATTTTTCACCAATACATAACAAGAGCAACATCAATGCAACATAATAAGCAGCCTGAGTGTTTATCTGTCCTCTGTCCAGAATAGTTGATTTTGGAGATAAATGGCCAATGGGTCTCAAAGACTTTAACCTTTGGTCAAAGTACAAAGTCTTCAAACTAAATTTTATATACAGAAAGCATTATTTTCTTATTAGAAACTGTAATCTTAATATCTGACATTAGACCACAGAATCTACAAGTTTATTTATTACCTAAAGAAAAAGTCATTCAAATTTAGGTCACAGAACTTAATATAAAACAAAAGTTATTCTGCAGAATCCATTTTATTTAATCACAATGAACTTGATCTCTGACCTTTTGACCTCCAAATCAAAAGGACTCTTCCATACCATAAGTGCATGCCCATAACAAACTTTGGTCTGGGTACTAAACTTATTGTGCAAAAAATATTTTTCTCATAATATTTTGAAGTAAATTATGATAGTGATGGTTATTTGAATGCCAGAAAAACTACATAATATTTTCTATGCCTTATTTTTACCTAACAAAACAAAAATTCATTACCTCCATAGACTTCTGATGTGGATGCCAGCAACAGTCTAGCTCTAGTCCTTCTTGCCAGCCCTACAAAAAATGGAAACAAATGTTGATGTTGGGTTTAATGCCATTTTTCAGCAAAAGATAGGCTATAAATTAAATGGCTGATATTTTCTTTTATTTTATTTTGTCTGAAATTGTTTAGTAGCACATTTCACCAGTCTTAAATACTGTTTAACAGATTTTTTCAGTACAAGGACAATGTAGTTGCAGAATTCAATTCTTAACAAAACAGGTCAAGAGTGCAATAAATAAATGGTGTACCTCTCATTGGTCACATACTCAGGTACTAAAAGACTTTATATGCATTCAATTTGTGTGTGTGTGTATATATATATATATATATATATATATATATATATATATATATATATATATATATATATATATAAACTACTAACTAGAGGATGCTATTTCACTCCTGGAAGACCATAGCAGGTGTTTTGATGGTTATAGCATAGTACATGAATATGCAAGACTCGAGTCATGGAATTAATTCAAGGTCTTCACTTTCCAGACAGTCATGTGCAAGTTTTGGAATAAAATTAATGTTATTCTGCACAAACCATTTTTATGTTTTCAGTATTGGTAACCTTAACCATGCCTTGTTGACAATCAACAGATACCTTACTCATCTCAAATGAAAGCCATTCACAATGTTGGGAACAGTTGTAGTGTAGAATATTAGTTATTTTGTGGAAACCAATTTACATCCTTGTGAAAATAATATTTCCTTCTTCCAGTCTCTGTGACTATAATCTGCTGTTCTCAAAATGAATAATATGTATTCCTTGTTTCAACCGCTAGCCAACAACAATGTCTGGTTAAAGTAGGTGACAAAGATCACTATATATTATACAGAAACTATTTTTCTTCTAAAGTCATTGCGAAATTCACCTTCTGACCACTAAATCTCTGACCATGATGTTTAACCTTTTGTACATTAATCAGAAGGTTTCTTACTTGCTCTAAATGCAAGCTAGATACAAAGTAGGGTAATGTCTACAATGAAGAAGTCGAGTTATTGCGTGGAAATGAAATAGGGAACAGATGGAATGAGAGATGGGTAGACAAGCTGATGCACATCATAACATGGAATGCACTGTCTTATGACAGGCATATTACGAGACCTTCCTCAGAAGATCAGTTATATTTATGCATAACTACACTATTAATGTCATGCAAAATTCTGAGGGAGGTTATGAAACAGGCTTTTGATGAAAGAAAAAACAAGCAGAAGACTTATTGTTCACATTCTTGTGTTGCCATTTTGTCTTCTAATTTAGTAATAATGTTGCCTGTGTTATGCATATTTAATTTGTATTACTTGTTGAATTTTCCTAATGGTTACATTTAATACATTTGTTGTTTGTACCTTACCATGAACATTTATTCTGCAAACAACAGAATACATAGCTCATGTTTCCCTGTGATCATAGATTAAACATTAGGATCATTATCAATGGAGGTAAACATGTTTGTTTTAATCTGATTCTAAGACATTGGTATTCTCCCATGAAAAACCTGATGTACCTGATGTCCACCATGTTCTTTATTATGACTTTTGTAATAGATATTTTGTTGACAACTCTGAATGTTCTAGAAATAAACTTTTAACCATCATCCTGGTTCTAGTGTTGTGTCTAAACTTGTTATAAAATGATGTTTATGATATTATTCATCTCACAGAATAACTTGAAGTAGAATCAGTCTTACTGTTGTCTTCAGTTTTTCATTTGGGTGGAAGTATTTATTCAAATTATTATTCACTGTGTTCATCAAAAAGATTTTATTACAGAACATTAATTATGGTGAAATCAGACATGGACATTTTTTGGACTATATTACTGTGATAATCAAAAGATTCTTAGCACATCATCAAATTCCAAGCAATATTTGAGATTACAGGCACATGAACACATTCAATATTGTAACTTATTTGGAATAACACTGGAATTTAGTTGGAACTCTCTACATTTGGAATTCTGATAACACTTTTTGGACTATTTGGGATTTAATTCACAATCAACACTGTAATTTCTTTTCCAAGTTTCACTTTTTATTCACAAGAAATAAATTATTTGTTAAATTTTACGAAACTAGTTGGCTTTTGCTCTTTTCTGTTATATTGCTGTCACTCATGAAACTGAAATGTGTCACATAGAGAGCAACCAATTACCATCTGTACTCACTTTTAAGTTGAATCCAACTGCAAACTGTACAGACATATATCTGTTCATTGCATAATGCACTGACAGATCTGTGTGTATGTTGTTCATTCCACTGTTTGTTCCTAATAATCTGCACTTACCTAGATCTGCTGGTACATTATGTCATTGCAGATTTGGGACTGAACAGTCTGTAGCTGACTTGATTTATAAGAAAATATATACAGTAACCATTTTCTTAAGACTTTGTCCATTATTGTTGCTAATTTTAAGGTCACTGGCCACCTATATTGTACAAACATGTGATATTATTATAGTCACAAAAAAAAACACATTTGTTACGAATGCACACCATAAAAATGTTTAATTAAGACTAAAAAGTTTGCTTTAGTAAATTAAAAAAAATGATCTGGCAATCTCTAAATAATCACAGGTTTCAGCATGCCAAAATGGATGTGACATACATTTATTGCTTCTATTCAACCTAGCCATTCAAGCATTTAATTTCCCCATGTAAAAGTCTATGTAATATATCTTACAATCATGCTTTTGTACAGCAAATATGGTGCACTGTGTTGCATATGGATGTAACCAAAAGAGTGATGATTGGAAAAGGGCTCTTTCATATTCTGAAAGACTCTGTTTACCAAAAAAAAGAGGGTTCAAGCTGTGGTATCAAATATGGTGAGGGATAGGAAAGTTGTATCATTTATGTCTGATTATAGTCAAATACAATTTGGCCCAACTCGAAAGACAATTCGACCCAACTTAATAGTTTGAACAGTTCTCTTTCTTCAAAGAACAAGTAGATACTATGTAAGATAGATTTAAGGAATAGGTTATAGAAAAAAAGTAAATTCAAACAAACTAAAGTGATATTCTTTTAAAGAAATAATCATACATTGTAATGCACATATATATGAGAAACACCAACTGACATGTATTGCTTGTTCTAATTAAAATATTTATATACATTTTTTATGCTAAACAAATATATGTATCTGCACATGGACTCTCAATTTAAGTCTTCCAGTCAAATTATCAATATTGCATTATAAAACAATAATACTTAACAGATAATATTCTACAGAATAAGTATACATTTTTCTAAGGGTACTGTATATGAGATATTATAACAAATATATTTTAGGTTTCAGGTTGTAACACTGCGGCATATAATACACACTCAATTACACATGAAAGAGAGAGAATAATTTTAAATATTTTGTCGGTGTTTAATTTCTGCAATAAGAAGCTCTAATCAGTTAATGTTATTGTTGTCATAGTGTGTACACAATGCATTAATTGAAAACTTGCAGTGGTGTCACTAAGGCTGGTGTCACCCAGTGCAGTAACTCATGGTGTCACCCCCACTGACCCCCTTCCTACACAAATATTCAAAACTTGTATAGACAATCATTTTGGTGTCACCCTATCTGATGGTGTCACCTGGTGCAGTCCACATTCCTCTAGTGATGCCAATGAAAACTTGTCATTACTAGTCAATATTGTCAATCATATTTTCTCCATTATTCCATACAAATAAGAAAATAAATAATTTTGTGTTTACTTTTTCCCGCCCCACCCCCGTATAGTACAAAAACAATTGATAAACATACACATATTAGAAAAAAAAAGGGAAAAAATGAACCATGCATTGCTATTATTTATTCCTTCTTTTTTCATTATGTGAAATTTATTAAAGAAAAAATTATATATCCACAAACTCCATATATGTATCAGAAGCGAGCTTGTGTATGCATCCTTATTGTAGTGTGTATGACTTATGTCAAATAACAAAATTGTAAAAGAGACAAAAATAACACCCAATTGCTTGAAGAACCTACCATTCATGCATGACAAGTTACAAGGTGCAAACTGACCAAGATTGTATTGTATCTAGAATAATTTAACAATTGTATCTTGCACACAAAAAATATTTTTAAAAAAATATTACCGTGAGTGCAAAGGCTAATCTTTTTGCTAACATGGGCTACATAAGTTTTATTAATGCGAGTTATGGTTGTGTGTACTATTTGCCCTGCAAACGTCAATTATAATTACATATGGCAAACAAATAGAAACCTGGGTGATGAATAACATCTGGCAGTGACCAATAAACTCCTTGCTTAAACTTACCAACAGGATATCAAATACTAAGGTCTATTTTATTACAAAGCAAACCAACCATGGACACTGACTTTGGTACAGTGGGACCCCGCTATAACCCGCCCCGCTATAACCCGAATTCGGATATAACCCGGTCGTGGCATGGCTCCCGAAATTTCAGGTAATTTATTACATGTATTTTTCTCAAAGACCAAAAAAAAAAAAAAATTACGTATGGAAAAAAAAAAATTAAGAGTTTAATTATCATTCTCATATTCCTCTAAACAGTGCGAAAAAGAACGTGTAGAAAATGTATTATCAAATTTCTTCTAGTTTTGTGCCAAAATAAACGTCGGAAATACGAACCAATTGCTGGGTTCTCAGTAGAGAACTTTGATCTTTGTTTATTGTTGAAAAATTACAGCTCATAAGTGTCAATATTATAATTACTGATTCCTGAGTAATGAAGCCATCGTGTCTACTTTGTGTTTGTCTTGAATGCAGTCCGAATACAATCGTTGCTCAAATAATCTCCGATATATGTTCTCTTAATTTCATACACAACTAAGCAACAGCCAATGCGGCAGTTGATAAAAGATTCTCACCAGAATGTATAAATCAATTAATTTAAGTACATTGTTTATCATCAAAGTGAACTGCCGAGTTAAACAGTGGCATAATTCAGTGTAAAATAAAGCCAGTTCTGCCTGCTGTATTTATTAGAGTACATCAAAAGAACATGACGCAATAACTGGGCGGCAAGTTCAGAGGACTTTGACTAGCAGCTTGGGTGGGAAAATATGCTGAAATTTACAATGACTGAATTCCGATTACAGAAAGATCCTGAGATGTACATGTAGTTATTATAAGAATACACTTTAGCTTCCATTATTTAATCTATGGACATGTACTATTTCATCATTCATTACGTACACCCGTTACGTAATTTTTGTTTTTTTCTTTTCATTGAATTCAGTCACATAATGATCTGTGACAAAATTATTGAATATTTTACATCCGTGTGTGGATATTTCCGATGGAAATATTTGTATTATGGATTCAATGTATGTTACAAGATTTGCTGGTGAGTACACGGTGTTGATACTCTTTTCATGCAATAGATTATACATGTATACATAAATTAGACACGTGTATGTACCAATGCATGGTTCTCTGAATAAAGTAATATATTATATCTGCAATTTCTGTTACCACAGGAAATGTTTTTCTCATTTAATATATATTGATAAAAAATGGTAATTGTGCCATGCATTTTCGTACCCGTCTTTATATACCCTCCCCCCTCCATTAAATCCAAAAATGTGTTGGTATTGTACATGGTTGCTTATAACACGGTTCGGTTCATAGCCCAGTCAGATTCTATGGCTCCCAACTACCGTGTTATAGCGGGGTCCCACTGTATCTTTTAAGTGTGTCAATCTTTTCTTATGAACTTAGCCAACATAAGGAAACCATGCTTGGCTCCTATGGATTCTCTTAAATGTGCCAATTTCTTTTCTTTAATATAAAATCAGCAAACACTGGGAAGACTGTATAGATTCCATTTTACCTGTCTTAATGGGATTTTCAAAATAAATTGAAACAATGGAACAGTTTTGAAAAAAAAACATAAACTAGTGCATCATGCATGCATATCTATATAAGGCTTAACAGTAAATTAGTTTTTCAATAGTTTCATCTAAATATTCCCTATCCATAGTTTATAGTGTTTTATTTTTCGAGAAGAAGAAGAATGTACTTGGTCCTGTGGGATTAATGAATTATCATTTCCGGTTGGCATCCTCTACATGTGGGATTAGCTATATGTATAGCTAAGGGGAAATAACAGAATTGTATACTTCTATTTAATGTAATAAAGTTATTATTACTTCTTTACCCTTGATAATTTTTTCATTTTTTTTGTGGGAGTATAACTACTTTTAATCATGTAATGCAAATCTGATGTAAACAGAAAAATATTGGAGTACGGACAATGACCACTGAAGCACATTTGACATCATGACCTTCCTTTTTATCTCCTCTTAATCACAGCTTGTTTTTGGCCTAAAATGTACAACAATGCAGAGAGAAAGAAATCAGAGAACTGTTTCCCATACATACCTAGCATGTTAATTGTCCCAACAGTGTTTGTCTTGATGGTTTTGATTGGATTATACATGTAGTTTGGTGGCGATGCTGGAGAGGCCAAATGGTAAATCTGATCCACTGAAAAAAATAAAAAAATGAATAAATTACATTCATATCAAGAATGTAAAAAACGTTGAACTAAATCAATTTTACTATACATTTATTTGAATGGTACTTTCTGAATGAAGTATATCAACAAATGGCCATTTCCATGTAATTATAAATGATATGCTGTTCCTGAAAGTCGACTTTTCTTCATATTTATATCTTTCTAGGCTGCATACACACAAAAGCATGATGGATTCTACTTAGTTATTTATTGATTTCTCTGATTCAGTACAACTTCTGACAATACTCATATCAACACAAATATATTTTTATCTCTTCAATATCATCACCATCCTTATCCTCATCACCACCATCTGCACCATTATCCTTAACAATTGTTCTTGGGGACACTGAAATCAGCATAAAAGTATAGATACTTTAATTTTGGATGCTTGAACATTCCAAGAATTGACTGCTCTTTATGCATGGATTTTTGTTGGCGAAATTCTCATTTATTAGATCTACTTATACAAAGTGAATTTCAAACATGTAGTGTGCAAGCTATCAAACAAAGTTCAAGTGAGTGTATTGAAGTTAGGTTAAGCAGCATAGGTAAGAACCAGGTGATAAAGACACCTGTTAATGTCTTGTCAGTGACTAATGATCATTTTGATCAAATGGAGAATTACATGTACATTGGCACATCTCTTTAATAATCTTCTCTTGGCAGTTTTAATCCATCATATAAGAAATCCTTACACAATGTTAGGAATACATGCATTTAATCATATACTATATTTAGAAAAATAGTACCAAGCCTCTGGGACTTTATTTATTGGAGGAATACATGCTCTCAAGCTGATCATCATAAATTATATTAAAATGATTTGTTTTTTGTGTGTCTTGTGCAGATATACTTTTGTTTTGGAGGATTATTACATGTGTAATTTCCATTCACAACTTTACATAATTTCTTTGGTGTGAGTCACAAGGCTAGATTCTCAAGAGACTGACCAACAAAAATTAGTACACATGTCATGTGTTGATTAATAAAAGAATGCAAATATGACTGAGAGATTTGTGGAATGAACCATGGAACCAGACACTCTAATAGGTCGAAAAATGAGACAACAAAGGAATATTATTTGCTTCATGCGCATGATGTCACGACTGTGGAAGTAAAATACAAAAAAATTAGAAAAACACATTGCAACATTTACTAGTGCTGGAGGTATTTCGATCTGTTTCAAGACTGTGCTGTTTTAGCCAGTGTTGATGATTTCACCTATAATATAAGTGGGTTGTGAGCATGATTTCTTGTTGCATAATCACATCAAGACAACAGGCAATGGAAATTTAAATCAAGAAACTTTACCAAAATTTATGAGGCTGATGAAGAACTTTTGGAGTTTGAGCCTAAAGCTACTGTGATGAAATAAGTTAATGTTTCTTTAAGAAAGATGTAAAGATAGAATGAAACAAGTGAGTGGAATATGATTGTTTGATTCTTCCTCCAGTGTTTTTGGCAAATTTATTGTTTTTAAATGGAATTGAGGTAATAATATAAATCAGTATAGAAAAGATAGTATATTCACTTCCTTGACTCCTTCTAGCTGCACAACTTCAATGAATGGGAAGGTAAATTAATTTAGACTTATAAGTTTAAGAAAACAAACAATCACAATTATAACAGTGATCAATTGCTTTACTTTTATATATGATTACTAAAATATGAAATATTTCATTAAGAATGAAAACTAGCAAGCTGATGACACAAACATGTTACAAAACAATACAAACATGTTATGAAAGGAAAAAATATTGTTTTTGAGAGTCCTAGTTTTAGGACTGGGACTGTATAACTTTTTTCAAGTAAGGAGTCCTGGACTGCAACTTCAAAATCTTATGGAGAACCAATATTATCACCACCACCATCACCAGCATGATTATTTGACTAATTTCATTTAATAATTACCCTCTATATAAAGTGGATTGACAATATCATGGTGTATCAGCTCAAAGTTAGGATGACCAATCCAGTGTTCGACATTCAACTTTCTGCCCGTGAAGAAATTGTCCACCACCGTGACCTCATGGCCTTGCTTCATTAGTTTGTCAGACAGATGGGACCCCACAAAACCTGCTCCTCCAGTGATCTTGAAATACAGAAATACATATAATATGTACTGCCCTGAAATCTAAAGCATAGTGGTTGGACTAATGAACCAACAATTAGACAAATTAAAAATTAGTTGAAAATGTATGCATGATATAAATTCATCTTGTAAGGATGTCAGTTAAATTTTATAAATGGCTGACAAAAAAACTATAGACAAAATCTGAAATGTCTCCATTATAATACAAAAGTAATTCATTATCTACTTCCCCTTCCACATGAAAACAATGTATATATCCCAATATGTTAAACTATTTACGGAGCTAACATAGCAACTGACCGAAATGTACACTGTAGCCAAAATGTAAGAGCAGATGGCCAAGAAATTGAGCCATCAGTAAGACGGTTTCTGTAGAAATTTCTAAAATGTTATGAAAACATTTGTTTCATTGATTTTTCAAGTTCATCAGCACATCAGCATCAGTTGTCCAATATTGAAAGGTCCCTATGTAGTGATGTTTTCTATCCACATTGATTAAATTCTGTTAAGTGTCCATTTGCAATATTTCAGTGACCTTGTTTGATAATATACATGCATCTTTCATATGATCTGTTCTGTCAAATTAATTAAAATTCTGTTAAGTGGTTCTTGAAAAATGATTAAAAGATGTACGTAATGGTGGTTATACAGTATCATTTATACAAATTTTATTTCAAGTCTTTAATGACAGAAAATGTTTTATGTATTTAGTTAAATGGTGCTGAGTGGTTTAAAAAGGTAATTTAACAAATTCCCTATTTTTTGCAGCAGTGGACATATTTTATTGCAGACATGTATAATTTGCAAAAAGATTCTGGAATGATTTCTGTCAAATTGGCTAAATTCTTTCAAGCAGGTGTCTCAAGGATTTTCTATTTTCAATTAGTCGTGATAGTAGCTATATGTGACAGCAGACCAGAATCATTTCTCAGAATGCCATCAAAACCTGGATGATGCCAAATTTCTAAAAATGTTTTCTTTGAAGATGTTGTATATAGTTTTTTATATAGGGAATTGTAACCATATTGGTTGATAGATTATCATTAACTGAATAAATCTGAAAGACAATACCCATGTAAAAATCATTTTCAAAATGGCCAAGCAGTTTTAGAGATGAAGTTGCAGTCATGTGAGAAAAAAGTAAACACCTAATATAGTCGAGGTTGGAAATGGACTTACCAAAATTCTTTTGCGATCTTTATAATTTAGAAACTTGGTTTCAGGATACTTCTTTGTTCTAGAAATAAACAAAATATAGCACAAATTATGACTTTTGGTTACAATATGCTGTAAGTTTTCTATGGACTAAGTAATTTTAAACATATATAATAATTACAATAACTTTGAAAACATAGGGTACAGAAGATTGTTTTACAGTCCATTCATATTCTAAGTCTTCCACTAAAGCTAAAAACTTATTAAGTGTTGAACTTCAATCTTGTGCAGATGGAAACCAAGAGGGACTTGCATTAAAAAGTATTGAGGTTCTACCCATTGAGTAATAGAAGACAGAAGCACAGTGTGAAAATATGAATCCACATGCATAAACAATCTTTGCCTTAGGAAAGACATACCAGCCTAATGAAGACCTTGGAGTGTTTCCGCACCCTCAACATTAGGCCCCAATGAAATCATACCAGCCTAATGTAGACCTTGGAGTGTTTCACACTCTCAACATTAGGCCTCAATGGTTTAAATCCCCCACAACGAAGCATGTAATTAGACCTGCATGGAATAAAATGCTGAAATTCAATTATGTGACGACCATCTGCTTTACAGTGTCTCTATACCTTCTAATCACAACTGGTAATGTAGCAGGCTGTTTACAAGTCTGATCCCTGTAAAATGTTCCCCATCCCTGGTTATCCAGATATCGATTTGGTTATGTATTATTAAGCAATACCCTCCAGTAAACTTTCTTGATGGCCAATCAATATTATTAGGTTATATTCTTTAAGTGACTGGTACAATTTTTTTGACGATGAATACAGCTATAATTATTATTATCATTATCATCGTTATTATTATTTATATTAATATTACTATATTATTATTTTATGAGGTTTGCCAATTTCAAATATATAAAAATGGATGATTTCCATAAAGAACAAAGACTTGGCAAGAAGAAAAGCTCAAAACAAAACTTCCTCAAAAAACAAACTAGTGCTTTACTTGCCAAATAGAATTTTCAGGAGTTCAAGATTCCTTTTAACTGCTGTGTGTTGAAACCATATCTGATTCTCTCCAATGATAACAAATTAACTGCTGTGTGTTGAAACCATGTCTGATTCTCTCCATTGATAACAAATTAACTGCTGTGTGTTGCAACCATGTCTGATTCTCTCCAATGATAACAAAATAACTGCTGTGGTAGACATACTGGATGTCAGATTGGTACCATTTTTTCAGAACCGTGTAGATACCATTGGAAATCATTTTGTAAAATCTCCATGTCAATATGACCATCCATTCAGGGGAAGAAGTGATGACAAGATGTTTAAGACTGCCATCATAGTGGCCATATTGGATGCATGAATTGGCATTATTTTATCTAGCACCAACTAGGTATCATATTAAGTCTATATATGAAAACCAGTGTCGAAATAGCCATCCAAATGGAGGAGTTGAGAAAAAATAGTTTCAAGATGGCCACCATGGTAACCATATTGAGGGTTAGTCTGCATTATTCTCATTTAGGTCAAACTAGACACAATAAGAATTTGTCTGCTGAAGACTCCACGTCAAAATCACTTTCCATTTACGAGAAGTAGTACGAAGAAGATTTTCAAGATGGCCACCATGGTGGCCATATTAAACATCAGATCAACATCATTTAGGACCAAAATATATTATAAGTAGTCTTTATCTGAAAACCCCATGCTGATATAGCTTTCTATTTTGAAAAAGTAACAATAAAAAAGATTTTCAAAATAGTCCTTAACGTGGCCAACTTGGATTCATACCATTTCCATTTAGGACACAGTCTTCTGGTAAAAGCACAATGTCAATATAACCGGTCATCTAGAAGAAGAATCAGTAATAAGATTTTCAAGATAGCCTCTGTAGTAATCATATTGGTTGTCAGATCAGCATCATCCTCATTTACAATCAACTATTCATCATAAGAAGTCTTTCAGTGAAAAACCCAAGCTGATATGACCTTTCAAGATTTTCAAATCACTGAATATTTAAGTGGCACCATTTTCAGAAATAATGAACTAGACATTATACGAAGTGTTCTAGCACAAATTTCATTTGGATACAGCTAATGGGGGTGTAATAATAACAAGATTCTCAAGATGGCAATTTTTGTCAATACATAAGAACTTGATTGGCACCAGTTTCATTAAGAACCAACTAGAAAACATAACAAGTCTTCTGGTGAAAACTTCAAGTCAATATGATTTAATGTTCCGGAGTAGTAGTGGCGACTTGAATTTTATATTTGTTGCCATGGCAGCCATATAGAATGTCAGATCATAATTTACATTTAGGACTAAATATGCTTCAACAAAAGTTGTTGTTTCCATTCAGGAGAAGCTTCAATCACAAGATTTTCAATATGGCTGATGTGGCTGCCATACTGGATATCCTAATGATTGTTGGTAATATAAAATATCATACAACGATACCATTACTAGTGTAAAATATGAAGCCATGACATTGACCTGACATCGTCTTACACTCCGAATCAACTTATATATGGACGAAGGATGGAATTCAACTTATACTCCACATCAACTTATAGGCCGGAAAATACTGTACGTTTCTTGGTGTAAAGAAATAAAATTTCAATTTTGCCTAATCACCCCACTTCTTAGTACTAACCTTGACATAGTCTTTAAATGAAAGCATCTATTCATGGCATACCAATTTACAGAGTTAAACAAATGTAAAGTAAAATATTCCTGTGTGCTACAATTTCCTGTACGAAATCTTCTAGATTATTTAAAGATGCAGATTTAAATACAAAAGTTAACAAATTTCACAGATTACTTACCAAAATATTATTTTTGGAGTACCAAAGCATTAATTTTTTCAGTGAAACAGAATTGAACAACAGTGAATAATAATGTACAACTTTTGCAAGAGCCAACTTTCCAAAATTTCATTTTTTATGATAAAAAATTTAACTGTAAAGAGAAATTTGCAAAATCTTTTAGTGCAGTTTTCTTCTCTAAATGAAACAAAGTATGTTAATTATCAAGTTTTACTGTTTAATTGGACATTGTCATACGTAATTACTCCTGGGTTTAGCTATGTTAGAACACTTGTGCGGCAACACTCCATTAACCCAATCTGGTGTAGAAAACCATTCAACACCATGTTTACCCCAGCTCACTTTCACTAATTATTGTATTATTTCCTATGAATATTGCACACTCCCTTCATCACCACAGTTATGAATATTTATAGTATGATTCTTTCTAAATATTGCATTTTCTTTATAAAACTGGTTGTACAGTAAAATCTGTCTATAGTGACCACTGGTATGAGACCACCAGTCTTGACAGACCAGATTCTCCATGTGCAGATCTGTTGATTACACGTTGTTATGACTTGTCAGTGAAGACCACCTGTCTTTCAAGACAGGTAATACCACATTTTTCTTTAATAATAAATTATAGTGAACCTTTTATAACCATGTAAATACAATCTATGGGGTATCTCCCTTGATTACTTGCGCACATAAGGTTTCAAAAACACAGACTCACTATAAGTCTGGATGTGAGTTAACCGATTTAATGGCTGATCCCTTCTTTATTCCTTTTGAATATGTGTTCGATACAACATCTCAGACTGGTTATACACAAGGTTTTTCCAAGAACAGGCCAATATTAACCAATCAGAAATGATTTTACTTTTCATTGTGCAAATTTGTATTGTTCAGAAACCAAGGGTTACTAATGGAGGGCGATTTCACTACACATATTCTGTTCATGAAAAATCTTAAATCATAGCAGAAGTAAGACTTTTGATGATGACAAGAGTGAAAATGATTAGTTTCTCTGGTTTGATCTAAAAAATATTGAGCAAGCAGAGGAAAGATATGTTCGGCATTTGGATATTTTGCAAAATTTAGATTCGGATACAGAAGTTACTGAGATTGAATCGTCAAAAGAAGAGGATGCTGATAGCAATGATGATAGAGTTCCTGCGAATCTAGCAGATTGTAGCAATCATCTTTTTTTTGTAAATAGTGTATCAGAATACAGTGGTCACTTAATTAGGTTCTCAGATAAATGCTCACAGATATAACTGTTACAGTAGATTTGACACATTTTATGTTTATTTACAAGAAAACACATTCCACTTATTATGATTCCACAATAAAATGAGCAATATATCAGTTTCAATTTATAATGCAATTTTCTTCAAGTTAAAATTTGTTTGGGTATTTTTAAAAAAGGATCCACACTGTGTGTGTGTGTGTGTGTGTGTGTGTGCACTTGAGCACAGTTGAAAAGGTTCAAAATGTTAGACAGATATAAATATGCAATTCAGAATTTATTGGTTTAGTCTGGTAATTGCAATACAGTAACACAAGAAGGCCTTTTAATGATGAGACAAAGAGAGTCAAGTGCCTTGCCCAGGAACTCACCATGGTAACCAAATCCATATAACCAGCAATCGTGAAATTGCATTACCAATGCTAACATGCTTGTGATTTTACTTCTGAACAAATCACTGCTATATTCTGTTATCAACTGACACAGCTGAATAAACAGTCCATGCTTGTTTTATTATATAAACTTTCAATGACACAATCCATATATAAGTCGATTCGGAGTATAAGATGACCTGACTTTCAAGTAAATAATTATCGATTTATAGGCCGGAAAATACGGTATATGCATTTTTTTTCATAAGAATGTAAGAATGCCAACTTGATACTTCATTCTAAAGAGCAAGTTCAATAGCGTTAAATATGCTTATGATGTGAAACCTACCCTTTTTCTAGCTCTGACACCTTCTTTTTCAGCTGTGCAATTTCTTCCATAACATCAATAGGACTGCCTGGTTTATTGAACTCTCTCACCATGTTTTCTTTTGCTTCCATTGGTCTGTAATGAATAAAAGAAGAATGCAAGCAATGAACCCAGAATCTTACAGATTTACTCAAAACTACAATGTGTCCTACTGGTATGAAACTAACATTAACTCCTTCTGCTCAATAGGAATTCCACAGAATGGTCCATCTAGGCTGCTCCCCTGTGCATCATTCCAAAACCCTGTATAATGACTATAGCAAAAATGTAGGTCACCACGATATTTATTACTAATATAAATACACCATCGATTTGCACACAACAGTATCTAAAAAAAATGATCAAATAGAAAAAGTATTTACAAGTGATCACAGAAATGTAGAAAGGTCCCTATCACCTACTTTTGCCTGTAGTAAGTATAACTGTATTACATCCAAGATAAATACAAAATCAGCCATGTCCTACTTTTACCTATCATAAGTAGCATGCTTCAAGCTAAATAAATTTCATGACTATACATTCAATAATGCTTGAGAAGATGAGCTAAATGCAATAACTGCAGTATAAAAGAACATGATGACTTACATTTACCTGTATTTAATAACACCTCTGTTACGTGCTTAGGCTTGAATAAGCAGCAACACAGAAAGAGTGAAAACTAACATCTAATATCTAATTTGAAGAAAAGTAAGAAGAATGAACAAGAGTAACACAACTCCATTATCATACTCAAAAGTTCTCTCCCTTTCAGTTCTATCAAACCTTAGTTTCATTTTTAACTTTAATTGATTACTTGACTTGGTCTTGGGTAGGGAATCCACACAATCTACCATAATTCCACTGAATGTTTCATCAAACGTAGGAATAGGTTGCAGATGAGCCTTACGTATCTTCTGATTGGGTTTTCCTACCATTTGACAAGCATAACAAGATCTACAGTATTTGACAACATCACTTTTGATTTCTGGCCAATAGAAGTGAGTCAAGATCTTGTGATACATTTTATTAATCCCTAAATGACCAGCCAAAGGAGTTTCATGGGCCAGATTAAGTATTTCCTGTCTGTAAGGTTTTGGAACTACTATTTGATAGTTCACTGACCATTTATCACCAGCAGGTACCTCGGGAGGTCTCCATTTTCTCATAAGAATTCCATTTTTAATGAAATAACAGACAGGAACTTCAATAACTTCAGTCTCATTTATGACCCTTTGAAACAAACAGGAGATCTCAGGATCTTTTTCCTGTTCAACGACAAGTAACTGTCGTTTATCACCCTGATTAAGAGAATGAGTTATTAAAAGAGGATCACTATGATCAATACCTTCTGATTGATCTAAACCAAGAGTAAAAGTGATTTCATCAAAAACCTGACCTATACAAGTGCCAGTTGAAGGAATGCTGCCTTCTGTAACATCACTCTCAAAATCATCACCCTGATTAGAATAAAGAGAATGAGTTGTCAAAAGAGGATCACTATGATCAATACCTTCTGATTGATCTAAACCAAGAGTAAAAGTGACCTCATCAAAAGCCTGACCTATACTAGTGTCAGATAAGGGAATACTGCCCATTTCAACTTCATTCTCAAGAGCTTTCTTTACCATAGCTCTAGTAACTGTACAAGCCTGAAATATATCAGGGATTTCTTTTTCAATTGGATCAACTTTCTGATCCAAATTAGGCTTGTCAGTTACAAGTGGATTAACCACAACCTTGTCTCCAGCTAAGTCGTTGCCTAGCAATAAATCTATTCCCTCAACAGGTAAAACCGAGACTGTTCCGATTGTCACAGGTCCTGACACTAAGTCTGATGACAAATTTACACAATGGAGAGGAACATTAACAACGCAGCACTCTAACCCCTGAATAAGAACACTTTCATTAGAAGAAGACTTCTCAGATAAAGGCAAAGTACCTGATAATAAAAGACTCTGAGAGGCTCCTGTGTCCCTTAAAATTTTAATAGGGGTGGGATTGGCTGAATCACCCAAAAGTGATAAAGAACCCTTCGATATGAATGGTTCATAATTCTCCATATCAAAATCAGACTGGGATTTATTAGACCCAACAAATGTATTGCTTTCAATACATGACTGTGACCTTGACCTCTTGTAAATAAGAGCATTTGGAACTGGTCTATCTTGATTCTGTTGCCTATTTTTCAATTTGTAGCAATCAGAAATAATGTGTCCTTTTTTCTTGCAAAAGTTACACGTCGGAAGAGACAAGGATCTAGAATCAAACTTCTCTGAAGTCTGATTTTTGAAAGTTGTGTTATTTTGAGTTTTAGAAGGGCTTGAATTAGGCGGAAATTCTTTTCTGCCTGAAAATTGTTGAGTAGAAGTCTTGTTAACAAAAGGAACTTTATGTGTCAAAGAATATTCGTCAGCAGCTCGAGCAGCATTTTCCAAGGTTTCAATCTTATGCTCCTCAAGATAAGTTTTAACATCACTATGAACAGTTTTTGAACTCTTCAATTAATATAATTTGCTTTAGATTTTGATAATCTTGCTCGACTTTCTTGGCTAAACACCATCTATCAAACAACTGCTCTTTTTGTCTAGCAAATTCGACATGAGTTTGTCCAGCTTCTTTTCTGTAATTTCTAAATTTTTGCCTATAAGCTTCAGGAACTAACTCATAACCTCTTAAAATGCATTCTTTAACTAAACATTAACTAAAACTATTCTTAACAGAATTGTTACCGAGAGGAGGGTGGATTAAATGAACAATACAAACACAATTTGTGAAAGAAAATATAAATTTATGTAATAAATTGTAAATGAAAAAAATACAGATGTAACAACACAATAATTCATGCACTCAACCCACAATTGCACTCACAACCATTCACAATACATGAACAAATTAAATAACAATACAAAAGGAATCTCAGATGTAAAGGGATCTCTTGGATTATACACAGATCCAAGAATCCTTTACGAAAGTTAAATAAATGCAAGAATGATTTACGAAAAAAAAATAAACACAAACGACAAACTATCTATCGCACGATGGATTGCGATAACTAGCACGATCATATACTTGTATTCAATCAAGTTGCTAGCTTTTATTGATATCTATGTGATCACTTGAAATATTATTGTGATCTGACATAAGCATGTAAATACAACAATGTATTAAATTATATTACAATTTCAATACACCTATGTGTCTCCCCTGTATAACCGCACGATTCAGCAACAGTTGAATCGTCTCCCAGTTTCCCCGAGAACCGAGGGTTGACCAATACTATTATCGGACGTTACCCTTCACGGATCCACCACAGTTATACGTTCAGACAGCATACAACATCTACCCGAACCAACGGTTCCTCACTCCCCTAGATGTCTACCCGGACGTTTTACAACTTTAAGACAGCTCCGACACTCGGACTTCTAGCTTTCCGGATATTTACACGTTACACAGATATTGACGAACAGACAGTTCGACACACAGACAGATACTTCAATTCCGTTTGCACAAATTAACGGCACAAGCACATTCAGATATTTATACAGAGATGTTCCAGAACAAACAATAGATGTCCCACAACAAATCAAACGATATCAAAGACGTTTATCAAAAGATGGTATCAGATGTGTTTAACAGCTACAGTATCAACGATGTTATTAGCAGCTACGGTATCAACGATGTTATTAGCAGCTACGGTATCAACGATGTTATTAGCAGCTACGGTACCAGAAACAATGTAACAACTATGTTAGCAGCTACGGTATCAGAGACGGTATCAACGATGTTATTAGATGCGCTATCAGTGATGAACTTCTACGGTATCAACGACGGAATCAGCTGGAATCAGACTGAATCAGTGATTGTCAGATGTTATCAGATCTACGGAATCAACGATGTTATTAGATCTCCGGAATCAACGACGGAATCAGATGTTATTAGATCTCCGGAATCAGCCCTTTGGCTGGAGATTTGCAAGACGAGGTTATCTATCCTTTGATTAGATATTTTAGTTCCCGTCAATAATAATGAGAAATCCTTAGCCTTATATACTCTCAATAGGTGAACATAAATCACATCGAGCTTAACGTGCACCACGTACAACGAGTATTTCGGATTTCATGTAAATTACAAATTGGCACATGCAAATCGTTACACGCCACTTAATCACCCCAGGTAATGCGTGTACGACGAAATCAAGAAAATGGTGAGTTTCGTTTGCAATTCAAGAACACAAAAATCAGTTCAATTTTCGCCTAATTCTGTGACAATACCTCCCCCCTAAGAATAAAAATGTACACATTTTTAAAACTAACACAGAATAGAAGAAAAATAACTACTGATGATATCTTACAACATTTACACTGGTTATACTACAAACTGGATTTTATTACTGGGCAAATTCATACAAATTTCCCATCATGCCCTACTCAAGTAGTCTGCGCCTATATTTTCAACTCCCCTTATTGAAATTGTCGCTCTGTCTCTTGATGTATAACTTGAGCATGTTCGCATGGAATGTTTTTACATTACCGTCCATGTCAATTTTATAGTCCATGTCACCTTTTACTTCTTTAACTTCAAATGGACCTTTCCACTGGACTAATAACTTATTCGAACTCGTTGGAAGAAGCAATAGCACCTGATCTCCCACAAGAAATTTCCTATTACGCGCTCTGCGGTTGTAATACTTGGCATATCTGCGCCCGGATTTAATCAATTCGTCACGTGCCATCTGGCATGTACTCTCAAGTTTATTTCTTAGATCTAACACGTACTGGTAAGTTGTTTTTATTTCCTCGTTCGCGACATCACCAGTCCATAGTTCGCGTAGTATCCGCATCGGGCCTCGAACTGTCCTACCGTACAACAGTTCGAAGGGTGAAAACCCTAAACTTTCCTGCGGTACTTCACGGTACGCGAACAGAACAGCGTTTAAATAACGGTCCCAGTCTTGCGGACGTTCCGCGCACATCTTTCGTAGCATGCTTTTGAGGGTACCATTAAACTTCTCTACCAGTCCATTGCACATCGGATGGTATGGGGTAGTGTTTAGCTGTTTGATGGATAACAGCCTACTTATTTCACCCATGAGGTCAGAGGTGAATTGGGCACCACAATCAGTGAGGATTTCCTCTGGCACCCCTACCCTACTGAAGATATCAACTAATGCTTCAGCTACCCTTTCCGTTTCAATAGTTGGTAACGCTACGGCTTCGGGGTATCTGGTTGCGTAATCAACCAGAGTAAGTATGTACCGATTCTTTCTTTCGGTAACCGGGTGTATTGGTCCTACAATATCTACTGCCACTCTTTTAAACGGTGTATCTATTAATGGCATCTGTCCCAAGGGCACCCTTGTGACCCTTCCCTTACAGACGGTTTTCTGACATACGTCGCACGACCTACAGAACCGTGTGACATCGCCATTAACACCTGGCCAGTAGAATTCAGCGACTACCCTGCTAGTGGTCTTAGCCTTACCTAGGTGTCCTGCCATGCTTGACTCATGCGCCACCCTAAGTACTTGAGATCTATATCTCTGGGGTACGACCACTTGCCAATACTTCTTACCCTCCCGAGCGCTAAACTCCCTATGAATTAATCCGTTCTTGCGTACGAATCTAGAGCTACCCCCACGCTTGCAATGTTTAATCGCGCCGGACGTGATTTTCTCAACAATTGTTCTGATGGATTCATCATGTTCTTGCTCTTGTTTGAAATCATCACGCGAAATTCCTGAGATCGATTCAGGGACTATTAATTTATGAAACGCGGTTTTCTCTCGCCGTGTTTGCGCTCGCGTTTCGACTGCCTGAGCCAAAGGTATTTTAAAATCGGCCATGGTTGGAAGACGGGAACCTTCAACATTACCGATCGTCAGATCGTAAATAGGATTGTCCATACAAAGGGCATCAACAGTTCCCGTTAAGAAAGGTGTTTTTACTGTGATCCTTGCTACGGGAATGCGACCCATCGTCTGATCAAGTAACATACATGGGGATTCCCAAACGAGCATTTGGTTATCCTGCACGAGACTACGTTTGATCACTACGCCCGTACAACCAGTGTCACGCAATACCACGACTTCTCGACCGTTGACAAACCCTCTCGCGGTTGGTACACGCGCTTCAGGAAATAAACACGTGCCAAGCGAATGAATACAAGGTTCTACCTGTACGATGTTATCAGTTATACCTTTACTTTGTATAGCCACTGCTACCTTATGTATAAGTGCCTTTCTTTTAGGACAGTCTCTTTGAACATGACCCAATGCATTACACAAGAAACACCGCACACGCTGAAAAACTGGATTCCCAACTGACCTTTTTACCTCAGCTGATTTTACAGGCTCCCTAGGCATAGGTCTTACAGACTGGTTTCCAGACTTAAAATCTTTTAAAACCACGTTCTGGGTTCCCCCATGAGCTTCGGCAAATAAATCGGCTTGCTTAGCCATATCTTTTACGTTTGTGAAGACTTTCTCCTTCAGAAATTGATCTAATTCTCGCCCAACTGTATTAAATAATTGATCTCTGAGCAAGAAATCAGTCAACCCTTCAAACGTTTTCACCGCTTTGCCGCATTCAATCCACCGCTCAAAATAGTTCGCAATTCTGACGGTGAACTGACCAAAGGTTTCTCCCTTATCGGGCTTGCTATACCTGAACTTTTTACGGAAACCCTGTTCAGTGAGCTCGTACCTTTTGAGAAGTGCTTCCTTTAGGACGTCGTACTTAAACACATCGTCCCTAGGAAGTCGCGAGTATACATCCAGTGCTTTACCTTTTAATAAAGCACTCAGATGCAGCGCCCAGTCATTTTGACTCCACTTCTGGTTTTCGGCATACCGCTCAAACCGATGAAGATAACTATCTATGTTATCTTTTTCATCGTCAAAGGGAGGTAATTTGGGGCCCCTTAATTTGTTAGTGGCAGAATCGTGTTCTCTTCCAGATGTCGCTAATTCTACCTTACGCTCATGATCCCGTTGCTTTGCTTTCTCATCTAACTCTATTCGCTTTTGCTCCGCTTCCATTTCCCATCCTATCCTATCCTTTTCGGCCTGCTTCTCTAATTCTATCTTTTCCCTCTCAAATTCTATCTTTTCCCTTTCGGCCTGCTTCTCTAATTCTATCTTTTCCCTTTCGACCTGCTTCTCTAATTCTATCTTTTCCCTCTCAAAGGCCCATTTCCTATCTTCGGATTCCCTTTCTAATTCCCGTTTCCTTTCATCGGATTCCCTTTCTAATGCCCGTTTCCTCTCTTCGGCCTCCCCCTTTTCCTTTTCTAATTCCCTATGTAATTCCCTTTCTCTTACCCTTTCTTCCCTTTCCCGGGCTTGTTCTTCTTGAATAAATTTCCTTAAGCTTTCACCTTCATATCCAAATTCTTTGCCTAAGGCAACCAAGTCCTTAAGGGATGACATGACAATTGTAATATGAATATAGATAGGTAACCAAACCAATGTTTTAAACACGTTTATACTGGACACACGGACCTAGGTAAACTAAACAAAAATAAACTCCAACTAGAGTATTATCTTAACAGAAGGTCACGCTCGAATATAAACATTAAATGTATACCTTCACAAAAATGATTGACAGTTCACTTAATCCAACGATCCCTCTTCTGACACCATTGTAACAGAATTGTTACCGAGAGGAGGGTGGATTAAATGAACAATACAAACACAATTTGTGAAAGAAAATATAAATTTATGTAATAAATTGTAAATGAAAAAAATACAGATGTAACAACACAATAATTCATGCACTCAACCCACAATTGCACTCACAACCATTCACAATACATGAACAAATTAAATAACAATACAAAAGGAATCTCAGATGTAAAGGGATCTCTTGGATTATACACAGATCCAAGAATCCTTTACGAAAGTTAAATAAATGCAAGAATGATTTACGAAAAAAAAATAAACACAAACGACAAACTATCTATCGCACGATGGATTGCGATAACTAGCACGATCATATACTTGTATTCAATCAAGTTGCTAGCTTTTATTGATATCTATGTGATCACTTGAAATATTATTGTGATCTGACATAAGCATGTAAATACAACAATGTATTAAATTATATTACAATTTCAATACACCTATGTGTCTCCCCTGTATAACCGCACGATTCAGCAACAGTTGAATCGTCTCCCAGTTTCCCCGAGAACCGAGGGTTGACCAATACTATTATCGGACGTTACCCTTCACGGATCCACCACAGTTATACGTTCAGACAGCATACAACATCTACCCGAACCAACGGTTCCTCACTCCCCTAGATGTCTACCCGGACGTTTTACAACTTTAAGACAGCTCCGACACTCGGACTTCTAGCTTTCCGGATATTTACACGTTACACAGATATTGACGAACAGACAGTTCGACACACAGACAGATACTTCAATTCCGTTTGCACAAATTAACGGCACAAGCACATTCAGATATTTATACAGAGATGTTCCAGAACAAACAATAGATGTCCCACAACAAATCAAACGATATCAAAGACGTTTATCAAAAGATGGTATCAGATGTGTTTAACAGCTACGGTATCAACGATGTTATTAGCAGCTACGGTATCAACGATGTTATTAGCAGCTACGGTATCAACGATGTTATTAGCAGCTACGGTACCAGAAACAATGTAACAACTATGTTAGCAGCTACGGTATCAGAGACGGTATCAACGATGTTATTAGATGCGCTATCAGTGATGAACTTCTACGGTATCAACGACGGAATCAGCTGGAATCAGACTGAATCAGTGATTGTCAGATGTTATCAGATCTACGGAATCAACGATGTTATTAGATCTCCGGAATCAACGACGGAATCAGATGTTATTAGATCTCCGGAATCAGCCCTTTGGCTGGAGATTTGCAAGACGAGGTTATCTATCCTTTGATTAGATATTTTAGTTCCCGTCAATAATAATGAGAAATCCTTAGCCTTATATACTCTCAATAGGTGAACATAAATCACATCGAGCTTAACGTGCACCACGTACAACGAGTATTTCGGATTTCATGTAAATTACAAATTGGCACATGCAAATCGTTACACGCCACTTAATCACCCCAGGTAATGCGTGTACAACGAAATCAAGAAAATGGTGAGTTTCGTTTGCAATTCAAGAACACAAAAATCAGTTCAATTTTCGCCTAATTCTGTGACAATAATCACCACTTTGCTGAACAGACAGTGAAGTGTAAATCTCACTAGCCTTACCAGTAATTACACATTGTAGTAACTGAGTCCAATTCTCTCTTGGCCACTTTAAATTTTCTGCAACTTTTTCAAAAAGAATAAAATATTTGTCTACTTCTTTTTCTTTGAAAGGGGGCACTAATCTAATATTCCTTGCTAAATCAAAATTTTGATTTGATGTATGATGGTGATTCTCACTTGCCAGCTCCATTTCTTTCATTCTAATTTCATATTGTAATTGTTTTTCCTTCTCCCTTTCCTGTCTCTCTCTCTCCTCTTTTTCAAATTGTAATTGTCTTTCTTTATCCCTTTCCTGAAATTCCAGTTTCTTAAACTCTAATTCAGATTGTAATTGTCTTTCTTTCTCCTCTCTCTCAATTCGCATTTGCTCTTTTTGTAATTCAAATTGTCTCTCTCTCTCTCCTCTTTTTCAGATTGTAATTGTTTCTCTTTCTCCTCTCTCTGAAATTCCAGCTTCCTTAATTCTAATTCCATCTTGAATTTTAATTCTAATTCCTTCAGTTTAATGTCAGTGTCTGGTGTAGACTTACTGACTGGAATCAAAGCACTTTGTTCCAAAACATCCTGTTCTACCAAATACTGGACCAAAATCTTTTTGATATCTTGTTTCATCAAAGAAGCCTTGACTTCAGAAAGATCATATTTTCTGGCAAGTTGAACCAACTCATCTTTTTTGAAAAGATCTAATTGCTCCTGGGTAGGATTAGAAAGAAATATTTCTACCTTAGATGTCATTTTGATACAAGCGTGTTAGTCTCACTAAAAATTTAAATTTTTCAAAAACTAGGGGAAATTCAAATTTAAATTCCAATTTATTTCAATCTCAATCTCAATCCTGAGACGATAGCCACCAATTCTATGTTACGTGCTTAGGCTCGAATAAGCAGCAACACAGAAAGAGTGAAAACTAACAAGCTTGTAAAACTTTAACAATGATTTATTTAGTACAATTATTTTCATAAAATAAATAAACTTACAGTTTTAGAGAATCAAATCCAACATTAATCCAATATAGAATTCACAAAAATAATCCACTAATGGAATTGCAAGTCCTAATAAATAAATGTTCTAATAGTTCCAGGTTCGAATCTTGACGATGTAATCCAAAATGGCTGACAATGTCACGTGGTACAGTTCTTGTTTTTAATCATCCAAATGAATATCATAAACATATGTCCTTTTTCCAGATAATTCTTCTTTTCCAACGAATTGACACAAAGTCCAAAATAATTAAACTCAAACAGATAATACACAACCAATAACTTACAATAAGCCCAAGATCTACTAATGTCAGCTTCTAAAATACAGCTATATATATTGTAATTCCCTCGTAAACAAGAGGAATCATGTGATTCTGGAAGGTCACAGAAAGAAGCTACCTTCTCCAAGTCACGTAATAATGGAATATTCTAGAAGGAAATCATTCACTTCCCACCCTCAATAAAAGTGTTGTCCTTGAAACTGACCAATAGATTTGGAGGCTTGTTGACAATGTCTAAAGCAAGGTCAGGATTTAGGTCAAACAAGCCAAGGTCAAAAATTGTTTACAATCTAAGTCAGCCTATTTACAGTTAAAGTGATTAAGCTGAACTTTCTAGAACAATTTCCCAATTAATGAATAATAAACCCTATATGACAAATTTGGATTTAATAATTAAAAAATAAATAAATTAAATCCAATAGCCGTAACAACCTCCAAGATGAACAAAAGCCATCAAGTTTCGTGATTGTAATACAACTGTGTCAGAGAAACTCAGCTGAATGCAAAATCTTCTGGCTAACACCAACAATATCATCAGAAAAGTGAGCCTAATGTTATGCATGTGTTTTACCAGTTTGAATAATACTGAAGGACAGTATTAGATTTACATAGGGAGTTAAGGCAATCGACTACATACCCTTCCTAGAGCATGTGATGGTACAGGGTTCTGGCCCCTCACTGGTGTCTTTGCCCCTGGGTCCTATAGGACCTATGTGACCCTTCCACACAAACACACTCATGAGTCAATGTTCATCATGACATAAAAACATGGAATGGCCACCCCATGAAGAAAGAAAATAGTGATGAACTTATTTTTTCTCTCCAAGTAATCATTTGTCTGTGAATATTTTCCCCCATACTGCAATGGTCTCAAGTATAAGAACACCAATTAAAATCAGGTTGGTTTGCAGAGTTGTCCTATGATCATCAAATAAGAACAGTTTCCCTATGAGGGTACCTGAAATGGGGTAAAATGATTCATAATGCTTGGGCAGTACTTAGAAAACATAGCTATTAAAATTTCTTGCTTTCTTCCAGAGAACAGTATTACTTGCAAATGCATCAATTTCATCCAGCTGTTGCAGCTGATGTGGGGTGGGTGGCAGCTAATTGGGGAATTAGCTGGTAGAACCAACAAACAAACAAACAGCTAGGTTAGACATTTTCTTTAATTCAAATTCAAACTCTCACCCTAGCCAGTTCTCATCAGGTAAATATATAAGCCTAGAGCGGACTTCACTGGAGACAACTGATATCATATTTCTTTACTGTTTCTGGTACATAGATCTCTGTTTCCTACATTAAACTAAGCATTTTATATCTCACTAATGAGTTGTATAGAAGTTGATTTAAAAACATATAAATGATTATAATATATCTGATCAGACTCACACTCACTTTCAACCTCTTCCTCAAAATACAAATGTTAAATAAATGTGGTTTAAGTGTAAAGGTTGACAAAGTTTGTCAGAGTTCAATTATAAAATATATATTTCTTTAAAATCTATATCTGTGATATTCTTGCTAATTAGAGAAACATAATCTAATATCTTGTCTCTAATATCATCATCATTTTCAAAATCTAAAACTAATTGTAAATTCTGTAAATAATCATTTAATTAATTTGCAAAAACACAACTTCCTGTTCTCACTAGACTTCTTAAACCCAAAATGATTAATGTCCTTAAGGTCATGGGGTGAGTGTACTGTAAAGAAGTACAAAGTCCACTTTCATGGTAACTGCACTGTAAGGACAACCATGTGCAATATAATAAGGGCAACAAAAGTGTGCACTTTGCAGAGTGAACAATGCACATCCATGCCAATTTTGATAAAAGTCAACTGACATGACATTAGTCACTAACTGATAACTTGTCTTTCCTTTGGAGCTGTGATGACTTGGAGCCTTTCATGCTTAAGATATGAACCTTCTTGTTGGTGGTTTGAATCCTTGACTAGGCAGGTTTCACCTGCTATGATGTGTCCCCAGGAAAGATACTTATTCAAACTGCCACAGCATAGTATAACCTTTCATGTGTTGCTGTGCCATTAAAAAACCATGCAATCAAACTCTGTCTGCTTTCTTTGCACCAATAAGTATGAAAGTTTGACTTTGGTGCTAATACATGAAAAGGTCCAGTGGTTGTACACCCCTTTTTGGTAGAACTGTTATCCTAGGAATTAAAAGTTAACAGATGGTTTTAAAGACTGGGTTGTAATCATGATATGGTTTGTGAAAAAGCAGGCAAATATCCCAATTCAATGGTGTAATAAGCATACCCAATGCAGCCCTTACAGATCTGAACAAAGTATGTTGGGTGGGATGGAGTTAGTTTCACATTCAACACATTATCTGGTATATCCATGCCAAGGAAATTGAAGCAAAGTTCTTTCCCATGAAAACAGGTATTTGACATTGGCAGATATCAAACACATGATCCTTAGATTAGAAGTCTAATGCTTTACTAGCTTATCTACCACATTCTTCTTTTGCTGAAAGTAACTCTCCAAGATACTTATCAAGTCTAATTTGTACTGACTACTTCCATGTGATTCCTTTATTCATAAGGCAAAGATGTCTTAGGTGGTGGATAACATACTTTAATTATAAAATTCTTTTACACATATTTATACCATACTTTACTTACAAGCCCAAGTTTAAAGCATCTATCTTGAATAGCATGAAGCAATAGAAGGATCAGCAAGCTTGTTAACAAGGCATGTGCCTCTTGTCCAAAATATACAGCAGCTTAATGGCTTGTGGGCTGTTAAAGCATAGACATAATAACTACTATGTAGACCCAAGGATAAAAAAAAAGAATTAAGAAATAGACTATATATGTTTTCATGCCTCACATGACTTGGTCAGTGTATATTATTTCCTTTTTCACTTCTCTTATCAGCATTTATGAGAAAAGGTTGTAAATATCAGTATACATTATCATGATAAGAATGATACCATAGAGAAAGATTGAACTGCCTCAAGTTAGTGTCCACTTCTGGCTTTCAAATTGGTAAGTTCACAAGAAAACTGATGTGATTGATACAATTTCAATCAGTCTATGACACAGTCAGGTTCACCAAGTAGTCTAATGTCTGGTCAAATGAATCTGCGTCATTGATCAATAATAAATACAAGATGAAACTCTACACTGTTCTTTCCTATGGCGAGAGCACTCCAAATTGAGTATCAATAGTTGTATGTAACTTGTTCAAACAAGAACTATGTTCCCAGTGCCCTCTTACAAGCACATATTATCAAAGCAAGACTTCCCAGGGTCAAACAAATACTGTGTATATGGGCTACCAAAATTTTGGGTCTCAGCTACCACATGATGAATTCAGTTAGCCCATTGGGCTACTATAATAGCAGCATGAATTCATGCACATATTTCAAAAGATACCAACAAGAATGCTCTATTTGTTGATGAAAACAAGAGAGGGTAAAAAGAAAAGCATTGAAGCTAACAATTTCATAATAAAGTTATCAATCCATTAACCATCAAATCCAGAATGAACTATCACTAATAAGTCAAATCCAACCTTAAATTCAAGAAAATGAGAAACCTGAGCATAATGCACCAACAGATCTGACTCGGTGCAGCTTGCTAGGTCAGTAATCAATACAACATACAACAAAGACTCCGATATGCAAGTGCATTATGCTATGGCATATCAGGAACTTTGTTGTCTGAACTTATAAGCTAGTATTTACAGTATGCACAACAACACCAAAAAAAAACACTTGTGTAATTTTTAAAAATGCATTAACCCCACAACCAGTACTTCTCTTACTAAAAAGATGATGCACTGTCAAAGCATTTAATTACAAATGTCAAAAGTAACTTTATAACAATTTTAAGTAGATCTAAAGTCTTGCAAGACCACTTCTATTGTACCAGCCGTTTTAGACATTTCTTTATATATATATATATATATATATATATATATATATATATATATATATATATATATATATATATTAAATACTAGGTATAATCTAATTTCTTCTTTATTATGAGCTTCTTTTGCCATCAGTTTTCAACGTCTTGATTTTTTTTAAAAACACATTTTAATACTTTATATCTTTTCACAATTGTCCTGATATGGATCCAACTGTGATTTGGTGAAACTTCAGCTTAAGGTATAAGATCTTTTTTAATAAACAAATATGGTATATCATGGGGGAACCCTAACATAAATGCACTTTATTGAAACACAAATCCCGATAACGCGTGCCCACAGCATAGCTCTGACTTTTTTAGTCTCTGATGTTCCTTTTCCAAAGATACTAATCAAAGAATCAACTATGCTAATAAAAAGATAAAAAATAACTAAGTTAAGTTTCTGTTTTTGTACCGGTTGTAAATATAAAAGAAATCTACAATCACACGGTGGCTTGATATGATGCTGATTGATCACTGATTTTACAGTTATCAAAGTCATTCATTGAAAAATTCCACCAAATGACTTAAGGCAAAAGGTTATTTTTCTTATCTTTTCCTATAAAAGTCTAATGGCACACTGTTTAGGGATCTGCTTGATCATGACTTGTGAAGCATATCAGTTGCTTTTACAGCTGCCTGTTGATAAGGCCTTCCATGTGAGAATTACTGTAATCAAAAATGACTGACTACTCCATCAGGGGTTTCTAAGTACAGATAAATCATTCCTTAGTTTACCATTAGTTTACCATAACAAATTGAATTTGTTACTTTTTCTTTAATTAAGAAAAACTTGCCTGGTGTCTGGATTTGTTTAAAATGCTATTTGACATAATTTTAAAAAATTAAAAAATATAGTTTCCAGAAAAGTGGAGGTTGCGGTTACTTAGGTTACTTACAGTGATAATAAAATTGTGAAAAATGTGGAGGGATTGGAATTCTACTTTCAGACATAAGTTAACATTACTCTTTGCATGAAAAGTAATTACAAACCTAATTACTGATTCAGTGGCATCTTCACTTTCGCATGATAAGCATATCAATAAAGTTGCAGTCTTAAATATACCAATGACCCAGTGAAAATGTAACAGTGACCAGATGAAAAATTAAAACAATTTTTTTAATGTATTCTGGAATTTTATTTTTCACATCTAATTCAAAAAGATGCATGATAGCTCACTAAAAACAAGCAATTCTCATCATCATTCAATCAAATTATACACAAATCGGAATTAGGCAGAAACAATCAGAAAACTTTTTAAACAAATTGTAACACTTCCAAATAATAATCATACATGTCAACCCCAAGAGAGATATACATGTAATTTTTGCTAATATAATATTGCATTATTGTCTCAGATTTGTTGGTTGGCTTTTGTGCAGGTCATGCACTTTTTGATGTTTATGCCTATTCAGTTGGGGTCTTGGGTGGGCATCTATGCAACTGCTCTTATATGCAAATATATATGGTAGTAAGAGTGTAGTGGACAACTGTACTGCCTTGAGTAAAGTGATGACAATGATAAGTACTTATCACAACTCATTTGTCCCACGGATGAATACTTGGAAAAACTTCCCCCAAACCGCAGTACCCAAACTGCCACCACACCGAATTGGCTCTGTTACAAGGCAGATAGTAATACTATAAATCATATACCCCAGTGGTGACCTTACTTTTAACACTAGACTTGTATGGTTTCCTTTTACACTGAGATGTAGTGAGGGATCTCTGTGGACATATGACACTGGCATTGAAGGACCTCATTCTCCAGAAATTGTGGACAGGGCCGAAGATAGAGATCATGTGCCCAGGGAAAAGAAACACCCAGGCCTCTCCTAGTTCTTGTTCAAGCAAAAGTTTTTAAAAACAAAATTAAAGCATTATTTGGCCCAGAGATATATCCTTGGTTGACCACCCCCACCCCCAACCTTCGTTGGCTCTGATTGTGGGTCCCAAAAAATAAAATGGGGGTTTATGTGACAATAATGTGAGTCAATTAATGGGCAATAAATAATTACATTCCAGAAAGCAATAAAAGGTTATTATAGTAAATCTTATTTACCTTATTAACTGATTTTCTTTAGTTTTCACTTTACTTTTTTTAACTAGTTAAAAATTTAAAAAACTAAAGAATTTGATTTCTGTTCAATGTCATGCAATTATTTTTCTTGTTAGTTAATCTTTCTTTTCTTCCACCTGTAGGCAAAAATATTCTCTCAATTCATTTCAGAAAACAAAAGGGTCTAACGGATGCAGTCTCAGAACCCAAAAGCAATAGACTATTACTTACCGAGAGTCTGAATCACTGTACTTTGAACCTGACATCTAAGCATGTTAAATAGCATGATAATCTAACATGGAATCTCCATTTAATGTCTGCAACCTTATATATTTGAGACTAACAATATCATACCACAAAGATCTGGTAATATCTACTAACTCGTCCAAGGAAACTATTCAGCTTCTATATTACTATACCTACTATGGACTAGTGTTGCACCATTTGGGGTTCATGCATGCCAAAATACGATATAAACAAGCTTCAAATGTGGACATAGTTTAACACCAACTCAATGCAGTCTTTAAGCTCAACATCAAACTTATAAACTACCTTACTTGGTGCTTAGCTTTAAGAGGTTAGTGTTAGGACTGGTCGATCTGACGTCTGTGACTGCACTGGACATATGTTGTTGTTATAGGGTTTAATGCCATTTTTTCAGGACAAGATAGACTATACATGGTGGCCAGTATATATGGTGGAAGAAGAACTCAAGAAAACCCTTGAAAGAACCACACTTTCTCATACCCACATTGGCCCTTGAAAGAACCACACTTTCTCATACCCACATTGGCCCTTGAAAGAGCCACACTTTCTCATACCCACATTGGCCCTTGAAAGAACCACACTTTCTCATACCCACATTGGCCCTTGAAAGAGCCACACTTTCTCATACCCACATTGGCCCTTGAAAGAGCCACACTTTCTCATACCCACATTGGCCCAAGACTCAAACCCACACATAAGAGAGGTGATATAATCCACAATGGTGAGCACTATAGACCACACAGCCACTCGGGGCCCCCATAGAACATGATAATACATGTCTGCAGCACGATATCCCAGTGCTAGATATTACTATAAACTACCGCACTTCAGACATCATGCCTGAAAATTCTTAAAACTACATTAAAAATCCAAATTACACATACACACACACACACCATTAAATAATCCATCTGTTTCTCCTTTGTTCAGTTACAAACATGGTTGTTGTTGTTGTAGGGTTTAATGCCATTTTTCAGCACACGATAGGCTATACATGAAAGGAAGAACCCAGGAAAACCCTCAGAAAGAACCACCAACCCACAAGAAGCTACTGGTAAGCTTTCTCAAATACCCACATTGGCCAAATCTGAGACTCAAACTCACGCAGACAGAACTGATATGGCAGTGACTTGTAACGGAGAGCGCTGTAGACCACTAGGGGCCCCTATAAACATGGTACAATGATGTTCATGTACATGTATTAATATGCAAGTTTTAAGGTAAATATTTGATCAATATCATCTTAGAAATTATAAGTCTTTCTCTTAATTTAAAGATATTGCATACTTGCAGTGAATATGGTATGCCTATGAATGATTCATAGGCCATTATGCAAAATGTAGCTAAATGAGTGGTACCTTCAGAACAAAAATTACCCAGTGTAATTATAATGATTATTTTAATTATTATTAGCATTAGTATGGTACAGTACAAGATGGCAGACCTGTCTATATTATTTACAGCTCTGTGTGTGTGTGTGTGTTATATTTTTCTGTCTGAGCATCTCTGACACTGTGAATGACAGTGCAATAATTAACTTGATACATCCTCTAAGGATGTTATCGCACTAGTACAATATGTGCTCACTTATAAGATAAGCCCAACTGCAAACTGCACAGACCCAGATCTGCCATTGCATAATGTATTGACAGATTTGGATCTGTGCAGTTTGTAAGGAGCAATCTGTAGAAGAAAAAAAACAACATAGACCCAAATCTGCATGTGCATCATGCTACAGCAGATGAGGATCTCTGTCGTTTGCAGTTTGACTCAAGTTATAAGCAAGTATATACTGTAAGTGTGGTATATTATCTTTTTAAAATCATAGATAGCCTGAAAAACAAATTATATGTAACCACGTTACCTATATCAAACTGAAAATAACATAGTTTTTAGTTTTCTTGGAAGACTAATCAAAATCAATGTTGTAATCACATTAAATGATAACAGTAAATAACTTCTTACCCAGTCTCTTTGGAAGATGACAGTTTGGAATAGCCAACTGAAATAAAGACAAAAGACAAACCATAAGCTGACCTTACCACCACTTGGTGCATTTTTATAAAACTTTTTGTAATTGGACAGTTGGAATGCTTTGTTTCACCTGTTTAGACATACACCAAGGTCATATTCATATTTTAAATTGTATATTCATAATATGTACAAATTATGACAATATTTAAAAAAATGATTATAATTTCATATTTGTCCCCTGTCATAAACATAGGTGTCACTTACTATTAACCATAACACTTTATCTTCATGTACGCATGCTGTCACTGATTTACTGAACAGTTGTACATGTAATAATGCATTTTTTTTAAATGAAAAAAAATTATATTAACAGAAGCAAAATGAGTACAGCTTAATTGACTACATAAATCATGCATAGGTCAAACTTAAAGTACATATTACAGTAAAACCTGTTTTGAGAGACCATTGCTATGAGAGACCAGAATCTCCATGCACATATTTATTGATTATATAGCATTATGACATGTAATGAGAGACCACCTGTCTTGATTGACCATTATTTTTTGGTAGAAGGGGTGGTCTTTCTTGACAGGTTCTACTGTAGTACACAACAGTACATTACTAGAAAAGGACTAATGAAAGGACCAATGGCTGCAAAGTTTCTGCCTAACACAGTTGCAACAAAAAGCAAACAAAAACCTATATATGTATGCACATGCAATATAAGTACACTCAGTGAACACATGAGATACACAAGATTTTAGAATATGGAAAAAAATGACAACCTAACAAAACTTCTTCCAAACTGAGGCTAACCAAACTGAAGAAAAATAAATTACTGGTGGCAGCTGGTTTGCCAGAACTCACAGAGTTGACATACCAGACCTGGAAACAGAAGATAGGCCAACGTGCTTAGAAGTATTGAATGCTTTAATGACATATGGCATAGACTTAGCAGATATCCAAGCCTTCACATAGATATCCAAGCCTTCACACAGATATCTAAGCCTTCACACATAATGGGAATATACTGACCCCAAGATAAATCTCAATGCATGAAGACACCACAAAGAAAAGGTGAAAATACTCAAACTGAGGTTCCAAAGACATAACGACCAGTTACAGTGAAAAATATAAAATTCTTAACTTATGGGAACACTAGTAGATACCACTTAAAGTGACAGTGGAAAGTTTCCAACAGATATTTGGTTTTAACATCAAGGAAGCAAAAATAACATCATACAGTATGTACTCATCCATACAAACAGGAGCTAGAATTTTCATGATGGAAAATTACCATGCCACCAAGCTCCAAACATTTTTTATACATGTATCCATGGCTTCCTTGTGAAGACATGGTATAGAGAATGTACATGTCACCTGAAATGACATAAATGCAGGAAAAGTGGGCACAACCCCAGAAAATGAGCAAGAAAATATCAGAATGGAACTCCACAGGACTATTCAAAAATGGAAGCAATGAGCAAAATCTCTAACCGAAAATAAAAGAGCATACATAAAGAAGACTTGCAGAAACCAATTCAGTGAGAGAATTAAATATCAGGATGAGGAAGAAAAGAATGAACAAAAAGACTGAATTTGGAAACCTCAAAAAATCTCAAGAACATGAAGCTGAACAGTGAACACTCCTTTCTTAATTACTAGCAGAGGTGATACAGCACAATCAAGGAGTTAGAGTAAACAGTATCAATGAAAAACTGCCCAAGAGCTGGAGGCTGTACACCCTATAAGAAAAAAATTAACCAGTAGAGGGGGATACACTGAGAAACATCAATAACAAACATCAGATGGAGCAACAAAACAAAAAAAAGATAACATGCAAATTACCACTACATGTATATCAACCAACGTCTGCCAACTGCCCAGGGCAAAGGCAAAGATAATATGTAACTAAATATCAATAGTAATTTCTGAGAACAATTAGAGAGAGAGAGAGAGAGAGAGAGAGAGAGAGAGAGAGAGAGAGAGAGAGAGAGAGAGAGAGAGAGAGAGAGAGAGAGAGAGAGAGATCAAATAAGAGATAGAACAGGAAAAAAATTAACAGACATAAACACACTTAAAACAAAGGATGAGATAAACCAACAATAACCAACTAAGCTAGGTCTTTTGAGCCTCTATGTTATAAAAGAAAGTTCAGCAATATATCAAATATAATAACTAGACTAGACAAAACTAGAAAGACATCAGGACAGAGGTCACTCAATGCACACAACTTTTTATGGGTAGAAAGGAAAGGAAACACCATTGACATGAGATACCTGAATGGAGGCAAATACAGAACTGGAAACCCCTATCCCATGAAAACTTGGATATTTAGGCCAATAAAACCAATAACATAATCTAAATTTTATTATAATTAAAACAGTAAGCCTTCGGGTATTTAGAAAGTTTTGAGGTGACAGCTTGATAGCTTTAACCAGCAATATGTATATGCTAAAAAAAACTTTCAGCTGATAAAAATAACAAGGATTAACAGCATGGCAAAATTAGGGAAAGATAATTTTGGGAATGAGTGAAAGAAAAAAAGAATTTAGGAAGAACTTTTGTTCAATAAAGAATTTTTTTACCAGTCCTTTTCGTTAGTGTTATTACATGTACTTAGTAAATTTGATGAAAGCTATATTTAATGGAAAGAATATGTTTCAGGTGTTAGTTTGTTTACAACAAGTGTTCTGCATAACCATGTGCATAACCTGTGTCCATATGTTTGTCAGTATCGTGTAACTCAGGTAAATGATTTGTATACACTTTCACAGAAAAAAACTGTCAAGTAATATCATCATATTTAAGCTGAATGCACCAACTGATGCAGCAAACATGTGACTTTCAAAAACTTTATTAGTGCACATCTTGGACTGTTCTTCACCATGATGCTTTAAGCATGTGAGGGAAGATAGGAAATTCAGATCATATCACAGTGTAAACTTTAGATCTAGGGTGACCTGAATACAAGAACTGGTGTAGAATATTTTTCCTTCAAAACCTTTAATACAAACCTTTGCCACTACTTACAATGATGACAGCTTGAACAATGCTGTAGAAAAAGTCGCTACTATAGCTCATCATGCTTATGCAGATAAGATAAAAATAACCACCACCACCATACTGCTGACAATAATTATGTAAAATGTTACAAATATTTAGCATAAGCATTACAACTGTCTCATGCTGTGTCATACCATGTCATTCCGCATCTTTCTATGTATAATGATGCACAACCACAAGCAAAGCAGTTAAGACTCTTAGCATAAAGTCGGAAGTTTAATATTTGACCATGTCTTGAGGCAGAAATAAGCATATAATCATCACAAATGTTGTATGATTTCATTTATTCAAACATGAAAAGTATCAACTGAATGTCAAGGTGATAATTCTCAGAAAACCTAATTAGGTGCTTAATTAGGAGCTCAGCTGGAGTTTTCAATTTGACAATTGTTGAGAATGTAATGGTTCTTTGGCACAATGACAGAAGTAATTTTATAAATTAATTACAATTAATCAGCCAAATACAATACACAAAAGTCATCAAAATCACAGCAAAGTGTGTGCAAGGCTATCTTAATGTATTGTCACACACTGTAATACAGCTCCAAAGTTGCTGCATAGGTTAATCTGTGAATTGTTCTTCTAAATCAGATGTAATACCTTTGAAAATAACTTGCAAGATATAATAAAATTGTCCCTTTTTTAAAAAAATTTAACATAATGTGCAGTGACTGTTTTTATTAGTACAAGCAGTATGTATTTGGTTGTATTCCGTCACTACCATGTTCTTTTTGATGCAATGTTCTGGAATGAAATTAAAATCACAGTCTCAAAGGTTAAACCACTCAGGACACAATATATACATGTACAATATTTTGCAATCCCATTTTTTTTTTGTTTGAGAAAAAATTGAAGATTAGCCAAAATCATTATATTGAGGAATAAACAATGCAACATTTGAATGAAATTTGGTTCCAGCTGTTTATGAGTGCTGATCCACTATCCCTTTCCTGCTCCAAATAAAGTCTTTCCTACTGCACTGTTTTTATTAGGGTAGGGCACTGTTTTTAAAATTAGGGTAGGGTTATTATACTGTTTTAATTTTTTTTAAATTTGTTTGGTTATTTTCTATATCAGGAGAGGGGGGGGGATTGCAAGTTTTGACAACAAAGAAACTGAGAAGGTAGGCTGACCAGAAAAAGGCGTACTTTTGTTTTGCCTTATGAAGTTTTGGTTTATTTGTATTTGCTTATGATACACATGTTCTGACCTTAAAACAGGCAGCCACTCCTACATTACTGATACATATAAAAATAATAAAATATTTATGTTCTAATGCACACTTGTTAGCAACACGTCAATATATAATTGATATCAATTCATTATCCAACATTTAAGGGACTCAAGGGAAATATTCAGTCACTAAAACTTGATAAAAAAAAACAACTGTGAAATTTTAATTTAATATTTACTCCTCAAATTTCCTTATCCTGACCATTATGGTGCAGTTGTTAGAGCTGGGTAATTGGGGTTTCCTTTGTGAACCAAACCATGAACATTAATACCAAAAGATTAGTTTTAAACCATGCAGAATTTCCAACTTTTATTTGTGCTGAAACTGTCTTCCATATGGCCTTGTGGAGTATTTGCCCCCAAAATACAGAATATGAGTTTTTTTTTATGAAAAGAAGAAAAATGACATAGCACTAAATGCAGTACAGCTTATGCTATACTCAGGACTTAGCAGTCATTCATTGTCACCAACAGTGGCAAATAAAAACTATGTCAGAGCCAAAATTGCAGCTGATGTTGTATACATCATATATGGTGATGTGTGCATACAGTCTAACAAAGATATCTACAACCTCATCGAATTCACTAATTTAGAAAATTTTCCAACCTTTGTCCATATATAAGTCGATTCAGAGTATAGGACAAGGTCAGTTCAATAACTTGGATTTGTATTTTACACTAGTAATTTCTGATTTTGTGAATATTAATGATATCACTGTATGATATTCCATATTACCGGCAATCATTAAATTGCATCACCGTTTCTAACAATAGTGAAAAAGAAAAAGAAAATCAGAAATGTGAAGAAAATTAAGATATAGAAAAACAAAAGTTACAAATGGTAAATAAATAAAAATACTTTTTATTATACTTTAACATATTTGTGAAATGCAGTATCAAATTTACACAAATGACAGTTTTATAATACATATTACTTAATATAACAATTATAATCGGAAGCATATCAATGTTGTAATACATTTTATAACCCGACACCTGTAGTGGATAATGATTAAGAGTTCACTTAAACATCTCCAATATCTGAAAGCTTCGTCTTCCATATCAGAATGAAAAATGACAGCTATCTCAGAGCTCAGATCATCGGAAATGTTCTCCTTATCATCTGTCTCCATTTCATTCCATGACACATGATGCATTATGTCACGATATATTCTTTTAGTTTATCCTCAAAATTATTCCATTTGGCTTTGCACCTACGTTTTGCGTTCTTTGTTTTTTTGTTTTTCATAGCGCATAATACAACCGTACCTTTACGCCAATCCCGGACACATTTTTCACTAACACCTGTGAGCAGACATATTCCAACCTTATTCTTTCACGTACTTTACAAATCTGAAGGTCGCTGTGTAAGACTAGCATTATTGGACAGGAGGCATTGTGATATAAGTATGACTTGTATGGAGATATTTATATGAATGATTATGACTGAAAAGATTGATCAAAACATACCTAACTCATACAATGCCCATGGCTAAATTCATTATTTACATCCAGAGAAGGGAGTGGGCATAACCTGTGGTTTTTAATCAACTTGATATAAAAAACTGGTAGCGTAAATGATGCGGTTTAATGATAAAGAACAATGGGGTACTGACAATATGGTAACTAGTATCGGAAGCCAAAGCCAATACCAGGGTTTAAATAATCGAGGCAACTGGCTTTGACTGCTGTTGGAAACCAAATACCAATTTATCCACTACCGGTATAGTCAAAGAAAGACACCAAAATGACAACTGGTTAAGAATGAATATACTATATAGGTGATGTGCTGACATTACAATTTGCTTTAAGTTGAAAATGCTAAACTAAAAATGGATCAATAATGATCTATGAGTAGTAACTTTTATATATCTGGTTTTAGTTTAGTTTAAACCATATTTATTTGAGAAACTTTGTCGAATACATGTTATAAACACATGATTTGGGGATTCAATAGAAAGCATAAACGACAGTATTTTATAAATAATCATAGAATGCTAAGAGTTAATATGGATTACATACCTTTGTAGGATCAATTAGATCAATGTAAAAATATATACTGGAAAATCAAATATCAATGGACCAGTTGCTAAAATGTGATCAGGAAGAATGAAATATGGATAAAAAGGATGAATAAAACAAAATTATTTCACATCTTTTTTCAGGACCAAAAAGAACTATTACAGTACACTAAAGATTATAGATTATAGTCACATGTGACTATCGGACCTCTGATGTCATTGACATGTAGGTTGCGAGATATGTGTAGTCATTTGACTCGAAATGCAAATGGCAAATTCCGGGTAAAATTTCAGCAACGCTGTTGTTACTTCTAGTCTATCTACAGATTAAAGATATAATGAAAGCTATATGAGAAAAAAAAACATATTCCTATAGATTTAATGCAGGTGTATCTTGATGAAAGTTCATACAGTTTACTAGGCTGGTAAGTGGCAACCCAATGCTGATATTAAATAGTGTGGGCAAATTCCAAAGTTTCAATAGGCAATGGGCTCTGACCCTACACACCAACATAAATGTCCAAATAGCAGGAAAAAGATGATGCAAGGGTCAGAGGAAACTCTGGCTAGAAGTACTGAAACTGAGGTCTCGGAAACACTTAATTACGCGCATTTAGACTCAAATATTTTATCTGGGATGCAGAAAATCACCCATGCAGGAGTCCTATATACGCATGTAAATAGCTGGGCAGCAAATTCAAAGCTTTGGGTGAGAAAATGTGCTGAAATGACTGAATTCCTAGACAGAAAGATCCCATGAAATACATGTGGTTATTATAAAAGTAAACCGGAACGTTAGCTTCCATTGTGTTCATTTATGATTGTACCCAAATAAAAAAAGTGTGTGCGACCTCAAAATCAAGACACATCAGGACATGGATAAAACAATTTTTGCAAATCTGGATACATATTCTGGGGTTAAATAGTCTTAAAACTCACCTTTTTCGACTGCAAGAACAAACTTAAAGCCCTAATAATGTTTCCTACCTTAAATATGTTCAGTATTTTTTGTTTTCTAATTTCATGGTGTTTGTATTCTGATTTTTTGTAATCATATCACTATAGATGATGTAAAGCGCTTAGAGATTCTTAAGATTAGGCATTATACAAAGTCTTCATTATTATTATTATTATTATTATTATTATTATTATTATTATTATTATTATTATTAAATGGGAAATTGGCAAAGATTTTAAATGAGATTCAGAAGAGTGCTGAAGTTTCAAGAACTGACAGTTTGGATGGAATAGTAGCCAAGTGTAAGAAAGTGTGCGCTCCCTGGCTTAGTAAGTTAGTTTTTGGTATAAGACCATTCCTTGGATTGACAAAATTCAGTTTCAACCTGAAGGACAAACAAGAGCACTGCTGTCAGGCTATTCTGCGCATCTAAGGTCACCCAATATTGGCACAAAACCCATACTGAATTCAAATGACGAAAATATTATTATGAAATGCTTACCAACTGAAAAGCGGCAATTGTCACCAGAATATTATATTCAAAATAATACAGAGTACAGACAAATGGGATATCACCCATATGTTTCCACGACTCAAGATATATGGCGGCCTATGCTGTGCATGGCTTTGAAAAAAATATAATGTTTATGCATCAGCTATGGAAAAGAAATACATTACTTTGGACTTTCTAGGATTTCAGCTAAACATTGAATTTTCAACTAAAACATGTGATCCAATGTTTACAGAAATGACATATCATTAACAAATTACCAGATTACAACATGTGATCCAATGTTTACAGAAATGACATATCATTAACAAATTACCAGATGCGCTGAATAGGCTGATACGGTTGTACACACAGGGGCTCGTTAAAATGGTGAAATCTAAGACTATCCGAATGCAAACACTGCACTGCCAGACAGCACGTCTTGATATCAAATTCAGCGAACATTTATTGCATTTTCTCCAATGTGTCACAAACTGAAAGAAGTGTGTCTAGCTATTTTGAAAATTGAACTATGCTTGAATAATTTAACCTTGCTGATTTAAGTTGGAACTTAGAAGATGCAATTAACATAAACTATCAGGGTTGTGTTTAAGTGTTACAGGTTTGCACACACACACACACACACACACACCATCCCTTGATTCATTGACGGATACTCTTAATGTGCTTTGTAATGAGCTCCTGTGCCTGTGGTTGTACATGTCAGTGTTATAAAGAATGTGGAAATTAAACGCAATGGCAATGGCAACCAACAGTTCAACATTGTCTGGGATGGGGCTGCATATTCTGCTGGTGGGACTCCTATGTTTAACAAAGTCCTGGGCTCCTAGTTTTACAATTCTAGGAAGACCTCTGTGATACGCGTCATTGACTGGATAGCAGAAGAAAAAAAAACACTCACCTATGACTAAAACGAAAATCACCACGAAAGCTATAAGCTTTGTACTCTTCATCTTTCTCAGGGGTATAAAACGCATGAGTTTACTACTTGTCATAAGAACGTGACTCTGAAATAGTCTCCAACGGCACAAAAGTTTTTTTAGTAGTTGTGTTACGTTGTTACTCGGTTAGGTGCGTCCCCATGTGTGTCTTGTGTACAGTTGCCTCCATGTCATATAACTGTTTGACAGATAAATCCAAATAAAAAAATCAAGGTTTTGCATAACAATGAAAAATGTCAGACTGGTGTTTAATTCATTTCCAAATTATTGACTAGTAAACAAATGACTATTTCACGGCATCTAGCCGACAGATATTGCGCGGTTAGTATAGTACTGCTCCAAATTTCCGTTAACAATTTACTAATGTTCACCCATCAGATCTAGAATAAAACTTCTCTGAAGTTTGAATTTTAAAAGTTGTGAAGTTGTGCCAGTTTGTGGTTAGAAGGGCTTGTATTATGCTAAAATAACTTTCTGCCAAAAGACTGTTGAGTAGATGTCTTATTTACAAACGGAACATTGTGAGTTAAAGATTACTCATCATCGGCACGAGCAGCATTTTCCAAGGTTTCAACCTTATGATCGTTAAGATAAATCTTAATGTCATTATGGACACAGTTTTTGAACTCTTCAAGTAACACCAGATGTTTGAGACTTTCAATATTATTTTCAACTTTCTTTTTTAAGCACTATAGTATATCAAATAACGGATCTCTTTCTCTAGCAAATTCAACATGAGTTTTCCCGGCTTCTTTTTTTTTTAATTTATAGTTTCTGAATTTTTGTCGTAAAGCTTCAGGGACTAATTCATAACTCCTTAATATGTATTTTTTGACCGCATCATAGTCACCACTTTGGTGAACTGACAGTGAATGGTAAATATCACTAGCCTTACCAGTTAGTTCACATTGTGAAAATCGAGTCCAATGCTTCCTTGACCATTTCAAATATTTAGCAACGTTGTCAAAACGAGTGAAATAATTGTCTACTTCTTTTTCTCTAAAAGGGGGCACTGATCTAATGTTCTTTGCAAGATCAAAACTTAAATTTCGATTTGAAGTATGGGTGTGCTTTACGCTTGCAAGCTTTTTCTTTCATTCCATATTGACATTCCGTCTCTTCCTTCTCACTTTGCATCATCATCATCATCTCTCTCTCTCTCTGCGCGCACACACGTGTGTGTGTGTGTGTGTGTGTGTGTGTGTGTGACTCTTACAAAACATTCATGGGTCGCAGATTATTGTTGTACACATTTGCACAATCAGTCAGTACATGAGGTGAATGGGTTATCTAGAATGTACTCCATCAATATCCCGCCTTTTGATAGTAAATGCTGGCACATGCCAGTAGAGACCTATGGTCTGCATGTATCATTTTGTATGAATAGTACTTATTCGTCAGTTTTCCTCCAGAACGACTTTTTTCCTCTTCAACAATAGAATTCGGATTCCTAGCTGCGTCTGAATTATAAAAATTCGTTCATTTGTATCCTTGCGGACCAACTGTCAAAAAACGAGAAGAGTTTAAACGAGAGGTTTTGCCAAAGACGATGAAGTATATTCTATGTGAGGCTGTCCGCAGAAAACAGTTATTGGGCGCATGTATTTGCTATCCTTAACATCGATATATAAAAATATATTGGTAATGTTTTGAACAGTATGCCAATGATCATGGGTATTTATATACATCCCGGACAACTACGCCGGTTACATCTGATCGAACTATGATGATCTGAGAAATTCAGTCTTAAATGTGGAACGTTTAGAATCTAAACTTTAGATAATAATGATGATACTCAGTCCATCTAAGTATCACTATGGGTTTTAATACAGCAAAATGACGTCATATGTATCCAACTTCCATGTCTCTACATTTTCTACATGCTAATTTTTTCTTTCTTTTCTATTTATTTTCATCTTTGTTTCATCTCCTTTTGCATTGCTAGTTTCACTAGATCTTGGGCTATTGTGGGGAAAATGATGACACTGTTCTCCATTTTCCTATCGATCATGTGGTGCCTTGTGCGGTTCAGTCAGTTTTTACATTTTAGTCTTTTTTGGGGGTGGGGGGGTGGGAGCACCAGACAGATCCCCCTTCGAAAACAAAGGTTAAAGTTTTGATGTGTGGATGATTTCCCCCAAATTTGTAGTTTATTTTAAAAAAAAAATTTCTCCCCTGTTTATTTTTAATATTAAAATGTAAATTTCCATTTGTTTAGTGTTTTTTCTTACAAAGTTGGTGGGGTATTTTTTTCTCCCTTAGAGTCTCTATAGAGTTGGCCGTTCGAGTAGGTTTTATTCAACTAATCTCGAAATTCCTTCCCAAGTTCGTTTGTTGACCTTGGCTAGAGTTCATAGTCTAGAATGACTTCTCCAAAAATGTTGATTTATATGGCATTGTCGAATTCGACATACAAGATGACGTTAACCGTACTGCATGCGTATAGAGTTCTGCAAGCTAAATTTCCACACAGATTTGATCAGATTTTATAGGGTGGAAATGTTCATGTCGCTGCCTTGGTCTAGAGTGAAATCAAAAGCCCACAAAGCATAGCCTCCTGCGTAATGTTGGTCCCTAACTGTCCTGTGGCTTCGTACTGGGACAAGTATGGTCTCAAGTAATTCTTTGGGTAACCAAAGTTAGGTCTTGTACACAAGGTCTTGCCATCGCGACTGACTTCGATCTTAGACAATTTGTAGTGCTGCAACAGGAAAGGATTCTTCACGATGCCAACGATTAAAAGTTTGGGTAACTATCCTTCCAAAAGATGTAGCTTTCACTTGTACGCGTCATATCGGATACTTGCCCGTCGTTCTGCTTAAAGTATGACTGATGACATTTCTCACTTTAAGCAACACTTCCGCACATCGTACGTATTATGGCTTCTTGAATGACAGTTTTGTGAAGAATATATCCTGTAGCCATCACATGGAAAGCGGCAATACTGCGATTCAGTCTCAGGTGGACATCCACAAAGTTCAGCAATAACTTGTCTTGAAAGCACATGTCAAAATGCAAACGATCCATCAGTTTGCATCTTCGAATTTCAGCAATTAACTTTAGTTGTTTGACAAATCCCGATAATTTTGGCTCAATATTAGCAATCGTAATGCTGTTGAACTTGATCGCTGTGTCAGGTTTCCATACCACGCAAGCATCCAGATGAGTGTTTTTGGCTTCCTTTCCGTACGTCAAGAGATTACTAGGTACGCAACAGTAGGGGCAAAGTATCCATACTAATGCTGACCAGTTTGTTATTCAAGTACAAATCCACTTTTGCTGAACAAGGAATGCATGAATTTGTTAACGAGAGCTACTGCATCATCTTCACATAGGTCGCCGAAGGCGGTTCTATCACATTCACTTTCAAAAACATGTAACTGCTATTCAGATCGATGTAATCTTTGGACTGTCCTTTGATTTCAAACTCGATGAGATCTGAATCCGTCAAAGAGGACACGCGATGAAATTCGAGCTAGGGAGATTCTTGGATGGTCATCATAGTGTGTGGCATGGCAAATAGAGCTAGTTCCGACCTGGAACAGGTGCAAGACTCTCGATGCATCATTTTTCTGTCTCTATGATTTTTTATTGATAGAAAACGTCTAAGTATCGAACGGTTCTTTTTTTTACTTAGTCTTATTAGCTCCAGGGGTATAAAGGCCTCTGAAGGGGTGTCTTCTTCGTCGTCATTTCTGCCTTGTCGTTGATGTGATGTTAGGGAAGCAGGAATGCCTATCTCGGTATCGTCCAGGGAATTCATACGAGTTTCTCGTCAACCCAAAATCTCTTGACCCGTTTGAAGCAAGATATTTTTGCATGGTTTCAAGAAAGCTTCTTTAGGGTTTTCTTTGTCAATGTTCGTGCGTCAATGCGGCATCTTTCAAAACGTGCAATCCTCGTGCCACAATCGGTTGCAAAACGAGGGCCACTGCACGAAAGGCCGATTTTAACATATCTCCTAAATCATGTCCAGGTTGTCAAGCGACTCCTCGGTACGCAGGATACATAACTTATGAGTCGTTAAAGAATCCTTTTCGAAAATGGAGTTTCACCGTGACTTTCCCTTTAGTCCTTTGTCCCAGATCTCATTTTGTAGAATTGTTGATACTGTCAAAAATACGACTTACTGACGGGCAGATAATGAGGATGTACAAAGTCGTGGTTAACGTGATAGGTGTTTCCACCTTCTTTGTCAGCGTTCGTGGCAGAATCCACTTTGAAAGGAATGACACACAGTAAATTTACAGACGTGTGTCCCACCACGTTGTGATTCACCACATCGGAGTACACAAACATTAAATTCAGTTCTTGGTTCTGTTCGGATCAATGTCATTCTTATCCCCATGTTCACACCCAAAATGTTAAACAATTCAGGACATAATATAATAGACACTACTTGACCCTCATAAAATTGCATCAGTAGGCGACGAGCCACTTTATTGTTCTCAATGGTGACATTTTACTTACAATCTCCAAGGCTTTGCAAAACATGCCATTGAACATGGTAACAATCGTGGTCACCATATGTTGACCATTAAAATAATAGCCTGGTAAATTGTAATTATATAGGTGGTCTGTTTAGTTTATCAGTTGTGTGTATTATTCTCATATTTTTCATTTGGCATCCAAGTACTTTTGCACTTGCTCGTCATGAACGGCTTTTGATTTGGAAGGATATTTAGTACCTGCGTAGGATGAATGATTTCCACCAAAGCCACTTCCCACTGGGCTTCGTGATCCAATTGGATGGCCTGATGTAATTTTGCTGTGTAATAAAAGTGTTGTTGGGAAAACACCTCCATGGAACGTTAAGTAAAATTGGTTGTTATTCATGATTCATTATTCCAGAGTTCTGCTGTCCGAGGAGTCACTGGAAATCAGAGGAGTGTCTAAATGATGATTGTTGTTGGGGTGGATATTGCTGGAGTGGTGACTGATATTGGACGCAAAACTCTCATTCTTGTTACATGTATTCCCATTCGAAGAGTATTACAAGGAAGGATTGGGAAGAAGATAACCGATGAAACTGCCCAATAATGGTCCACAATTGTTTGTCTCCTTGTTGCAAACTCAAATTGGCAATGGATGCACCGATGACACAATACACCACACAGATCTGGCAGAAAAAGAAGATCTGCGTTTTAGGTACATGTTTTCCACATCACTCTATCAAAGGGTTGCTTTTTTAGATCGTGCAGAGAAAACTGGGTGAAGGAGTGGTCATTGTGGCAACCGAGGCTATGTTAAAAGGCATGATGTCACTTCTTTTTATAGTCAATGACTTGGAAAGCGTCGATCAAGAATCTAAACTGGGAGGAAATCCTTTTCACTGTACTTTGACTTCTTTGACACGACGTTTTCACACTTTATAGGTTCTGCGTTCGAGAATGCTTTCGAAGTCATACACTATGTTTTCTTTTTTTGGTTACACGTTGTAACTCAGGCAAGTAAAACGTTCCTTTTAAGACTTCCCTGTTCATGTCTTCCAATTTACAGACGACAGGATGACAATCACACTCTCGTCCATTGACATGAATTAATTCGATGGTCCAGTTGAGTAAGTAACATTTCTCGAAAGTTTGTTTTGGTTTTGCCAATACGCACCCAATATCCTGTTGCGATCACTCCGCCTTTCTTGGGGACAACGACCTTCGGGGAAGTACAAAACGGGCGCTCAAACAGTAACTTCGCTGTCGTGAGTCACTTCTTGGGAGAACCGTCCGATGCTCCGATTGTAAGATTGGTTGTACGCTTGGACCAGGTGGGGTAATACGTCGATGTACTCGAGAGTGTGTTGATGCGTAAAATATTTCCACATGCGCTCTCTCAAGGTGCTTTCAAAGCCCTCTACGATACTATCGATTCCACGATTCTCGGTGGTGAAAAAAAGTCACGTTTCTTTAATTTTTTTTTGGATAGATTGGATCAGAAATTATGTGCCTTTATCGGTTTGCCATCGAAGATGGTGACGACCGCTTTGCTTCAACGCCAGTTTGAGGGCTCGCACTAACTCACTGCTCGAAAGGGAAGTCCATAGCACCACCCAGGCATATTTCAAAAAGTCGTCGACGCAAAACAAATATTTGTATCCACGATTGTATGTAGCGAAACGAAAGACAGCAGCTTAATCGGCTTGCCATTGATGATCGATGCCCTCAACTTGAATGTGACTTCTGGAACATTTTTGTCGAATGGGTTTGTGTAAAATGTATGTAGTTTGTTATTGAAGCCGTCGTTGCACTTTAGGTAAAGGGAGACTTTTCAGTCGCGTTTTGCCATCACGATACAATTTCGGAACTCCTCCGTAACCTGCAGGATGAGCTGGATCGTAGTAAATGCTGGCTATCACCCTCTCCATTTTTTCATAAGTCACCCACTCTTCCATGATACTACTTTGGATGAGATGAAATGGTGGTTTGGAAACGGTTTTTCGTGTCCGATGTCCATACAGGAGTAGACGTCGAGGATAGTGGTGGCATTGATGGAGGTAATGGAATGACTTTGGTTTTCTTTTCTTTTTCACATCTGTTTTCTTTTCTTCTTTTTCTTCACTTTTGTCGCAGGAGGAGTGCGCACCGTCTTCTTTTTATAACCAGTTTTGAGTTCTTCGCGTTGGGGAGTGGGGGGAAGGGTTCAACAAAGACGCCAAAATCTTACTAGGAATGGGAGCGGTGTAGGGTTTTTGAAAGACTTCTCGTGCTTCGTCTTCCTCATGCAATCTCGGGGTTGAGTCTGACTTCACCTCTGGGGGTAGTGGTTGTGATGGACGTTTCATCAAAGCCTTAAAATCTTTCGAGTCGGCTGAGCTGTTTTGTCTAAAGCGTTATGGTGAAGGAGTTGCAGTCATTGCAATAGTTGACCGTACTTTTGCGATTTTTCTGTTTCGGACAAATGGTTGCGATCCATCAATGATTCAAATTCTTGTTGTAATTGGGATATCTCAGTCAAATGAGGATTGGGAGGTAAATGTGGGGTTCTAGGTTCTTGCTAACGATGTCATTACATCCATCTTTTGTAAGACACTAAAGTCAGTTTTCGTCCTTCCATTAGCTTCCGAAGGGACACGTCTGAAATCTTTGTACTCCAGAGGTCATTTTTATCTTCTTATTATATCTTCTAAGGCGGGTAAAACACTTTCTATAAGTCTCAACACAGGGACTGCTATTGTTTTGGTAACAAGTTTTATCAGGGGTTAGAGTCATCCTCGTTGCACCAACATCTTTTTTTGACGCTTGGGTATTTTCTTTTGGACATTTTGGCGAAGAAAGTGTCAATATTTGGCTAAGCATAATTTCTGATGTATAGACAAAGATATCGTGCCTTTCAAGACATTCAAACAACATTTGCACACAGTATTGATGACATATTTGGAGGCAGTTTGAATGATTTGTTTTCGCTTGGGTGGAAAGAGGCTTAGGACAGGACGGTCAACACGTTCCAATGTTTAGCTAAACAAGGAGATGGTCCTTTCCTACACAGGAGTTGAAAAGCACGTTTCTGCTGTAAACCTTGCGTCTTCATATGGAGTTGGTAGCAGGCAGGGCTGACAAAAGTGTACTGACAAGCAGGGCAGTTCACTCGTTCTTGTCCTTCTTCCAGACAGGGTTGAGAGACCAAACAGCCCTCACATTTCGATCCACAGTGCTGGTGATTTCCTCGATTGTTATACACATAGTCACATTTCTCGCAATAATAACTCTATCACAGGAATCTGACGAAAATGGTGATGGATCGAAATGTTCATCTTGATGATACACGTTAATGTATTTTCCGTCTTTGAAATTTTTGCTTCGAAAGAACAAAGGTCCCCATCTTCTCGAGGGTGCACATTCAAGGAGTAACGTGGAACCAACCAGTCTTGCACCATTTGCATTTCAGGAATGCCACATGGTGTGTCTTTGGACATCCCTGCTTACTTGAGCTGGAGTTCCGCTCCTGTTTGTTGTCTGGTTTGGTTCGATTTTCGAATATTTTCCAAGGACATTTTCCGTGTCGTTCTTGTCGGCATACGTTCGTTCCACCACGATGGCATGGGGTGAACACATGTTCTTGAAGGTTGTTATTTCAAACGAGGGTCGTTTTGGTGCTGCGAAGATCGTCCAACGCTAACACCCTTTTGCGTTCTATCCCTTGGGGATGAGAAACGTGGGTAATGAAGAGTGTTGCACGTGTAGAATCTTGTCAATGACTTTGGAAGGTGTCAATTCTGTTGTGCTGCTAAACTCGATCCAAACGGGAGACTTCAAACTTTCGTGATGAATGGAAAGTCTTAAGATTATGATGTTTTATATATAGTATATGCCCGTGGATTGAAACAGGTAATACTTTTACCATGCTTATAATTGTTGTTGTTGTTGTTGTTATTGTTGTTGTTATTATTATTTTTTATTATATAGATGTTGTAGTCGTCTTGTAACAAAGCTGGAAAGGCACACATTTAAAATCAAGAAGTATGCATGTCGCCAATTGAATAGAATTGTGGTTCTCGCAAAATCAGGCATACTATCATTTAAGCACATAACAAATATTGCCATTACACACTCATTATTCTCATATTCACCTGAACCATTGCTCTGGGTTACAAAATATTTTCATTGAAGTTGAGCATGTTGGTAAATACAATCTAAAAAAGAATGTGTATTTCCAAGTAAGTATGAAAACAATAAGAACAATCCTGTGCAATTATGTTGGTAAAAGCTATGAATATTAGGCATTTTCAATACGAGTCTTATTTCTTAGCAAACTAAAGGTGGCTTGCTGAGTGTTCTTTTTTATCTTCGAATTCTTATCTTTTGTGTTGCTTTTAGAGTTTATTTTACACGTATTTTATTGATAATGAACGAATAGTAAATAAACACAACTGTTATCGATTTATCTGTCCCTATATTTAAATTTAACGGCATGATGAAATGACCAACGGTACATAGCAACAACGACAAATGGAGGGAGGTATATCTTAACAATCAGTTCAAACAATGGTTATGAAACTTGTATAAAACAAATAAGCATGAAAAAGAATTAGAACCTGCATAATTTGTTTCCGTATCTGTAATATTTTATGCATATGTTGAAAAGTAAAAAAAAAATGTTGTCGGTTAATATTTTTACCGCGAAATAGGAGACTAATAATAACACCCGTGTAATGTTCTTTGTCCTTCACACGTGCGATGTTCCTCTTTTGTTCCATATGTTCTATATTTCTACGTGAAAACAATGATTTCTCGTGGTAATGTGTAAGATCATTATTTTTATATTAAAAAATCCAATTTTTACTTCTTTAAACCACTGGTCATCTGAATTGTATAATCCTGCTTGGTGGATTTCACAAATTTACTCCAATAATATGCGGGCTAGTGGAGTATATCTAATTTAAATTTAATACAAATTTGAGAAATATTTAGAAAGTGTCACCAGTTCCATAATGATATTGCCCGATTTAGAGAAATAAATCCTATTTATTCCTCGGTCACCATTAAACCGGAAATATCACGTTATATACCACTATATTTGACATCGGCGTATCCTTCGGTGTATATAGTTATCATAGACGATGGAAGAAGAACCGTATACAAATAAAAATCAGGTCTAGGTCATCATCTATCCAATCAAATTCCTTACAAATATTCTCTTCAGATTGTAATTTTCAGCGCCCTTTTCAAGTGTTCAAATAACAGTCAAAATGCCAGGCAAAAAGAAAACAACCGCTGTTGCAAAGGAAACTGAAATGGAGGTGGAGGAATCGGCAGAAGCAGAAGAAATGCCACCTCAGATTGAAGCTACACCGTCTGTTATTCGCCGATTTAATCCAGAAGGTCCAAACTAAAATAACGCTCAGAATATGATGATAGTGGGGGTGGGGTAGTTAACTATGATGTTGGACTATTTGTAAATCATAGATTGTATTTTGTTTTTATATGCATTCATAACGCAATAAACAGTCTTCAGTTTTGCTAAAAAGATTATGTAGCATATATATTAATCTCGTCATTAAAAGGCTCTAAAATGTGCTTTGCTATAATTTTGGTTGAAGCGGACGTTTTGTTTGCCTCTATGTTTTATTAAAACTTCTGTCGTACTTCAAATATATAGGCTGAACATACAGTTCTCCACGTTTGTTTGCAACCCCCATCTTCCGATTTCAATAACGGAAATATTTCATGCGGCGGCAGAAAGTGCTCAGAACTTTACAACTTCATTTATTGATTTCTAACCTGAATGTGACCAGATTGGCCTCAGTGTTCTGAAACACCCAAAGCCACAACAATCAACACCAGATCCACCGAATCGACATTAATGTCTTCCTATTTGGCATTAATACCATTTCATGATCTGCATTAATATTGTCTCTTAGTAAGGTGTCTGCGATATTAGCACATGCTTCAAGTTCAACTTAGTGACAATGCATGAGTTAACGTTAAAAGTATCAGCAATAATTTATAACCTTCCTGAAAAGAAATGTATTAAATATTGCAATGCATTACGAATGAGTATTTGTGTTGCTTACCATGTTCACTTCTGTGAGTTGGATGACAGTGAAATAAGGAATGAAAATCATAACATACATGTTGAATATTTTTTTCAACAGAAAAGGAATTGAGCAATTACTGTTACACATTTCTTTTAATTGATTTGTCTGCCATCCATTTAGTATAATATCTATGAAGTGTTAAAACACTTGATGGCTGAGGCATTATTGGTTGAATTGTTCAACTCGTACCAAGAGATCATTATCATATAATTGCCAATAAAAGAAAACAATAAAAATGCATCTTAGTTCACAATGTGTTCTAATTTGCATGTATATAATAGTACAGTTTTGTTTCTTTTTGCATTTTGTGCATTAGATCATATTTGTTGTATTATTGTATTAGGGTTTAATGCCATTTTCAGCACAAGATAGGCTATATATGGCAGCCAGGATTAGTGGTGGAGGAAGAACCTGGGAAAACTCTGGAACCACTGATGCACAGAAAGAGAGTGGCAAGCTTTTTCACATACTCACATTTGCCGAAACTGAGACATGAACCCACACAGGTGATATGGCAGTGATCCATAACGGAGAGCTCTTTAGACCACTTGGCCACTCTAGGCCCCAGATAATATATTTTTTTTTTTTAATCATTAAGCTGTTGGAACTGATCCTCATGACATACTATTTATTTAGGCTACATAAATGCTTTGTTGAACATGTGGAAAAGATACACTAAAAGAGAGTACATTATAAGAATCAGCTGGAAAAGATCGGACACCAGGTTATAAAAAGATTTGTTAGCTATATCAACATATGTGCTGGATTGAATTTATCTTTATTATTATTCTATATTATAGACAGCTGCAATTAATGATGCAAGTTATTGATAAATATGTTATACCAGGCTCTGTTGATTATTTCCAAGCAAATGGTAATTGGAGATGGTATTTTGATACATTTCTTATTGCGATTTGATGTGGATTTTGGTGTTTCGTAACACCCAATTTGCCCTAAAACTGGCATTTTCTGCACCTTTCATGCTTAATACCTTCTGTACTGACAAGGTGCCATGTTGAGTACACTATGGGTGAGTTGATTTTCCTCAGACAATATTATGACATAATTCATCCTATTCTGCAACTGCTGGATAATTCTGTAAATTACCATAATGTTGAAAGTTTAGAGTTATATCCCTTACATAGTCATCAAGCTACTATTGACCAATTGGAAAAGGTCACATTTGCTTACTCAATGACTAAACTGAGTGCTAATGAACAGCATACAATAATGATTTCATTATTGTTGATAAACATTTAATGCATTGTGTAGTGACAGTTGTAAGGCATTTGCAGGGTATGCAGCTGCCACTGAATTGCTGAATTTAGATGGTGAGAAACATGATCACCAATATGAGAAAGTATAAGATGTTGGGAAAACGAATGTAATTGGCTGAATTATGACTCAGAAAAGCTTGCATTTTCAGTACTTTTTTGGTGAACTATAAAAGTGCAGGTGAACTTCATTTCTGATTCTTGAACTGAATTCTTTTTTATTTCAGCAGTATCGGAGAAATTTAGACAGGGTCAGTAAATATTTTTGCAAGTGATCCCATGGGTTAGTGAAAAATAAATCCAAATTTCAATCCAATATAAGAGTGGATCCTGGATAAGATGCAGTTATCATTCATAAAATTAAATATTTTGTGATTACAATTACATTTACAACAACAAACAGCTAGTAGTACTGCTTCCATGATGCAATTAATAGATTTGAATAGTGCACCAGGAATTGCACATCATCATTCTACCCTGCTTCATTACATTGGTAACTAGATATAAATTGAATTTTAAATTTAACAATATGGAAGCTTTCTTCTCATATTCACGAACTCTAAACAAATTTATGAATTCTTCCATTCACTGTTGAAATGTCTTTTGTTTCTTATGACCATCGTTAGGAGAAATCACTGCTATCTTTATAGCAAAGCCATGGGACTAGCCACTTTATCTACATATGGAGTGGGTACTGGAATTGAAATAATATTACTGATGCATACATCAGCTATGCCATGGATGTTTACTTTTAAATTGTGGCATAACAAATTTATTTTTCCATTTTGATTGTTGTGAAGTAAGTTCCATTATTTGGGATGCAGGAAATGCAATTAATTCCATTTTGTTGTGCATTATTTTCCTTTGATTGGCTGAACTATAGCTCCTGGTGCTGGTATCAGATGCTTAGTCAAAGTCCAGGTTGTCATCTTTAATGTCAATTCTATTGTTTTATTGACTCCAAGCGATCTCTTAAATATCCCTGTCTAATAATGGGCACTATACTTGTTGTCAGGACCTATTTTAAGTGTTTAAAATGTTTCTCTTTCAGACTATGGACCTGTGGAGATTCCTCCAGCGCCTGAAACAGTAGCAACATACGATATCAATGGACCTCGACTTATGATAACCCACATTGTCAATGAGAATTTTAAATCCTATGCTGGTATAAAAACTCTTGGTCCTTTTCATAAGGTAAGCTACATCATTTCTAGGTTTATATATTGGTTGCGCATTGACTTTTATGTCATTTTTAGTGTCAAAATCATGCACATACTGGCACGAAATACTTTGGTTTTTGTCTGCTACCTTATTTTGTTCAAGCTTAATTTCTCTCTCCCTCTCTCTGTTATTCAACAACATCTATATTGTATGTTGACCATTTATGATCTTTACAATTACTTAAATCATAATCATAAAACAAAGAACTCAATAGCCGTGTGAAGCCTAACACTCTTATCACAACATTATTGAGCCCATTTCTCCTTTGAATATGTTCCCCAATGGACAATAACTCTTGCCCATAACTCTCCATCTGTTTTCTAATTGAACCATCCACTGTTCCTTTTAAACCTTTTGTGTGGATTTTTATCATCCTGCTGCAGGTTGTATACTTTTTCAGTGTCTGTCTTATTTAAATGATTTTGTCTCCTTTTGGGACTTTGTCCTATTAGCACCACAACACACCATGCTATTGTTGATGGGGAAGATTTTTGTATTGGCGAGTTAGTAAGGTGATGCATTACTAATTTATGCTTTGCTATCGTTTTATTTCAGCAGAACATCATTTAAATGCTATATATGCAACTTTAGAGCATGGAAATCTACCATGACTTATTTTGTGCATACTAAGTATACACTATCTGTGATATCCTCTCATTTCTGAAAAGATTGACTCTTGGGCAAACGAGTCTTCATTTAGAACAGAAACTGGTAGTGACCTATCTCTTCAAACATGGAAGTACAAAATCACCTGATCTGTGTGTTCTGGCAGTTTCTATGTTGGTGCAACAATCTCTTTATCAACGTACAAATGAGTCGCATTCCTGGCAGACTCAGTATCATGTCTGACACTGTCCATGAGAGGTCAGGCCCTTCACACAGAATGGTCTCTCAGTCAGTTGGTTTTTACTCAGATCTGCACACTTTGGGAACGTCTGATATTTGACTTTTTTGTGACCAGGTGGAATCACAAGTTACCCACCTTTGTCTCTCTCATTCCAGACCCAGAAACTTGGGCCGTAGATTCATTGTCTATCAGTTGTAGGCCTTTGCCTACCCACCCATGTTCCTGATACCAAAATTATTCCAGAAATTATGGGGTCAGAATTGCAAGAAAGGTGCTTATAGCCCCTCTCCAATGGACTAGTCCTGGGCCAGTGATCTACTTGATCTAGCAATAGATCTGCCTAGGAAGATTCTGGCCAGCTTCTGCCTGGACAGTCTTACACAGTCTTGGTTCAAATCCAGACAATCATGCGAGACCAATAATTTAAACCTTTGGTTGTGGAGAGAATCTCAGCAAGAAGACCCTTCAATCAGAAGGTTTGCAAGGGAAATTGGCATGTGTTCAGTGGTCTCAATATCTCAACTGGCTGCCTTTTTTCTCTGGCTCTTTGAAAAACAGCTGGCCTTCATCACTATCAAAGGCTACCACTCTTATATTGTACACATTCAGGCATCATGACAGATATATCATTGGGCATTATAAAAACCTTTCAGATCTTTTAGCTAATTGTGATCTCAATTAATCAAAATCCCTCACCCTGTTCACAAAATGGAACCTATACTGGGTATGAACATGCGTACCGTATATACTCGCGTATAAGCCGAGAAATTTAGGACAAAAATAAGGCCTGGAAGAAGGGGGGTCGGCTTATCTGCGGGTCAAGTTCCAAACCTGAAATTTATAATGCTTTTTCCCCTCGATTTCCAATATTTATTGTTTCCGTCGATCGCCGAATATGAGATCACATGCCTAATGATGCCACATGGCTGATAAGATTTGTCCTGACGTGAAGTAAAACAAATATTTTTTTCTAACATAAGTGGTAGGATAATGAATGAAAAACATGTTTTAACGTACTTGACGTCTATTTGACAGATGTCCATCCACCAGAAAATACAGCCATAGGTGTTATTTGAACCACGCAAATACGTGTATTTTCCAAAAGAACCGCCATATTAGTAATCTCTATTCAAGTATTTAACCCTCAGCTAAGCAGTAATCATTAAACTCTACGGTTTCGTAGAAATGTACGCTAGTTTATTTCAGTGTAAATATGAAAAGAATCTACGTAAAAAAAATAAAAGAATTACGATACTGAAGGTATACAGCCATACGTGTTATTTGAACTACGGAAATACGTGTATTTTCCAAAAGAACTGCCATATTAATAATCTCTGGTCAAGTATTTATCCCTCAGCTAATCAGTAATAATTAAACTCTACGGTTTCGTAGAAATGCTAGCCTATTTCAGTGTAAATATGAAAAGAATCTACGTAAAAAGAAATAAAAGAATTACGATACTGAAGGTATATATGACAAACATTTTGATGGAGAGTAGAAATACATGTATGACAGTCTTTGAGAAACAATAGCGAGAGGCTCCATAGGGTTTTGTTGCGCGCACGCTTAGGAACGGTAAATAACAGTGCAATATACAAGTCAGCGTGAATAATTGTAAAACAATATAATTTGTTGGATTTCTTTGACAGGTGTTTTAGAAGTAATCGGGAACCACAGTTTATATACAACTATTGTTTAGTTGTTTGTAAAGCAAAGTGGTTTGTTAGCGGAAGATTGTTGTACAATAGCTACCATATGCTTAATCTGTGGTAAATGCCTCGGGGATAATAGGTTTGTTTTGTTGCACAATGCCAATGACTTAACTAATAGATGCCAATTCTCAGATGTATTGTATAATGAGATCTGGTAGTGGACATGGCTTCTGCTCAAAGTTATAAACTGTCACAATACTTGAATAATGTCCACACTGAAACCAATCATAGTTTGATCGATTGAATCACACTACCCGTAGTTTAAAAAACACAACACAAATAACAATGATAAATAATTATCAAATACAAATTGAAAACCAACCACACATAGAAATAATTACAGGATAAGGTATATAAATAGTATACTACTACTGAAAGAAATTATTTCAGTTTAATCTCTGTAGAAGTTTATGTTCAATTCAATCGGATAAAATGAATAGTGTTGGAAGTAAATGAAAGCGGTCTGCTTATGATGCAGCATTCAAACTTAAAGTTATTGAATATGCAGAAGCAAATAACAACTGTGATGCAGCACGCGAATTTGTTGTGAACGAGAAGCAAGTACGGGGGGGGGGGGGAGACGACGTATATGATGAAAGCACGCCCGTAACAGAAGCCGAGTTTCGTGAACTGTTTGGCGAGTCTGATACAGAGCCCGATTTTGATGGATTCTAAAAGTGATCAAACTTTTATAATTCATGATTTTAGAATGAGGATTAATTAAATATCCATTATAACTTAACACTTCAGAATTGTTTTTATTTCAACATATAAACTAGATTTCTTACTTTTATTTTATTTAATAATGTGATTTACCTAAATAAATGTATTCAGAACTCACTTTGTGCATCTTGTGATGTACCGTTTGTATAAAAATTATGAGTCGGCTTATACGCGGGTCATGCACTTTATACCACTTTTACCAATTCAGTTTGGGGGGGTCGGCTTATACGCGAACGGGCTTATACGCGAGTATATACGGTAATTAAAGTAAATTTGTTCTTCTAGCCCAACCTTCACTAAAAATTTCTATCATGCAAGACATTTTCTGATAGCTCTTGCCTCTGCTTGCACGATGTGTAAGCTACATGTCCTGTCCTGCCTCCCAAACCATTGTTAGTGTAGATCAGGTTTGGTGATCCTCTTGACAACCAGGCTTTGACGAAAGAGTTTTTATCATTTGCTCCCCCTCTTCCATAGAAAGGTCAAGAGCAGCAGCCATGCAAGATCCTGTTCGCACTCTCAATCTCAACTTAAAACGCAGAGACAAGTCAGGGCAAATATAAATCCCTTTTTCTCATAGTGAAAACTGAGAACAGGATATCGCCCCTCAAGCCCTTGCTTCATGGCAGAAGTGGGTTATATGCTCTTTATAATCTGAGACCTCACAAGACCAGAGCCCTCAATAAGATTACAGAGTATGAAATTTGAGCCATCTCTGCGAGCTACATGTTCGAGCATAGCATTTTGATATGAGATATAGTGGAAGCTGTTGGCTGGCATGCAATCAACCTTCTTCATTTTCTATCATTCTGTCTTAGAGATTTAGCATCCCAGAGGCAAACACTGGATCTGGTCTGGCCGGTGGCAACACAGATGGACACCAGAGTCAACTAAATAAATAAGCACAGCCAGTTCTCTTTGTTGGATTTGTCCATGTTCTTTTATAGGTAAGACGTTTTCAACATCTTCTTAGACGTAGATAAGAGTCATGGGTCAATGGACCAAAGGCTGCGTTGATTACGTGATTAAGTTAGCGTTCACATGTGGAATCCAGCTATTCTTCCATAGAAGGATACCCGAGGTAGTGGTTGGATGCTAAGCATACCCTCCAACTATTACTTGTTCTTCTAATGTAATGTTGGTGGGGAATGTAAGCAACTTTTTAAGTAAATTATGTTTCTCCAAGAATACTTTCCCAATCACAAAACTTAAAACCCCTCCCAACCACACTGCCAAGCAAGCATCCTTGTTAGTATATGCCTCAGCTAAAAGCTGGTGACACTGGCATTGCCAAGGGGAGATAATGGACAAGAGCTACTGCCCTTTGTCTATTCGAAATAGGCAGGATTAGACTATTTCTGTCATTTTAGTAGTGTTGGATTCGCAGGGTGGCAGGCATACATTCCTTGTGTAATGTTGTTGGGTAAGTATTATTAGAGAAACAAACTTTGCTTTAAAATTTTCTATTTTAATTAGCAATTTTAACTTGCATCAAATCATTTATGAAAAGAATGGATAAATTGGGTATTGTTTAGCATTGATTGCAAAGATTAAGTGACATTTGAAAATTGGATGCAGTGTCTGCTACTGATGTAAACTGTAAGCTTGCCAAAGTCACATGAAATTTCCAGCTTAAATGAAGAAAGAAACAAAAATTCCTACAAATAAACCCTCAATCATTAAATTCTTTTAAATGAAAAAAACCCACACTTTTTATTATCTTAAGCCTGTCAGATACAACTTCTGTCTAATGTTTTTATACATCCTACTCCAACAGTATCAAACTGCACATGTATTGTGTTAGGAAAAATAAAAAATATCTTTTTGTTTTCATATGAATAAAAGCATTAACTTGACACAGTCTGAAACATTATATGTAGAAGCAAAATGTTTAAAATGTTGCTGTCCTAAAATTATTGTAAACTTCAACATTTTATCAATGTGGTAATGCAGCTCTTGATTGCACTGACAGATAATAAATAAAAACCATGCAAATCAATGAATTTTGCCTTTAAAATATAATTAAAAGGAAATCACCATGTTTAGATTCCCTTTCCACACTGATAGTCTTGCAAAATCTTAAATTATGAAATGTGATGTGCTCATTCAATCTGGAAACGTTTATGTTACTATTTTCTGCTTAGACCCATTAGTATGAACTCTAGAGATTTTCATTTGCATATGTTTTCTTTATCAAAATTCTTGGATTGAATCATAAAGTGAAGACAATTTTTTCCATTTCATAATCATGCACCCCTTTTACCTTGGGTTCATCATATCAGTTGTGGAATCTTTGTCTTATGGCTTTGGTTCTAGATTTTTTATTTTGCCAGAATTTCTTGAACTCAAAGATTGTCATAGTACTCAGGAATATTATGAAGCTAAGGCAATTTTTATGATACTGCTGCTTGCCTCTTTGACCTTTATGTTAATGTCGAAGTAGAGATAGTGTGTTAGGAAGTTTTTTGTGATTTGGTTCTATTTCCATAGCTCCATAAGTAATTAATTATGTGACATCATTTTTCCCTTTTGTCATTTGGGGTCATTGTCAGTCATATAAATTGTTTGGTTTGATATTTTTTAAACAATTATTTCATTTACTTATATTTCTATATTTATCTGTTTTCCAGAGTTTCACATCAATTGTTGGACCAAATGGAAGTGGCAAGTCTAATGTTATTGACTCCATGTTGTTTGTATTTGGTTACCGTGCAAACAAAATACGCTCAAAGAAGATCAGTATACTGATTCACAACAGTGAGCACCATTTGAATATAGACAGCTGTGCGGTCAGTGTGCACTTCCAGAAAATTGTTGATACTGGGGTAAGTGCAACTTTATAAAGCGTTGCTTAAGATGGTGGTGGGATAAGGTATTTTGTCACTGTCTTCCACAAAACATTATTTCATGCTTTTCCTTTTTTATAACTATTTTGCTTTAGGTATCATCTTTGTCGCATACTCACCGCAAATTAACTTGCTCATTTGAATCCAGCTCTCTGAGAATTATGAAGAAAACAATTGTTTTAATGGAAGCTTTTTAAATTCATCAATGCTTATAATTTCTATATGCCCTCTTTAAGGCAGAGAATAAGATTCAGACATGATTTTTCTGTTTTAAAATGGAATTCCGCTTATAAAAAAAAACCTTATAAATTAAAAGAAATTCTTAAAATTCTTCAACATGAGTCAGCAGTAAAAAGGTGAAATTAAAGTTTCTATAAGAAAAAGTCGGCACTGCACGATTGAGGAGAAAAAAAACGTAACCTGCACCTGAAATCAACTACAGCAGTCGTACATCCTGGTTGTCAATAACTTGCACATCTGGTATATCCTGGCTTGCAGTAATGGCGAGCAAGACACGTTTTCAAATGAGTTGGCTGTCGAAACCGCAGTACACTCCTTGGTTGGAAAAAGATGAAGATGTGTTTTCTGCTCAATGTAAATTGTGTAAATTATCGTTTAGTATTAAGAGATTGGGTGAAAGCGGCTTTCGAATACACGCATGAGGTATAAAACATCAAGCGAACGAGAAGAGTGCATCCTCCACATTCGACTTGAAGAAAATCTTGACTGTGAGTATAACTATACATTATCCGTTTTTTTCTCTGTCTGAGCTATAGCTTCAAAAATAAATTTTTATTTTTGCAGAAATTACATTGAATTTGAAGCCGGTCAGACTAAGTAGTTACAAGTGTTTTTAAAGGGAAACAACTGCGTCATAACTGTAACAATAAGCTTACCTCCCCTAATTTCTAATTTTATAATTTATATATAATTAGTCAAGATGTTTACCTTTTATTACTTTTACATGGTGGGATCCATATAAATTAATAATGCATGAAAAAGCTAGAATTAAATTACAATAAATAATATTTCATATATTCTTAATGATACAATATTAATTTCTTTTTTCTTCTTCTTTTCTTGCGTCAACAGCCTGATTCAGGAAAAGTACCGTCACCACAAACTCCGAATTCTCAGCCATCCTGTTCATTGGTGTCTACTACCTCAGCATCTATGCATGGTCATGTAGCAAAAGAAGACACATTGCAAGCAGAAATTATTTGGACATTGTAGACAATAGATAGACACTGTAGCTATTCATCAAATTCCGGAATAACAAAAGTATTCCAGTCCATGTTTCCAAATAGTGCCAAAAAAAACCAAACTGCATTAACTTATGATATAGAAACAATTAATAGTTTAGCTGATGACTATGCATTAAAAGCAGAACATCAGATGAACCTTACTTTCATCGACACATCAAATAGCTTAAGAACATCTCTGAAAAAAAACCTGGAAGATCAGTTGAAGCTGGACAAGCAGATCGATGATAAGCTTGAAGCATTGAAATATATATGAATTTTGCATGACACTTTGTGCAATGTACATTGCTCTACTATTGTGAATATATGATTTAATCTTTCAATTCTTGTTCATTAAGTTCATTTAGATCTTACCTTGCTAAGGATGTGGAAAAGAAGTTCCAAGTTATATTATTAAAAATAATGTAAAATTGATGAGTGTGCTATTATTTGTGTGCGTGAAAGCCTGAAAACTGCAATTCTTTAACCTAAAATTTTTTCACAAAGGCCTTAAAAAAACCTATAAAAAAAAAAGCCTGAATTTTGTAGATCAGGATTTGCTACTTACCCAGTTACATGAAGTTTCTCGACTGCATTCAGTGGTCGGTCCCATTCATACACGGTCCGAATGTGTGGTCCAGAGAAAGTCTCTGGTTACAAATGGGGCTTTTCCAAGAATCAGACCCACTTGTAACCAATCAGAAATGAATTTACTTTCCTATGTGCAAATTTGAATTGTTCAGGATTCAAGCGTTTCAAACTGAAAGCAGTTTCCCATCACATGCTCTTTTCTTGAAAATTTGAAAATGATGGCAGAAGCACAAGTGATTTTTGATGGCGATGAGAGTGAAAATGATGAGTTTCTAGGGTTTGATCAAGTTAATATTAAGGAAGCAGAGGAAAGATATGTTCGCCAATTGGATAATTTGAGCAAATTAGAATTGGACATTGAAGTTTCCGAGATCAAATCGTTTGAAGAAGAGGATGCTGATAGCGATAATGATAAGAGTTTCTGCCGATCTAGCAGAGTGGAGTGATCCTCTTCAGCCTGTTAAAATAAATCATTTTAGTGGACCAAATACCGGACTTACAACTAACTTCGACAAGAAAAAAGAGAAATAGATTTTTTTCATTTATTATTTCCGGAAGAACTGTATACAGAAAAAAAACCTGCAAAATGTGTTCCTTGAACAAAGTTCGATCTGAACCAATACATGGATGTGAACCATGTCAAATTAATTTATGTATAACATGTTTCAAACCATATCACATTTTAAAATTTCCTGGTTTATTTTAATGGAATTAAGGGTTGATGTGATATTCCTAACAATGTTGCACATAGTTTTGTAAAAAGGGCTGAAGTGATATTCCTAACAATGTTGCACATAGTTTTGTAAAAAGGGCTGAAGTGGTATACCTAACAATGTTGCACATAGTTTTGTAAATAGTGTATAAATAAAGTCTGAAAGACTTGGACTAATGGAGAAGAAAAATACATCACTGTGTAGACAAATTCATTTGGATTAATTGGTGAAATTTTCATGGATTACTATTGGATGTAAGTAAAGAAATTAAGGTAAGTATGAATGCATGTGCATGATGTTTACAAAATTATCCATACAGGTAAAACACTCTAAGGCACAAGCAGCTAGACACAGCTTGGTGTTGCTAGGGCACAGCAACAGTGTAATTGGTAAGTGTCTTGGGGCTGAATGAGTTAATCTGCTGAACAAGAATATACAACTACGACAGTAATGAAATGTGACCTGGTACTCAAAATTTGCATTGCTAGTTGCATGAGTACATAAATCTAACAACCCACATTTTCAAATGTCGAGATAAAAATTAAGGTTGTATGCTGGTTGTAATAAAAAATTTAAAAAACGAAAGAAATACAATATTCTCCATATTTGTATATTCTAGGAACAACTTGTGGAGTTTTGTTGTATCATGTGACTACCACGTTGATGTGCTCTCTGCTTGATAAATCAGACTGGCCAGATTGCTGGTTTTTACAAATACAGTCAAACCCGGTTATCTCGATTACGTCGGGGGTGTAAAGAAATCGTCGAGATAACCGGGTCCCGAGATATCCGGGTTCATAAAAACCGGTAATTTTAAAAATGTCCTTGAGCATTACTCCTGTCTCTTGCTGGTGTTTACTGGAATCCCCTCCCACTGCATGTTACAATAAAATAAACAAAACGCTTAATTGATAATAAAATGAAATGAACTAACCTGGTGTTGTTATCATTTATTCCTTTTTTATCATCATAAGTAATTTATTAAAGAAAAAATATATCTATGAACTCCTTATATCACATGTAGCGTATGCATCCATTACTGTAGTGTGCATCACTTATGTCAGATAACACACGACGCATTTTTATAATTGATGTGAATATTGGAAAACAAATCATGTTTGGTTGTACTAAGAGGTTTGAATATGTTATCAGATTGAAAAATGGATCAAAGAAAATCACAAACGAGAGAGTGAGAGAGAAACATCTACCGATTGCTTTCAGGCACCCGCCATTCACGCATAATGCGGTGTTAGGTGCAAAATAACCAAGATTGTATTATATCCAGGTTAATATATGACAGTATCTCGCAGATAAAGATCAATAAATGTTTTTGAAAATACATGTACATGTACATTGACTGTGAGTGCAAATGACACTCCTTTCGCTAGCATGGGTTACAAAGAGTATTTATTAAAGCAAGTTAATGTTGAGAAGACTACTTACCCCGCAGGCATCAATGCGAGTTTGTATCAATTATGATTCCAGATGGCAAACAAATAGATGCACGGGTAGTGAATAAACACATCCGATAGTGAGCAGTAAACTAATTCTTTGAACTTACCGGCAGGATATCAAATACAAAGGTTATTTTATTGCAAAGCAAACCGACCCTGGAAACTGACTTTTGATTCTTTCAAGTGTGCCGATTCTTATTTTCTTTTCTGTTTTTTTTTTTTTTTTTTGCCGACTTGGGTTTCCCTTTACTGGTATTCACAGGAATTTTGAAAATAAATTAAAACAATGGAAGCCAATTTTTCTGCCAGACCTAAATAAGATATATTACAAATAAGAAAACAAAACAAAATTAAGAAGACCTCAAGCATGAGAACTAAATTATGGGGCCTCGACTGCCATTGTATAGAAGCCAAGTGCCTGAGATTATCCATTCGCGTGCATATATACAAGCATATATAGGGTCATATTCTGCCTAGAAATATATCTGTTCTGTTTATTTTCTGTTGACAAGTACATGTACAGTATATGCTGTTTCATGAGAGAGAAAAAAATGTTCCAAAAGAGAAAGATTTCAAACCAAAACATTGAACTGAAGTATGAAATTTTGCTACAACTTGAAAAAGGCGAAAAGTGTGCTGATTTGGCAAAAAAGTACAACATTCCATCAAATACTATTTCAGGCTGGAAGAAAAATGCTGATAAAATCAAAACTACTTATGAACTTGGACAATTTGGTCCCGATAGAAAGAAAATGCGTTCCGCAAAGTTCGATGATGTCGACGAGGCAACACTAAAATGGTTTAAAAACGGAGCAATTTCATGACCTGAATATTCAGCCGATCAGCACTTTTCCGTCTGCACATTGATTATTAATGTGTACATGTACATAATATTTCATTACTTGTATCTCCTTGATTGTTGTTTCTTGTATACATGTACTTCGGAACATAATTCATATCTGAAATGTACCTTAAGAAATAAAAGGGAAATGATAAAATACACATGTAGCTGACATCTAAGATTCTGCGTTTTCGTAAAATAAAGTTACATTGTAATTTGTGCACACTCTTGTCTTTGTGAATCCTTGAATATTTTATGTAGTGAACATGATATATTCTTAATAAACTAATCGATTAAGCTACTCTTACGAAGCAAAAATAGAAAGAATATGAAATAAACATGTGACTACTGCCGTAACGGACCAAAATTGTGCCTGAAAATCGATCGCTTCTGCTGACTATTTCTTGTACAATTTCTGTGAGATTGACATTAAAAAGTTGCATTTCGTCGAATTAAGCGGGTCCACATGTTACTTCGGACCGAAACTTATGCCCGACATAACCGGGTTATCGACTTAACAGAGATCGAGATAAGCGGGTAAAAAATAGCATAACAAAGAAGAATTTTTTCGGGACCGGACCAAAACGCTCGACATAAGCGGGTTGTCGAGATAAGTGGGTTTGACTGTAGTAACTGACATTCATTTAATATAATTGAACTTCTGTACAACAACAATAAAAAGGTGTTGTTGATATCACTTGAATTGCACTTCTGATGTCATCATGTGAGATTCTTGAAGTCATGTGATTAACAAATGCAAATGGTGAGTACAAGGTCATGTTTCATCTATGCCATGGTTTGTTCTAGTTTCTAAGCAGATTAAAGACATAAAGTTTATAATACTTGCCATGTATGAGACAATAAATCATTTTCCTACGATTTCATGCAGGTATGAGTCGTTATAACATAAGTTTAAATTTGTTAGTACCACTGGTAAGTAACTACCATATGTCGCTGCTGCAAGGAGGCGGCCAATTCTAAATTTTCGATATTCAATTGCAATAACCTCACAGCCCAACCTAAATGTCCAAATTTTAAAAAATGTGATGGGAATATGCGGGAAATCCAGATTAGAAACATGACTGCTAATCGTTTTAAGCCAAATTTGTATTCCAAATTGTTGAATCTTGGAGCTGAAATGAGAAATTGTCGTCTTGTGTATTATATATTATACATTTAAAAACGATATGAATCCCTGTATCAATACAGGTTTTGAGACTCGTTTAACGAACGACAAGTAGAATTTACAGAAAATTCAGTCCTATACAATAGTTTAATTTTGAAGGTCTTTTGTCAAAATTTAAATCAACCCATTTGAAAATGCGATTTGAATGGTAGGAGTTTTAACTTTATCTTTTTAAGGAGATAGGTTGTTTGAAAAATTGTTTGGGTTTTTATTGGCACAGATAAATTTAGGATTAAACTCTTTGCGTTAAAAGAAAAGATTTTAATTATTTGCGTTTATTGTTTTTTTAAATACTGTAATAGGAAATGTTTTCTTTCTATAAGATGCATATATATATCTAGCTTTAGAATTCTTTAGATTTAAAAGTTTGTAAGGAAACTAAACTAATTTATGTTGTTCCCACTTGGCAGCATAATGCAGGTCAGAAAATAGTATTATAATTATTTTTAATCTGTACATTGTAATGACCTTTCATGCCAATTTATATGAATGTAATCAAACTTTTGTGCATTTTACATGATCTTTTCTGACTAGATGTTTTGGAGTGTTGAAAAAGAAACATCTTTAGATTTGGAAAATGCACAATTTACAATCTATTATGTTCTTTAATTCCAATCAGTAATGGTCATATGTAAACCTGGAAAAAATTAATTTCATCCTTGAGTAAACGCTGGAAATTACCTTGATAATTAATATTTAGAAAAGTGTGAGAAAAGGAGAAAGGTCAGGGTAAAAGTAGCTGAAAGAAGAAATGGATTATAACTTTTCTTCTTGACCAACCTGGACAAAAAATTTATGGAGAGATTGCACCTAAGGTTTGGAAGATGCATCCTGACTTTGGTGTCAAAAGGTCAAAGTTCAGGTCATTCTGACTCAAAAATGTTGATGACTTGATCTTCAAATAATACTCGTAGCCAAAGAATCCTACGGATTTTTTGTGACCTCTTGTTAAATATATCGTAATTGTATGTTTTCTATGAAAACTGGTTTATGCACAGGGGTAGATGTGTGGTACAGATTTAAGTGTTATAACATTGTGTTATTTCTTTAATAATACAAAATGAAAGTATTTCCTCCAATAGTTAGGAAAAAACCCTTAAAACTATTGCTTATGTCATTTACCGTCAAAAATAGGGACAACATTTAAACATAAATTTAGAAACTTTACTTTTCATGCAAACTTTTTAGGACATTTATAAATTGTAATGTGTCTGCAATGACGGTGTCATGATTGAATGCCATCATCAGGCCAAATAATACCATGTGTATTTCTTATTGACCAACCAACCCTGTTACTAAGTGCTGACCTTAGCATTTTTTCCAACTCATGCATGGTTAGAAAAGATCACAAAAATCCCCTTTAAACATGTATCTATTCAGTTGAAAATAAAAGAAAACCAACCTGCTTCTCTAATTTTAAAACTTGTACATTAGGAAACAGTTTTTCTTCTTGTCCTAATGCCCAGACATTCAGTCATTGGGATTCACTTTACAGAGAAAACATTATGTACATTTATATCATGTAGAGATCCTCACAACAATAAATAAATAGAAAGTATTCTTCAGCATGTCTGCCATTGAATACATTTGTCAGGTGCAGTTGGTCAAATGCTTTTAATAACTATATAATCTATGAAAGTATCTCGTTTTATTGATTGCAAAATTTTATATATGATCAGATTGAGGATTGTTGATGCTAATGAATTTTACAAGTTTTTAAGTATGGGGATATGAGAATCTTGCATTTCCAAGAAAACACTATATGAATAATAAATATTTATTGTTTTACCCACTTAAATTTTGTGCCTGCATGATATGATTTTAAGGATATGATGAGAAAGATTTTAGAGAATTTGTACCTCAAAATTGTAATAGTGTACCTAGTATGTACATTTTTTTGTCTTTCTACAGGTCGGAGATGATGATTATACAGTTGTACCAAATTCCAAGTTTGTGGTATCTAGAACAGCCTTTAAGGACAATAGTTCTTACTACTGTGTTGATGGACGCAAGATGACGTACAAAGAGGTTGCCTCACTTCTCCGAGGCAACGGCATTGATCTGGATCATAACAGATTTCTCATTTTACAGGTAACATAAATTAGAGGCAATCACATTGACGGGGATTATAAAAGATTTGCAGTAATTGCACAAAAACATTAAGCATACCATTTGAGGAAACTTAGTGAATAAACTATATTTTACTGAAATTTCATGTTTGCTAAAATAATGATAAAATATACTGTTGGTGGACTTGGCACACTAGCATACTACTGAGTAGTGATGGGAATCTGTCAGAAATTCATAATTGATAATTGGTTTCCCTTAATCAACTGATCATCAATTACTAAGAGTAAGTTTTAATTTTTGTTGTCACAGTTATATCTTTGATCAAGAGTTCAGTATGTTTATAAATGTACAGTAGTAATCTCTTTTAATGACATGTATACTTTAACCTGACAATAATATTAGATTGTGCATTACTTTTTTTCTACAACTTTTTTAAATGAACGCAACTTTTTATGGCTGATCAGTCATATGTAACTGAAATACTGCTACAATCCCCTGAAATTCTTTCATTTATATGTGATGTGTCTATAATTTAAAGTATAGAAGGACATAATTTTCTTGTTTGTCATTGTTTATAAATACTACAAAAGATGTTGCAATTTAACAACTTGACCATGTAATAATGACTATGTTCCTAATTATGAATCGTACAGTTTTTTTTTTATTTGTAGTTGTGAAGGGATTAATAAATTTCAGGTCAGCTTTAGTGGCTGGGAGTTTTACTAACCTTTGTGCTTTGCATACACCTAAAAGGTAGTCTCCCTTTACACACAATCGATTATGGAGTTAACAATTGATAATCTTATTGGTTTGCTCAACCAACTGATGATCAATTATAATCGATAATCGGAACAACACTACTACTGAGAATGTACTTTAGTATGTACTTTCACTATTAAATATATATTCATATGAAAACTTTGTTTTGCTGGCGTAATATGATCTAATTGGTAAAATTGGTATCAAAGATTCAGTGTCATTGCTTTCTTTGGAAGTCATTGATTTCATGGTTTCCAGTTGTTCAGTTCACAGGAGTTTAACATACTTCTTAGTATAGGGTATGTTATTTTGCATATGCAATACTTCGGCTGTATTTGAACAATGTTACAGGCCCCTTTAGTGATGGTAAGGATGGGTGTTGATGTTGTGAATATAGATGCCAACATCAGGAATCCTTGGCTATAGGAATGACTAGAGAAGCATACAAATCTTGTCTCATATATAATTTATGTAACAAGTTGTGTTATCTCAGTTGGTGATGTCCAAGGGTCGCAATTTCAATACCCATCCAGGCCAGCTCAGGTCAGTTGCTTTATTGTGTCTATTGGATAGACATTTAGCCCACCCTTTCATTTACATGATAATAATGTGTTAAATGTACCATTAAGACAACAATTAAACATACAAGCACATGTCTGTTTTTAGGTTGCATGAATAAGAAAGGTGTTTGGTCTGATGTCATCATTCTGAATGGAATATTATCATGGTTTGAACCGCTTTAATATCAAAATTTGTGTGGTATTTGTAAATAGACTTTCTTTGCAGCTGGTTTGTGACTTGTTGGCAACAAAGGTATTAAAAATTTGTGCACGCTATATATTAAGCACATTTTGATTTTCAACATTTCTGAAGGACAAAATAAGGCACATAGATTTATTCTTAAGATGCTAATTGGCATCTAACCAGCTCAGGAATGAGTAAGCAGTAAAGTTTTCTTTCATTCAGCCAATTTTTATCCAGTCTGGAATGGAGGTCAACGGTTTTTCCTGAACCTTGATTACTTTGCTGATATAAAGAACAAATTATTGAACATAATTTGTTTAGGATGTGTATTTTATAGTTTTTTGCAATAGCTGTGTGTTCGATGTTTGTTATCCTAAATATGGGATTAATATTATTATTTTACATCTATAAACAGGACCCATGTTATTATTTTTGCAATGATTCTTGTATTCATGCTTACTTTGAGAGTGGTTTATTTCCTAGTACTTTATACAGAAACATAACATGGAGTAGACAAATCAAATGATGACCGATATTAAAGCAATGAATATCTGACCATGTAGTAATGTTTAAGAGCCAATTTTTTGGTGTTGATATTTAGATGTACAATATAATTCTTGGTGAGGTAGAACAGATTGCTATGATATTTAGATGTACAATAATATTCAGGGTGAGGTAGAACATATGGCTATGATGATTAGATTTACAATATAATTCAGGGTTAGGTAGAACATATTGCTGTGATGTTTAGATGTACAATATAATTAAGGGTGAGGTAGAACATATTGCTATGATATTTAGATGTACAATATAATTAAGGGTGAGGTAGAACAGATTGCTATGATGATAATTTAAAGTGAGGTAGAACAGATTGCTATGATATTTAGATGTACAATATAATTAAGGGTGAGGTAGAACAGATTGCTATGATGATAATTTAAAGTGAGGTAGAACAGATTGCTATGATATTTAGATGTACAATATAATTCAGGGTGAGGTAGAACAAATTGCTATGATATTTAGATGTACAATATAATTCAGGGTGAGGTAGAGCAGATTGCTATGATGAAACCTAAAGGACAGACAGAACATGATGATGGGATGCTGGAATTTCTTGAGGACATTGTTGGCAGTAACCGCTTCAAGGAGCCAATAGAAATCCTCGCCAAAAGAGTGGAGACATTAAATGAACTAAGGGGAGAGAAGGTAATTTTGTTACTCATAAATAAAAGGTCAGTATTATGAAAGTTTGTCCCTGGAAAGAGTAAACGGCAATGAATTAGAACGAGGCTTTTATCTTCCATAATGTTGTATAGTTTGTTTCAAAACTAGAAGTGAGCAGGGCAGTTCTTTTGGTTGGCAGGGGACTTATTGTGACATGGATATTACAAAGCAAAGCACTAATTCTGGCATGGAGGATTTATTTGACACATTAAAACTGACTGCTCAAATATCTGATGGTTGATTGGCCAGTTACTTAAAAGTCAGTTAGTCAGAAGTAATCTTTTGAGTCTAGTTTAAATTTGAGAAGCTTGTTAGGTTCTTGAAAATATGGGTTAATATTATATCATAAAAATAAAAGGGGAAAACTATTACAATCATATTTATGATTGACAGCTGAGGATACTGCTGGAACCTGGATGGAAATTAGTGTTGGAAAAATTCAGTGCTCTGATATGTAAACAGGGGAAGCAGTGTTAGTTTTGTTTGCAAAGCCTGATGTGAAATTGTATATGGAAGAGCACTATAAAGTTTTAGGAGAAATTTAATCTCATTTATATGCCGCCATAATTTCATTTATAATACTTGCATCTTTGTGCAAGCCAGCTTTGCTGTTGCTTGTTGTTTTTTTTTTTTTACAAGATACTAACAAAAGTTTTGTTGCAGTTGAACCGAGTGAAGGCTGTGGAAAAAGAGAAAGATGAACTTGAGGAAGCTAAGAATGAGGCGGTTGAATTTCTGACCCTGGAGAACAATATTGTTAAAATGAAGAACAAACTCTATCAGAAATACATGTAATATTGAACTTTATTTCTTTCTATCCCTTTCTCTTAATACAGCTAATATTAGAACATCAATGAAAGTAAACAGTTTTCTTCAGGTATAAGAATTAAAATTAAAAATAAATACATCACACAGAGATGCCAACCATTTTGAATATATTTTCTTTTAAAGTATGCTTTTTTATATATATAAAAAAATCTGCTAAAATTTATATTTAAGAAATTCTGAAAAATCTTTTTAAAAAATTATGTTGGGGGTGGGGTAAAAATTATTGAACACAAGATTTCTGTCTAGACATGGGTTTCGATAAAAGAGTTTTAGTACCAATATGATTGACTGGTACCAGGGTTCCCACACTACTGGGAAATCCAGTAAAAAATATGTTCGTTCCCAACTTGGAAAAGTTCTAAAATATTTTTAGATATTTATCATGGTCAGGGTAGATCTGGGAATTTCCTGCTTCCACTTAATGACAAAAAAATAAATGTAATTGCATCATAAATAAACTGATTGTGAATTAAATGTATTAGGTTCTTGTCACAATTTTCAGAGGTTTTGGAACTCATTTATCAGTGGAGACATAATTATTGTATAGATCATTTGTGTGTTTGGTCTAAACATATTTGTATAGGCAGTCCAATAATTCTGCTTTTTATTGGAACCTTTTGTTGTGGAAGATATGAAGACCAGTTTTGCATCACAATTCTCTCTGATGTGTTCTTGCTAAATGTTTGTGACAAATAATACTATGAATTTCCCAAGTTTTAATTTGTAAAATTGGCAAAAATGTATTGCCATAAATCTTTGGTTATTATTTGGTAGTTTGCACTGGGAACACAATGTCAAGCATTGTTGTCAATCTTAACCTTTGACACCCACAACTTGGTTTTTGTGGTGAATTTATTTGAGACCTTATGAAATACTCAGTCATCTACCAGCTGTTGAGGCAATTTTTTTTATAAAGAATTACATGCCCTGTGTATCTTTGAGAATGCTGCATTAAATATACAGTGCATAGTCAGACTACATTGAAATTATATCAGCAGTAAGACATAAAGCAGGACTCAAGAAAACCATTTGTCATCTATTCTGACTGCCTAAAAATTGGCTGTGCAGAAGAAAGGTCCCAGTGCAGATGCAGATTTGCATTTTGAGAATATCAGGGATGAGTGGTCAGAAAACTTCCAAGATAAGCAAAAGTGGATTTTTACTATAAAAGATTCAAATTTAATAATTTTCAAGACCATTTTATTCAAACGTTTTCCAAAATGCTTTCATAATACCAATATTTGCATTAAGGCAGAATCAAAGTTAAAATTTTTTATTATAAATGACATATCACTATTATGTGATTTACATTAATATTTATATGAATTTCAGTAGTTTCTATTGTTTCTAGTGATACTTCGTGTTCTTTAGTGCATAGTATATTACGTCTCTTTAGACGCTATCGGAGAGTCAAAATATAGAAACAATATTTTATTTTAAAGGTTTGTTTTCTAAGCCAAACTGTTTTTGATTCCTTTAAGGGTTGTAAGTGAACCATGAATCAATCAATTTCATCCAGGAAAATACTTTGGAAAAGACTTGGAAAGTTTTGTTTCAAATAGGTGTGGTAACCCTAGGGTTATAAGGTAGATATGAAAAAAGACTGTAAATAGGTGTAAAATGTCTGGCAGATGTTATCATGTAGATAAGAAAAAAGACTTAAGTGGGTGTAAAATGTCTGGCAGATGTTATCATGTAGATACGAAATCAGGTAGATATGAAGAAAAAAACTGTCAATAAGTGTAAAATGTCTGGTAGAGGTTATAATGAGGTAAAGCAGCTGCAGATAAATTTATGAGGAAAACTAATTTTTATGGTTATGACCAAAATAGGTCCAGTAATTGGAGGAATGGCTACACAATTTATTCTCATTTTGACCCATATTGTTAAAATGCAGTTTGACTGTTACTAGAGGACTTTATTATTTTACTTAACATTCACATCCATCTTGGATGGATTGCCTAGATTCCCAAAAATTGATATGGGTGTACATCTCTAATTACCATCTTTTTTGTGTGCAAGCAATGAATACTTTTTTGAATATTAAAATGGAAAGTTGTAAAAGAAAAACATTTGGTAAAAGTAGTGTTAACTAGTAGGTTTAAAACTGCCATCATCAGACATTATTGATTATTTTCTGCTTTGACAATATTGTTTATATTTCATTTTTTTAAACAATGTAGTACAAGTTATATTATCAGATATTAATCATCTTTGCTACCTGAATTCAGAAGGCCACACCCAGCATTCTGGTATCCCCAGGGATTTAGACCAGATTTATTTGGCAGTCTCTTTTGATAACGGAAATAACTTGCACACTTTTACCTACAGAGCTGAGTGTACTGAGAATGAGGAGAAAGCAACGGTGGAATACAATCGTGTGAATGAGGGCATGCAAGAATTCAACAAGAAGAAAGCAGAGATTGATGATGCAAAAAAGGTGAAGAGCAAAGAGCATAAAAATATCTTAAAGTGAGTGCAACTGTTAGTGATTTATATCTCCTTTCTGGTAGTGATGACTGGACAATAACTCTCTGAATTGTCACTGATGTTCTAATTCAGTATCGATGAAGATAGGTAAATTAAATAGTGTCTATGCTGACGTCTACATCTATCCTGGACATTTTTTATGTAAATAACACAAGTTCTTGTCATTAATATCAGTATGACCTTAATGCTTTCTTTTTAATATTGAAATACCTGCAGTGAATTTTTTTTTCTTTATATATAAAGAAGACTATAATATGGTCAGAAGAGATCAACTAACTCATAAATCCATTACCTAAGCAAAACAAAAGTTAATGATAGCTTTTGGATTGATTTTTTTAGTAATGAATGTGGTAAATGGCATCTCCTTGCTTGCAAAACTCCTGTCAGACAAGAGTGGTCTCCCCTTGATAGATTAACTGGCACCAAAGTCCCTCATTTATCAGTTATTACTTCTGCTTGTACCTTCTCGTTATGCTTTTTTTTTTTGAGGCTTCACAGATAATTCCAATTTTTGTGTGTTTAACAAGTCTGAATGATCTTTATGAGATTTCTCATAACAGTTAGGAATTCTATTTTCTTATGGAATTTGTTCTTCATATTGTATACAAATATCATGTACTTCGATTTTCCATTTTGTCAATAAACAAGCTAACTAGCACTATGTAATATCAACTCCATTGGTCATTACTACTTAACTCACAGGCTTGACCTTCATTTAATTTTGTTTCAAGTAAGTGATAATTTATTCTCGGTGAGCTATAACAATGCTTGGTTTATTTTGTCTGCATATGCCATAGTTTTGTTATCTTTAGAAACAAGCAAGATTTGTGAGGATTATATGTGGGGCATGTTTCAGCTGACTGCTGATTATCACCCCACCTGCATGTCTTGTTGGGGGAGTTTGTTTAGACTGTACATATATCTGCTTAATGAAGAAAGGACAGGTGTTGAGTGTTTCTGCATACATGCCAACCATTGCACTTTTGGCCTAATCATTATGCTTTTTTCACTAAATTACGCCTTACGCGTAAACATATATTGATTATACTTTTTCAGTATATCCACTTTCCAAAAAAGATCAATTAATTGTTTTCTTGTTTTTATTAACATTCCATTAATCCCACAGACTGTATTTTAGAAGAAAAAAACGGCTTTTACGTAAATACATTATAAGAGGTGTTGGCATGTATGCTATTACCAAGAAACATCCTGGTTCTACTTTCAAACTTTTGACCTCATATTCTTTTTATAGCAGCTGTATGGGTTAGTGAGGAGAGAACAGACTGGTTTTCTAATTTTAATATTTACGCACAGATTCTTTGTTCTAATTCATATTTAGTGCAGAACCAGTCTTAAATGTATCTGGTGCTAAAAGGTATATTTTATTTTAGTTGATGTATATATGAGAGCAAAAATATCTCCTATCAAAAAATTTCACAGATAGCAAATGATGAAAATGGCAACAAATAAACAAAACAAAAAATAACAGTCTTCCAAATATGAAGACACGATTTCAGCATCATATAACGTCAACTACAGGCTGTTCGGATTGAATTTTATTATTTGGCACTAAAAGTCTTCAAATGGATTCTAGTTGATGTTTGTATATTCTGTATAAAGCTAAAAGTGCTACATATGAAAATAAGCAGTAAAGGATGTTAAAAGATGAGAGGGGCAAATAAATCATTGTTCAACGAAACTTTAGCATGTTATATGTAGGTTATGCTTTTTTGCCTAAATTCTGCTTTTTTACCACTTGGATTATGCTTTTTCCTCGTCAAGGGATGGCATGCATGTTTCTGCCAAATATAGCTCACCGTGGCTGTGATATTAAAAAAAAAAAAAACCAAAGTATAACCTACACATAGTACTTTATATAACATGGGTATATTCTCCATATGCTGTGCTGTTCACTCTACTCTTGTTTAGTTTTTTTTCTTCTTCACCATTTCAACCTTTTTTTCAAAAGCATTGTTTGCATTTTCAACCAGAAATTACTCAAGACAGATGAATATACTTTTGTAGGCATTTATTTGGCACATGACCAGATTATATTTTCAGACCATTACCGCAATAATAAAAGTTAAACTTATTTTAAAACTTGTTTGGACAAAACTCCTTTTTCTGTACAAAATTAAACAAAAAGCATACAGGGTGGGACAAATTAAATTTAGTATGCGTCTTTGTATGCACATGAATATTTACTGGTTCGATATATCAATTTAGCAATTGTACAAAAATGATGTCAAAAGTTGTGTATCAATTTGTTTTGCATTGGTTTCGCACATATTTTACAAACACAAAATCTGGTTAGGGCTGTTCCATTAAAACATGCATGGTACCAAGGGAAGGCAGTTTTAAAAAAAAGATATGCCAGGGTAGGTTGATTCACAGAGTTCATATTAAAATAAGACAATTCTAAATTGCATTGATAGGTGAGCATGCAGGCCAACCATTACGCTTTTTTTTCTCACTAAATTATGTGTAAACATATATATGGGTTACGCTTTTTCAGTATATCCACCTGACAAAAGAATCAATAATTTGTTTTCTCGTTTTTATTAACATTCCATTAATCCCAGAGACTATGTTAGAAAAGACGGCTTTTACGTAGCTACAATATAAGAGTATGCTTGTCCTTGGACTTGCGTGCACTTTCCTGACAGTATCATGTTCTATTTATAGCAACTATCCTATTACCAAGAAACATACTGGTTTTACTTTCCACCTCAAATTATATTTATAGCATCTGTATGGTGTGAGGAGAGAATAGACTGGTTTTCTAATTTTAATCTTTATGTGCAGATTCTTTGTTCTAATTCATATTTAGTGCAGAACCAGTCTAAAGGTCATTTGGTGCTAAAAAGTATATTTTATTTTAGTCGATGCATATATGAGAGCAAAAATATCCCCTTTAAAAAATGGATTAGACAAAGGCACACACACAAAAAAAATATAAAATAATACCAGAATCCTCCAAATATGAAGACACAAGTGCAGCATCACATGACATCTATTTCAAACTGTGTGGAAAGAATTTTAATTTTTGGCACTAAAAGTCTTGAGATAGATTCTAATCTGTGTGTGTGAAGCTAAAAGTGCTACATATAAAAACTTGAAACAGTAAAGGGTGTTAAAATATGAGAGGGGCAAATAAATCATTGTTTATTGAAATTTTAGCATGTTGTATGTGGATCATGTTTTTTGTGCCTGGATCCCGCTTTTTGACCACTTGGATTACATGTTTTCCTCGTCAAGGTTGGCACGTATGGGTGAGTACCCCACTTTAAAAGTGCCTCCCTGGGTCCCATGTGTGTTTTAATGGAACAGCCTTTACTACAAATCTAAAGAATTGACATACATTGCCATATACGGTAATGATTTGATTGGGAATTAATAATCTACAGCTTTTTTTAACATTAGTATAACTACTATCTTCCAATAGCAATGTTAGTAGCCTTCAATCTTCATTGCCTTTTTTGAAGAACATTGTTATATAAAACATGGTTACATTGGAGGTTAACATGCAATAAAGATTTCAAACTTTGTGACAAAATGTATAATTCTACTTCAGAAACAACTTTTGTTACGTAACTTTGAACTCAATCCTCAGAGTATTGTGCTATGCCATTCATTTATGCCATCTCTGTTTTCAGGTCCTATGAGACCCTGACAAAGGAATGTGAAGACAATAAGGAGAAATTTGCTGAGATAGAAAAGCAAGACGTTAAGTGTCGAGAGGACCTTAAACATGCCAAAACACAATCCAAGAAGCTAGAGAAAAACCTTGAACAGGAGAAAAAGAGAGTAGGATATTATATTGTTTCATTAATCAAGCTAGGTACAATTGGTTGGATGTGTAGTTGGAAAATATGTCCTATGTGACAAATATATGCACTAGTTAAATTCATTGTAATGTATTTTGGTTTGTTTTATTTTGTGTTTGACCTCTAAACAATAATATAGTGTGCCCCCTCCCCCTCTCATGTTTCATATAGCACTGGTTTTAAAATAAGGATAGGCATGTCTTTTTTTTGTTTTAACCATGTGGGAAAAAATTGCTTGTGAGAGTGAGAAATAAGGATGGTTGGCCAACTAAAAAACATTTTTATTTTTTATTTTTTTATTACTAACCTATTATTCAGCATCTCTTGCCCTCCAGAATTTTAAAAAGGGCCTGGAATCCAACTAAAATTTGAATTCAGCCTCCATCAATATTACATTTTTTTTAATCATAAAATGTTCTGGAGTTGAAATTAAAATGCTGAACTAAAATTTATGTTAGAGAAAATGTTATATTTACATTGCAAAGTTTGCAGTGAATGATTTTGCAATGATTGTCATATGATACTGGTAGGCACAGTTGAATCTGGTAACTTTGAGATTTGTGTACACATGTATATATTACTGATTGTTTGTAGCAGAAAACTACATCAGGAAGATGTCATTTACAGATTTGATTTTATTTCATTTAACACTTGTTTTGATTTGAAATATGTTTATTTTGTTAATGCAAAGTTTTGGGCTCTTGGATTTAAGTTGAGGCTTTGTGAACATAGTTTGGAATAGTAATGATATTTTAAAACAACATGCAAACTTGAGGGGGCAGTGCCCTGGGATTTAGCTCATGTGAATAGTCAGTTCAAAATGTACAAAATGCTATCATCATAATCATAATAAGCAGTTTCACTATATATATGTTTATAGATAAGTTTACTGTGTGTGTGTATATATACATACATATACATACATACACACACACATATATACACACACATATATATAGAGTTGAAGCAAGTGCCACAGGAAATCACAAAGTTAATAGAGTTTATTGTATATATACATAGATAGAGGAGTTGAAGCAAGTGCCACAGGAAAGCACAAAGTTGATAGAGGAGCTACAGAAGAAGCTGGAAGGATTGGAAGCTAGCAAGAAGAAGGAGGAGGAGAAGTTGAAGGAAGTCATGGACAGTCTAAAAACTGAGACCAAGGTAAAAGTTGCAAAAATTTTCATGATTTCTACAGTATTCTGAATTCACAAAATATGGTATAATCTTGTTTACCTAAGACACACTCTTAATACTAGAAGTCAGAAAAATTGAATTGTTGAATAAAAGGGTTAAATTTACTGTGCTATGTTTTACTGATGGACTCCAGTCCAACATACCTATTTGGCCTCATCCATGTGACTACACCAGCAAGATACTTACGTTCCTCTTCTAACAATTGTGTACTCATTATTCCCACTATGAAAACGAAGTCAATAGACAACATTCTTTTGCATACCAGGGCCCAGCAATGTGGAATGAGTTGCCCATTGAAATTAAACACAAAGACACAGTGATCCCTTTCAAGAGTGCTCTCATTTTCACTGGTATTTTAAGATTATGCAGTGTGGATGTGGTCTTATTGCTTTGATGTGGGGGTCATTAAGAAGTTCATGCAGTGGGGAGGAGGTCTTATTGTTTTGACAGAAGAGTCATTGGAATTTCATGCACTGGGGTTGAGGTGATATTGTTTTGATGGAAGGGTCATTGGATGCTGATGCAGTGGGGAAGAGGTCGTATTGTTTTGACACAAATGGTATTGGAAGTTCATGCAGTGGGACCTAAGTGTCCTGAAGGCAGTCATTCCTGGCTGGCCTGGGTGGTTATCTATCCTGCGACCAGTGAATTATAGTGTTGCACCTTCTGAGGAACCTTATTGAGTGTTAGCATTCAGTAAATGCAGGGCAAGGTCCAATGACTATGTAGGACCTACATGCAAAATTTCTCTTTCTCTGTTAGAAATGAAATGTGAACAAACTTTTTTCCTGTCTCTATCAATTTACAGGGTCTGCAAGAAGAAAAGGATAAGAAAGAGGAGGAATTGTTGGGATTACAAAAATCTTTAAATGAAACCAAATCTCAGGTAAGCCTACCTCATCTCCGATAAGCCTATATTACAGGTGAAGATATATACAGAGATATGAATAACCTTTTGATGGTACTTGAATTTCTTTGAATTATCAAATTTTTTAGTTTAAATATTTTAGCAATAAATGTTTTTTTTTTTTTAAAAGTTAAGCTTGGCTTTGAAAATGTGATTGTTATGAATATAGGTTTTCAAATCAAATTTACTACTGTTGTGTTTTAATAGATCAATTCCATAAATCTCCACAGATTGCCCTGAAAATGTCATGACAGTTAGACTTTACTACCACATTAACAAATATTAGCAAATTTTTATGTTATGAAGCAATGTCCAGTGATAATTGTACCCTCAGTATTTTCATGGAGTTTATGAAACAAGTTCCTGATCTTATCATGACAAAATATTGTATCTGTAAGGGGACAATATAGATGAAATACGCTATCTTATTTATAATTTCAGTTAAATTCAATCCTATTATTTTGAAAGAAGTATAAATTGTTAATAATTACCAAAATTTTAATAACTAAACAGACCAGAGATGTAAAGACAATGCAACTATTTGATCAGTTGTACTATGATGCTGTTATACTATGGGAAATTCAGTTGGACTTGCCAACTTTTACAATTAGAAAAGCCTTCAATGCAGACAAAGTTAAGAACAAATGAGATTAATGTGTAATCAAGTACTAGTTAAGAACAAATTGTCTTAATGTATAATCAAATAGGAGTTTAAAACAAATGATATTAATGTCTAATTAAATGCAAATTAAGAACAAATGATATTAATGACTAATTAAATGCAAATTAATAAATTATATTAATGTGTAATCAAATGCAAATTAATAACAAATTATATTAATGTACAATCAAATTCAAATTAAGAACAAATTATATTAATGTATAATCAAATAGGAGTTAAGAACAAATGAATTTAATGTGTAATCAAATGCAAATTAAGAACAAATGATATTAATATGTAATCAAATGCAAATTAGGAACAAATTGTCTTAATGTATAATCAAATAGGAGTTTAAAACAAATGATTTTAATGTTTCATTAGTTATAAGATAGAACAAACAATATTAGTATGCCATTAAAGAATAAAAATGTGTCATATAATATGAATAAAAATGAAGAAATGGAGAAACCTTGCAGCATTTGATTTATAACATGCAAATAATAAGAAAAGAAATTTTTACATGAAGTATCCTCATGCAGGTGAGCAATCACCGACCTACCGGTAGTTTTAGTTTCTTGTTGTTAAACAAATGATCTAATCCATTGATGAAGACAAAATATGCAAATATTTAGATTGGTATTATATTGATTTCAATTGGAAGTTTTGCCTTAGAAAGTGTAGGGTTAATGTATATAAATAACCCAGTTCCAGTTTGCTGTTCGAGTCTGGTAATTGCATTTATATAGTCACTGTGTATATCTATACAGTTATTAAAAAAAGATTAAAATAAAGTGGAAGGTTTAAAGCTTTTCCACTCAGATTAACTCAAACAACCTTCTCTTTTGGTAGTTGGTTGGTGTGGTTACATTTATGTTTTGGATTTACCGGTTCATCATCACTTATTTTACACAAGTTGTAACTAGACTGACTCAAACTAAATGTAGCTTTGTTGATCTGCCCAGACTGTTTTTTTAAAAGATGTTCCCCCTTGTGTTTTCAGCTAGAAGTGGCTCAGTCAGAGCTTGACATTTACCTGAGCAATCAGCGGAATGAAACCAGCAAGCTTCAGGAGATGGTTAGGAACCAGACCAAAGCAAAGGTCACTCTGAAGGAGAGAACACAGTAAGTCAAAACTATATACATTGTTTTGTGTGCATTATCGATAGAGAGACAAAGGTTTCTCTTTTTCAGTTGCACCCACATCAGCATTAAGCTAATTGGTTACCATAATGTCTTGGGACATGAAAAAATAATAAAAAAAATTGTGGTCTCAAAATTTATATTTGTTTAAAAATTGCTTTTTTAGTGTCCCATGACATAAATGTCAAGCCAAAATTAGCTAGATTGCCTTTCTGCACACCAGGAGAGACAAGCACATGCTCATTTTTACTATGTCAGGAAACTGTTATTAAATACTATGATTGTTTTTATTCTATATTATTATTTTGCATGTCCTGTGTAAATTGTCTATTTCCAATATTAGATAAAATAAAGGTAACTAAAACTTAAACAGTTCTGGGGGCACTTAGAGTTTACTGGGTGACCTCTACCATAACTAGTGTACGGAACAGTAAACAGTGCAAATCGTACATAGCATTACATAATTACTTGCTTATTCCAAAAATTTCTTGATATGGATTTTGCTTTCATTGTTGTTACCAAATCTCATTCTTCCATATAACATTTAAATGAGACGTCCATTTCTATTTTATTTATTTTGACCCACATGCTCAGTAGTTACTGTTTTTCAGAGATAAGCAATCCAACTATAGTGATGTAAATCATGAAAAGACATTTTAAATGTTGTAGATGCTTACAGTAACTCGCTAATGCTTAATTCTTATCATCAATCATCAATCAAATTACACATTTGAAATGGAACCGCTCCAGTGGCCTAGTGGTTAGAGCGTCCTTTGCGGGAGCGGGAGGTCATGGGTTCGATCCTCGGCAGAGTCATACCCAAAAACTTACAAAAATGGTACTAACATCTTCCTCACTTGATGCTCAGCATTAAGAGGTTAGTGTTAGGACTGGTTGGCCTGGTATCAGGATAATGTGACTGGGTGGGACATCATGCTACATGTATGCGGCATGATGTCCCAGTGCTAGACATCACTAAACAGCCTCACTGCAGACATCATAGCTATGTTAAAAATCCTAATCAAACAAACAAACATATTGGAATTGGTAGAATTAATAAGGAAACAGAAAAAAAATCAACATATTTATTGACATTTATCGTTAATAATTTGTAACGATAATCCCATAACAGCCATGGTCACCATTTCTTTTTTATTTGTCGTTATGATCAAGAAAATGCATTGATTGATTAGTAGAAAAAGTATATTGAAGGTGTCCTATGACTGTCAATACATGAAACATTTGCTCTAAATTTGCATTCCAACATTTATAGGTGATATGTTACTTTTGAAATAATTTAGGATGTCCCAAGTCTTACAGATATTATGGTAACAAATTTTAAAGTCATGTAGCATTAGTTATAAAACAAGTTGCATGTTATACATTGTTTTGAAAAACCCCCTTTTTTTTCCCTCCAATTCTGTGCTCTGCATGTTATTTAGGGTGGATGGTACATCTCATTGTTCAGTGTTGATACTGCCTTGGCTTTAGCTTGACATAGTGATTACTTTTGTATCTATGTGCATATCCATATGAATGTGTCCATACCAAACTTCCACACCCTATATCAAAGTTGGTATTACAGTTTTCTATATTATGTTATTATTTCAATAACTAGCTAGATATAAAGGCAGCCTTAAAAATGGGTCTCAGTGTTTTTTAAACAGTAAAGGCATACTCAATTCATCGCATTTTATTTGTTTTTTTTTAAAAAAATTATTACAGGAATTAGTTGTCTTACCTCAGTTTCAGTAAGAAACAATGTTTAACCGTGATTGACACATTAGTTAAAAAATAAACATATCCATTTTAAACGTCCATATCCACTAACATGTCACAACATTTTGGATAACAAAAATGATTTCTTTTTGCACTGTATTAAGGTAGGTGCTGAAATTTTCTGTATTATTAAAGTTTTTCACTAACTAGCTGGATATAAAGGCAGGCTTTAAAAAAAGCTGGTCTCTAATGTTTTTTTTTAACTGTAAAGGCATATTCATTTTTTGGCATTTATTTCTAATATTTTATCATTACAGTAATTAGTTGTCTTACCTCCGTTTAAAAAAGGAATAACATTTGATGTAGGGCCTAACCGAAATCGCCTTGAACATTTGCTTCGGCTGAATATCCTGTTTTTTGGTACTATTCGGAAGTATTCACCTCGGCAAATAATACGCACACAAATGATTGCAAGTAAAATAATTCAATTAAAATCAAACTTTAAAAAAAAAAGTTTTTTAATACATAATAATTTTACTTAATAATAAAATATTTCATCTTATAGGCGATATATATACAGTACACTAAAAGTTTAAGCTTCATATACGATAATTAAACAAATGGTACTCTCCAGAGTTGCACCTACTACTCGGTTCGTGCCTGGATCTGGCAAATAGTACATCCAAATACTCGGATTCGATACTCGACGAAAATTATCTACACAGATAGGCCCGAATTTGACCTGGATTGACACACTAGTTAAAATTAGTCCATTTTGTCCATATTCATTAACATGTGACAACATTTTGGATAACATGAAATGATTTCTCTGCATATATTGTATCTTGAAATGAACAGTTGAAAATATATGGATTCTTTTCTTCTCTTCACATTATGACTATATGTTTCCTGGAAATGTACAAGTGTTAAAGACTCGCTGTAATTTGACAGTACCATTTACATGATGCCAATGGTATGTGAAAATTAGAAAAGTAAAATTAATTCCTCCTAAGATATCTAAATTGTTTGTTTGTTTCTTAGAATATTGTTGTAATGTTTAGGATTTTAGTTTTAATTGCAATATGATGATAGTTCTCCATCCATCAGTCTGTTTGCCTGGCATCAACATTTTGACTAAATTTCTTAGATAACTAAGTTTCTCAGACACTATGATCTGCCAAGCTGTGTAGCTTAAAATGTAGGTGATTCCTGTAGCATGAAAACATATTGCTGAGCCCTATGATTTTAGTGGTTTGCTTTAAGCTCATTTTCTCTGGAATATTTATAGCAGAGTTGTGTTACTGATAAAGTCAATGTATAATGAGCAGTGATATTTTCATTTGGCCTAACAATGATTTCCCATCCAGCCAATACACCATTTTTAGTTTGTTTTCTTATTTTGCTGGTTCATTAGGGTTAAGAAATCATTCAGCACTTTTGTTGTTTGACCTTTGATGTACCATATAACCTGGTCAATATTTCAAAACTTATCTAATTTTAGTGTTCAGATGAATAGGTTATCTTGAAACTAGATCAGGTTTTATCTTAAGTTTTATAATATATATGTGCCGTATGGTTTAAACAGTGTCCAATGATTTAATATTAACACACAAAACTGCTGTTAGCAGTGAGTTCTGGATACAAGTATTGCTATAGAAAATTATAGTAACATTTCTATATTATTTATGTCAATCAAGATGATGTACTGTATTTTCCGGCCTAGAAGTCGATTTGGAGTATAAATCGAATTCACCAATTTTGTAAATTTTCCATCCTTTGTCCATATATAAGTTGATTCATAGTATAAGATGAGGCTTGGTCAATATCTTGGCTTCTTATTTTACACTAGTAATGGTATCATTGTATGATATTCCATATTACCGGCAATTGTGAAAATGCATTACCAATGCTAATATGCTTGTGATTTTACTTCTGAACAAATCACTGCTGTATTCTGTTATCAATGGACACAGCTGAATAAACAGTCCATGCTTGTTTTATTATAATTGAAAGCACATCCATATTGTAGTTCATTTTATTACCTGTAGTTACAAACGTAACTTATAAAACTAAGTCGATGCAATTTCAATGACACAATCCATATATAAGTCAATTCACAGTATAAAACGAAGACCTGACTTTTATAGGCCAGAAAATATGGTAGTATGAAATACATGGGAGCATTCTTTTTCAGGGAAGTAGCTGATATGAAAAAGAGACTTCCTGGGGTAGAGGCTAATCTTGACAAAGCCCACAAAGATTTGGAAGAACTCACAAAGAAGGAGGCTGACTTATCAAATGAGGTAATTACATTTGTAAAGTAGAAAGAGACACATTTGACAGATATAATCATGCCAAATCATTATCACAGAATTTTTGTTGAGCAGCCCAAATATAATTAGGGTCCTACTCAGTGGGGTTAATAAGATTTGGTATGTGACATATTGACCAAACCTTAAAAGAATTTGATTTCACGCTTTCCTCATTTTCATGAGTTATGACCCCTGATTGCCCATTTCCCGAATTCTGGTTTCTGCATCATTTCTATTCCAAAGATTTGTTAGGTTTCGACCAAATTTAGGGGTTTTTTTTTACATTAAAGAGACCTTCATTGAGCTTGATCTCCAACATTCTTTTGCATAATTTAGAGGAGTTATGACCCATAACTTTATATACGACTTTGTGATTTCAACTAAATTGTCATTCACTTTCATATTGACAAGGCCTTGAATTAGTATGATTTATAGCATTTTTTTTTTTACTTCATTTAGAGGAGTTATAGCCCTTGATTGCCTCTCCTGATTTTGCCATATTTGTTTACCATTCTTTAGATTTCATGAAAACTGAGAGTTTTATATTAATGAGACCCTGATTAAGTTTCATTAAGATTGGGAAGCAGTTAAAGAAGTAACCAATTTATCCTAGTAAAAGATTTTTCGTTGAGAATATATACTACACATACTTCTGCCCAGCCTCCCCACAGTTACATCCATAGTGTGCCTTCTGCTCCAGTAGTAACTGACAGGTTCACATCTTTTGCTGCCAATCCATATTGGGGTTGATTTCACGCTTTCCTCATTTGCAAGAGTTGTGACCTGTAATTGCACATTTCCCAAATTCTGGTTTCTGCAGATCCTTAGGGAGATCACTTTGTCCAAACCACACCTATGTCAGTAGACAACTTTTAGTTCCCATTAGCTAACAGTAGATTTTGGGAGAGCTGGATTTGCAAGGTAATAGTAGTTCATTGGGTATTATGATTGACAAAGTATTCTTGAAGAAACGTTTTACAAAGAAAATTTGGCTGTTGAATGTGTCCACTGAAAATATTTATCTTATTGGGGACATGTACAATAGAGGATTGTATATTTAAAACATAGGATTATCAATGCTAGCATTTAGCAACATGTTTGTTCTTCTAATAATGAAAGTACAGTAAATTATCTTAATTTTGCCTTATCAATCCATCTGTCGTAGGTGAGTTCATTAGCACATATTAACAAAAAGCACTACATGGAGACAATTTAAAATTTCTTAGGAGTGTTTCATTGCATTGGGTTTTGCTTGATTTATCTTTTTATGTCAAAGCAACAAAAGTTGGTGTTTTAGGGCCATTACACTTGGAGTAAAGCACTCTGCCTAAAGACATGTTATGACAACTAGCCCATACTGGTCCAGTGGTGGTATTCTAAACTATTCCTTTTTGTTCCAAAGTTAACCATACTGCCACTGCAGCTTCTGTCTCCATTAGTTGCTTTTGATGCCTTTGAGGAGGTTGCATCAATACTATTCTATAAGATTGAGCCTGTATGAGGGTAGATTGAAGATCTGTTATTGTTGTTGTTGTAGGGTTTAACGCCATTTTTCAAAACAAGATAGGCTTTACATGGCGGCCAGTATTAATGGTGGAGGAAGAACCCAGGAAAATCCCAGAATGAACCACTGACCCACAAGAAGCTACTGATAAGCTTTCTCACATATCCACATTGGCTGAATCTGAGACTCTAACCCACACAGAGGTGATATGGCAGTGACCTGTAATGGAGAGCACTTTAGACCATTCGGCCACTAGTATCCACTTGAAGATCTGATATTATTGTTAAGATCATTGAATAATATGTGCATTTTGTTTAATATTTTCATGTTGTCGAGTTTGACTTTTGGGTGAAAAGCTTGTTAACCCTTTCATCACTACAGACCGGTTTTCCGGTCATGGGGAAGTAAGTCTGTAACCCTGCAGACCACTTTACTGGTCTGGGGCAGTGTGCTTATTTAACGTCATAGTACCAGACTACAAACCTTTTTGTGATATCTCTAAGAAGTTCCTTATTTTAATGTAGATATTATACTTGGATTATCTCGCGAGTCAAGCTTGAATTCAACTAGAAGCCTTGAGGCAAGCAGGCACATTCTAAGCGTGTTTTCCGAATGGCGAATTTCTATTCCAAATGGCGGACTTTGACGCAAGATGAAAATGAAGTGTCAGATTATGAATTATCAAAATATTTAGCTGTTGTGACCAAACACAGTTGATTGATAATGAGAGAAAAAACCCATCTGGAGATGCATTTTGAATGTGCTTTTGGGAGACAGTGATGACGATAAAGAGGACTTTGAAGGTTTTGAACCAGACGAAGTGTGAACTCCACATGTTTTTGTTCTCGATGAACCAAAGGGATTTATTTCAGTTTTCTGTGAGAGTTGGACCCACTGAAGTGTCAGATGGCTCCAGAAAAGCTTTGGAATACTTTGAAATCGTTGATTTAGTCGAAATGTTTGAAATTATCATTCATGTAATGTGGTAAATAAATAATTGCTTGTGCATTTTACCTGTTGTGTTACCTGTTTGCACCTGTATATTAAAAGTTTTAATGTATATGCACATTTTGTTGAATTATTCATACAAGTTGACTTCTAACCTTTATTTTGATACCAAATACAGCAAGATATCTTTAAAATCGGCAAAGTTATGTTCTTTCAAAGTCCACAGCTCATTCTACTTTACAAGTCAGTTACTTGATTTATGCCAAAAGTGCACTCTTCACACACACACACACCAGTGTACATATTCAAATCTATATATGTATGTGGATTTGCTTATGTTTGTAAATTTAATCATGTCAACAGATTTGCATATGTATGTAAATTTACTTGGGTGTGTAAGTTTGCATCATCAGCTCACTGGTGGTAACGAATGGTTAAATTTATACATCCATATCTTTGCACTACATGAGTATGGTTGCACAATTTATGTATAGATTCACAAATTCATATATATGCCTGTCTGCCTTATAAATTGTTGCTTCAGGGTGTGATTGGATTGGATGCTTTTGTATTGTATAGTATTAATTATCACTGGATGGATATATATATATATATATATATATATATATATATATATATATATATATATATATATATATATGGGTGTATGTATGTCATGATATGTTATGTATTTAATATGCATTTGCATATATGTGCATTTGAATGCACATTTCCCAATCTCTTTCCATCCACCAATCAATGCATTCATCCATCCATATATCTATCTGTTGTCTGTCTACCTACCTTCCTTTGAAAAGTTAAATGGAAGCAAAGATCAAAGCCTCACCTAATTATTTTACAGGATGACCACACCTGCAGACTCTTTAAACTGCATTTTATTTAGAAGTTTGAAAAGTGCAGGAGAATCTGTACTTTTAGATTGGGTCTTTTTGTAACATTTAATTTGCAGATTTTTTTAAGCTGCTTTTTTTCAATAAATATGAAGAAGAAGAAAATCCTGAACGAAAATACAGTGTCACAATCAATTGACACAGGAGGAAGAGAAACAAAACTTGAATACTCGCCAGGATGTCAGACATTCAGAGACTGCATATAGCAATTTTTTTGTGAAAATGTGGATTTCATGTCATGTTCTTGTGAACTCAAAGAGCTTTATATATGTTTTGATATTTCTACCGGAAAATAGAAAGTTGAGTGGATTTACAAAGAATAAAAGTGATGGGTATATCTGAATTTATTCATTACTAGCGAGTGCAAGTAGTTGGTTGTCACATTAAATATCAATTTAATTTTGATATTACTTATACTTTTTAAACAGCAGAGAGCTTCATAAGTTGTAAATTTAACAAGGAAGTAATACCTTATTATTATTAATTATGTAACTATTTATAATGGTAATAATGTTGATGATGATGTTGTTAACAATCAAATATTATATCTTGACACAGATAACATTTGAACTGCCGCAAATAAAATGGAACCTCAAATTACCAAATTTGCACACCATGCTGTTAAAGTATGGACATGCACTGCACATTTGTAAATATAAAAATTTGCACATGTGCAGATTTACACACCATGCACAAATATTTACCTACATTGTAAGATTTTAATTTTCATTTGTAGTTGCGGGTCCTGCGTGCCAAGGTGGAAGAAAGCAGAAGCTCAATGCAGGCATCAAAGAGCAAAGGAAAAGTTCTCGAGTCTCTAATGGATTTGAAGAAAAAAGGCACAATGCCAGGCATTTGTGGGCGATTGGTAGGGATATCATTGTTATAATGCAATATCTATATGGTTGTAGACTAATTCTCACAGTGAATCAATACAGTGTATTGTTGATGCTTTGAGATATATTTACACTAAAAATAAAAAAATACATTATGAGATGAAATCTTTAAAAATAAATTTAATGATTTTTATTGTTGTCCACTGATGAATGCGGTTAATTTGTGCTGCAAATTCGTGTTACATTGGGGTAACTTGATTTGTTGTAACGTTGGATCAACTTAATTTGGTTTAATATTGGGGCAACTGGATTGATACATTATGTCATTTAAATGTTTTGAAACCATGTTGATTTATTTACAAGATGTATTTTCTAATCATTTGATAATTTATATATTGGGATAATTCCCAGCTTGTACAGATTTGTTGATATTGAGATTTCCCATCAATGTCTACAAGTGTTTTTCAGATGGTCTAACCTTGTTTGTACACATGTTTAAATTTTAAGTGTTTTAAATTCTCTCTACATATAATAGCTGTGACCATACCCGACCTACTAAACAGGTTCTGAATTTTTATTTGAAAGAGTATATTTATCTTCATTGCTCTGTTACTCTTTCGTAATTCCATTTAAGTTTGCAAAAATGTAGCATTGTTTTAGCAAATATGAAAGGTAAACTAAAATATTTATATATAAAAAACCAGTCATGTTTTGAATAAAAAAAATTAAATTTTTATTTGTTAAATATGCAGAATTGATTTTTCTCTGTTTTAAAACAGAATTTCACTTTTCTCCTGACATGAATCTGATTTCTCTTGATATAGTCGTTTTTTTAAAAAATAATGTCCGATCCATGTTTTTTTTCTCCAGTTTTTAACCGTTTTTTTTTTCAGTCCCATACTGCAACAACCCTTGTAACATATTATCTCCATATATTAGTTAGCCCACGACTCAAGTAAAGAGTATTCTGATTGGTCAAAAATTTAAATTCATCCAATGAATCTTCGTGTAAAGGAAACTGAAGGACAATGGAAAGAAGAAGCGTGTTTGCAAAAAATGGCGTCCCTTGTTGTTGATGACACGAAAAGTTTAGATAAAGGTTTTAAAAAAACAAAAGGGAATGGCTTGGCTTGAACAAATTGTCGACAGAAATTTAGTTGGTCAGTTTATAAGAAAATTGAATGCTCAAGGACTGGCATTTTGTACCCTCTGCAATATATACATTACGGAAGTCATGGTTGAGTCTGGAACTGCCAAACCTACAAATGAAGCTGCATACAGAAAAAATGAAGCCCTCTGTCAGAATATGTGCACTGCATGTCACCAATACAAGCTGGAGCTTGAAAGGAAAAAAGGCTCTCGTTGAGAAGGAAAAGAAATGATTGCACATTGAGCCAGCAAAATCATTGGTGTGAAAAAGGAAGACCTATGAAATCTTTCTTAAAGCCACAAAAAGAGTTCAACTGGCATATTAAAAGGTTGTGTTCAGTGGACAAAAAAGACAAGTGAATATATGAGATTATTTGTATATAGATGATGTATTTGGGTGTTTATTTTACATATTTGTAATGAAAAGAGAGAAGTGTAATATGTTGACAGCAAAATGTGCCTAATTATTGACTTAATCACAATTTGAACACTGACATGCACATGAAATAACTTAAGTACCAATAGTATTGGAGAACAAATTTATGTGACAATAAATATTGTAAAATGGTTCAAATTTTTGATAAGTTTGTTAGTTTTTCAAATGATTATTTGTTACATATTATGGTCACAATTTGCACCAGGAGCAGATTTTCATGCATGTAAAATGCTATTTTAGTCGGGTGTCTTTGACCCCTGGAAACCCCTGATCAGGGGCACTGCCCCTCCAGACCCCGTTGGGGGAGTACCCCCAAACCCCCCTTTCATAGTTTTATTTTTTAAAAGCCTTAAACTGGCACAAAATGTTAATATATGAAAAACAACTTAATAATTTTGGTGTTTATTTAGATCTGTTCTATTTAATTAGTTTGGTTGTACAATTTTAGTTATATAGTCAATTAATTAGTATGATTATTATGATCGTTTGTGGTTGAATTTAAGTCACCATTCTTACTGCTTTGGATTTTATGCAGTTTGCGAAAGTATTCCTGTTTTGTCAAGACATAAAAGATTTGTATTCCTGGTTTGGCAAGACATCATGGATTTAGGGCTATTTATAATAGTATCCCTGGTTTTGGCAAGACAGCATGTATTTTGGGTTATTTATTAAAGTGTCCCTGGTTTTGGCAAGACATTTTGTGGAAAAATTGATCATTAATCAATCATTGATTGGTTAGCTGAAAGGGATGATCATGAAATTTAATCTGTTTCCAAACACTACTTTTTCTTTTATAGTGGTCATGTTTTTATTTTATGCTTAATAAAATTATAAGATTATTTTTAATACATAATTGTTTTTTGGCTGGAGTGCAATAATGTGTCTGGCATCAACACTCAGGGTTTGTATTCAGGTCATTTTCCATCAAATATCCTTGTAGAGTCATGTAAGTTAGCATTTAGATGCAAGTACTACACCCTTCAGTGAAAGTTAAGCGATTGTAATCTATATTTCTTTGTCCATACATTTTTGTTAACCTCTCTGCATGTATCTCGTTTTATTAGGAATTATTGTTTACAAACCATGTAATTGTACAAAACCATCAGTAAAATTAATTCACTCATATAATTTAATGGTTCATTGATTCATGCTTACCTTTGCATTGTACTAGGTTTTTCTTAATTGGAGTTCATGCCATTTCCTGAGATGATATTGCTCACAGAGTTACACAGATTAGATGTGGCAATCACTGGTTCAGAGGAAACAAGGAACCAAACATCTACATAATCTGGTACTTCCTGATTAAAAATGAATTTCAGTATTCATGGTTTTCAGTCCATCCATATTTGCTGTTGGTTGTTTTCTTGTTTTAGGGAGATCTGGGGGCAATAGATGAGAAGTATGATGTTGCCATATCAACAGCATGTGGTGCCCTGGACAACATAGTTGTGGATACCATCAACACTGGTCAAAAGTGTGTCGAGTTCCTAAAAAAAAATAACATAGGCTCAGCCACATTCATAGGTCTGGATAAGATGGAGAAATGGAATGAATATGTATCAAAAAAGATTCAGACGTAAGTATGTCAAACCGAGGCAGATTGTTAAAGTGTCTTTATTGAAAATGATGGTGAAAGCAATCAATTATTGGATAGCCCAAAACCATATTAATTATAATTAAAAGAAATGCAGTAAATCATTGGTAATATTATGCACATCATGCAGCTCATGAAGATGTTGAGCATCATTGCTCACAAACATTGTATATGTTGTTTAAAATCAGCCTAAGGAGTGTTATGTTCTCCTCTTCCTTGATAACATACAAACGACTGATTCCATTGTCATGAACTGCAGTACAAGTTAACAAATGAGGTCATGGGTGAAACTCAAAATTTTGGCAAACAATTGTTGGAGGACCTGGGCTAGCAACTCTCATTGTCACATAAAAATCTCTATTACTGTAAACAGATATTCATTAGAAGGATTTAGATCTTAAGAAGTTTATTAAGGTCAAGAAACTGATGACAGACTTTTAACACAAATCAAGTTGGTGTGCAGTACTCTGTAATTTATGCATCACTGAAGTAAGAGATGGCTCCATTTTAAGATCAGGACATATGTCAGAGCTGCCAGCCCTTACAATTTTGCCATAAGTCTTACAAAAATGACCCTTAAAATATGGAGTTATGGAAATAAAGCAAAAACTACAGAAAAATTATTGTTGCTGAAAATTCTAGATAATTTTTTGTTCATCCTTGTATGATTTGGATCCGTGTTTCATATTATAATTAATGGAATTTTTCGGGGAACCAGACTTAACTTTACAGCAGTACCTCAATCTAAACGGCACATTTTTTGTCTTGCAAAGTGTCTGATAATATAATTATTTCTTAAATGGTGTCCAGTGAGCAATACATGTTGAAAACAAGAGGGAAATTAAGCATCTTAAGAAGTGTTAATAATCAACACAGAAAATTAAAGGAATATTCAGGTGCTTGTGAATAAAATCTGGAAGGGACACAATTATGTTTATTGGACATCACATGCCAATTTGAATAGGGCTTGAGGCGGGAGATACAGTTGCTGTCATTATGTGAATTGGAAATAAAATTTGAAGTTGAGAGATAGCAAGAAGCCATTGAGCTGCATAGGGTTTGGCACTGAAGTTAATACAAATGTACTAGTAAAATAAATATCATTTATGATACAAAGTCTTTCTCATTCACATCCTTTACCTCAAATAATAAATATCAGCAACACCGACATTAAATTCACACAGTCAGCATGAAACCTAGGTGTTACTCTGGACAGTACTCTCACATTGCACCAACATGTCATGAACATATGCAAGGCTGCATATCTTGAGCTGAGACGCATCAGCTCCAATTGCAAATATCTTTCAGTTGATGCAACTAAATTGCATGTGTGTTCATTGGTACTTTCACGACTGGACTATTGTAAATCAATTCTGGCTGGTTTGTCTCAATATCTACTCCAGAATTTTCAAAAAAGTTAAAAACACAGCTGATTCAGATCATCTTTAGAGTACCTCGATCAGAGCACACCTCCCCGCTGCTCTGTACCCTACACTGGCTATCCATTTGATTCAGAATCAAACACAAATTTTTTTCTCTGTGCTGAGTTTCACTGATGGACTCCAGTCTAACATAACTATCTGTTCTTAAACATGCCACAGCAGCAAGATATTTATGCTCCTCTTATGACAATCATATACTCATTAATCCCACTATGAAAACAAAGTCACATGGATAACATTCTTTTGCATACCAGGGCTCAGTAACATTGAATTTAGACACAAAGTCACTGTAATCCCTTTCAAGATTGCTCTTAAAACTCGCGTTTTTCGACTGCAAGAACAAACTTAAAGACCCAATAATCTTTCCTACCTTAAATATTTGCAGCATGTTTTTGTATTCTAATTAATTTTGTGTTATTTAGTTTTAGCCATATCATTATAGATGCTGTAATGCACTTAGAGCTTCTAAAGATTAGGCACGATACAAAAGTCCTCATTATTTTTTTTATCCAAGATGCTTCCTTTTTGCTAATTAGACACACATTAAGACCGGCAGGTTTATGGGAGCTATTAAATACCTGCTTTATCTTTAGCCCAGAGAATGTGCCCCGACTGTTTGACTTGGTGCAGGTGAAAGATAAAAACATTCTGCCAGCATTTTACTTTGCACTGCGAGACACTTTGGTGGCCAACAACCTGGACCAGGCCACTCGGATTGCTTATGGAAAACCCCGATATAGAGTGGTCACTCTGGAAGGGCAGTTGATTGATACTTCAGGTAAGAAAGGGGATTTGACTACTGTTGAATTTTATTACAGTAAAGATATGACATAAGAATGATGATACATATATTGGCATGGCAGCATTCTTTTATTTTATTGTGATTATGGTTTTACATTTGTCCTGGTAATAGGGGATTCTAGTTCCATTGACATCATTTCTGGTTGTTACAGTGTTCTTATTTTTTACTAACAAAGAAAAGTGTCTAATTTAGAACATAGTATAGGTATGGAAGAATGTTTTTGTTTTTGTTTTTTATGGTTTAACACCATTTTTCAGCACAATATAGGCTATACATGGCGGCCAGTATTACTGGTGGAGGAAGAAACCGGACAAACCCCGGAAAGAACCACCGACCCACGAGAAGCTACTGGCAAGCTTTCTCACATAACTACATTTGCCGAATCTTAGACTCGAACACACGCAGACAGAGGTGAGATGGCAGTGGTCCGTAACGGACAGCACTTTAGACCACTCGGCCACTCGGGGCCCCGGTATGGAAGAAGACATAATGACAGTACAGTTTAGTCTCCAAATTGGCATTAACATCAAAAACATGAAATTAACATCGCTGATAAAGATTGCTATAGCAACTGTTTTGATTTTTATAGCAGATATTTCTTTCTCCATCCATTGGAAACGAAATTTACATAAAGTAAGAACTGCATTCTTTTGTTTGTTTGAATGTTTGATTAGGATTTTTAAAGAGGTTAGTTTTAGGACTGGTTGGTCTGGTGTCAGGATAATGTCACTGGGTGGGACATCATGCTACATGTCTGGACCATGATGCCCCAATGCTAGATATCACTATAAACTGCCTTACTGCAGACATCTTAACAATAGGACTGAAAAATTGTTAAAGCTACGTTAAAAATCCTAATCAAACAAACAAATACTGATGGTTGTATATGTTGCAGATATTTACATATGCATTCAGATTTTAAAAATCAGTATTTATTCCTGAAAATCAGTATTTTTGTCACAAGAGGTAAATACGTTTGTACTCGAGGGTTGGCAGCTATGACTTTGTGTGTTTTTTTTAATTTGTAATGTAGTTTTAACAATTTGAGTCATATCATTTCGATGTCTGCAGTTTGGCAGTTTATAGTGATGTCTAGCATTGGTGCATCATGATGTAGGCATTAACATCATGTCTCACCCAGTAACATTATCCTGACACCAGGCCAATTAGTCCTAACACTTGCCTCTTAATACTGAGTGCCATTTTTTATGTCTTTGATAAGACTTAGCTTGGGTTAGCACCCATGGATACTCAAACCACTTGGGCCACTGGAGCGATCTCAGTCTAACTTTGAGGGGGAAAAAAATAAAAAATCCAGTTCATTCCTAGAAAGGTGTTAACAGTACAATTGAGTTTACTCAGTACTTCTGTTATCATTCCAAATGGTCACAGTTCATTTCTGTTTGGTTTCTTTTTAATCCTTATTACTCCTAGGATACACCTTTCATTGGAATACCTTAAATAATCTCAGAATTTATTTATATATTTTGTGTCATTTCTTTTGTTGACCTATAGGTACCATGAGTGGCGGTGGAAAATCAGTATGTAAAGGACGGATGGGATCATCTGTTGTGTCAGATATGGACCCTAAAGAAGTGGCCAACATGGAGAATAAATTATCTAAAGTAAGGCATGCAGTTCATGGCAAAGCACGTTAAGCAGCTTGATAGAGTTGTTGCAAATTTTCATGTTACCTTGTGGCATTTAGATGCCAAAGTTGCATATTCTGTTTAAAAGATTTCATAGAAGCTCATTATTTTTTAGCATGAGGGCCATAGTAATCACTCAAATGCAGATGGAATAATTTCTTTTGACCAACACTGAATTTTGTATCATTGTTTTGATTTTTAATTCAATCTTCTACCCATTTGTCAGCTATGATCCTGATTCTGTTTTGCCACCTCTGTCATGAGAGGGAGACACGTTGGTTTTATGCTATTAGCCATAACACTTGTAAGCAAAATAGCTTAGGCGAACTATTGAGTCAAACCAGACCATATTTGATATTTATATAACTTAACTGAGTTCCAAGTCCTTGTTATGTTCCCAGGACTTTATTTTCGATTTTTTACACAGAATTTTTAATTGATCTCGGTGTGATTTTTATTCCCACAATTATATTTTAATAGCAATAGCAGCCCATTTAGTCACACAGGTGTACCTTTTTTTGGACTTTGAATGTATGTATAGGGTATGACAGCATATCAGTACAATTCTGGCTGAGTAAGAAATAGAAAGTAAAATGGTAAAGTTAAAATATTGTTAAAACCACAAAACTTTCATAATAAAAGTAAACAAGTACTCCTATAAGATAAAAGTAAACAAGTACTCCTATAAGACAAAAGGTAAATCAGTCTTGGACAGTAGCCTTAAAACCACAAGCTGAAATTCCATACGAGGTTGACAACTGACAATTTGCCTGCATGTTTGTATGAGAAGTAGAATTTTGATAGGCATATTTTCATTATTATTTAGCTTTTCACACCAAATCTTGAGTACATGAATTTCTCAACTATTTTGGCATGCAGTGTTTGACAGTCACAAATCCAGTATGATTTGTTTTTTGGTTTGTTATTTTTCTGGTAAAAAAAAATTGTCCTATCTTCTAAACAAATGTCAACTTTATCCAAATATTTGTAGAGCTTAAGCTTTTTAAATGCTAATAACATTGCTAGTACTATTTTAATCCTATAAATTATCGACTAAAATCAAGGCCTTAAATTTCTGGGATTGTTTTAATCACATTCCTTATAAAATTTCATTTTATTCCTTCTGATTTAGTTGTTCTTTCCTTCCATCAAGTATTATTTCACAGAATAGATTTTTTTTTGGGGGGGGATGTTCTTTGCTTTAAAAAAACAAATCCTTACTAGTTATCCTGTCATTGTTGACCTTTCTGTCATCCATGTTTATTTTTTATCTCAGCTGACAACAGACGCACAGCAGGCGAGGGAGAATAAGGATAAGTTGGAGGATATGATTCGGCAATTGGAGAAGAGCCATCAACAGACGAAACACAATCTGGAGAAATTCACACTGGAAATAAAGGTATGCTGTAGATGTAATAATTAGTGTTTTATCTCAGAATTAATAAAGAATGGAGAGTTGCATACTTTGATAGGTGGTAGTTGTTCTTGACGAATGAACAAATGCAATTTTTTTTTTCAAACTGATGTTAGTAAAGTTTGCAAAATCTTGGCAATGTTTTGAATTTTTATGGTTACCTAGAAAAGTACTTGAATTTGATCTCGACTCCTAAATGTATTGGACATCAGTAGTCTTAACAAAGCTTGAATTTGATCTTGACTCCTAAATGTATTGGACATCAGTAGTCTTAACATAGAGAGCTTGAATTTGATCTTGACTCCTAAATGTATTGGACATCAGTAGTCTTAACAAAGAGCTTGAATTTGATCTTGACTCCTAAATGTATTGGACATCAGTATTCTTAACAAAGAGCTTGAATTTGATCTTGACTCCTAAATGTATTGGACATAGTATTCTTAACAAAGAGCTTGCATTTGATCTTGACTCCAAAATGTATTGGACATCAGTATTCTTAACAAAGAGCTTGAATTTGATTTTGACTCCTAAATGTATTAGACATCAGTAGTCTTAACAAAGAGCTTGAATTTGATCTTGACTCCTAAATGTATTGGACATCAGTAGTCTTAACAAAGAGCTTGAATTTGATCTTGACTCCTAAATGTATTGGACATCAGTAGTCTTAACAAAGAGCTTAAATATGATCTTGACTCCTAAATGTATTGGACATCAGTAGTCTTAACAAAGAGCTTAAATTTCAAAACAAATGCATTTCACTGGAAAACAATCAGTGAAAAGCACAAATAAATGAAATGTCGACAAAAGAAATTATTTTAGGACCTGTTTTGATTCAACATTTAGAACTCGTAAAGGAGTCTTAAAACTGCAAACTGTAAACTCGTCTAAATGAGTTGACTGAATCCCAACCGTGTACCGCACCACTACAGTAACATCACATAGCTCTAGTTAAACAGAAGTTTATTTCAGAATTTTGGTTTAAGAATAAAATACCTAAATCTGAAATTTAGTGAACTCTGTATACCATAGTCGACATTCTTAAGTTTAAACTCATTAATATTGTTTAAAAATAAAAATAAAAATTCTTTGAAAAATGCTTGTAATTCTTGATCAAATGTCTGTGGACCATACTCAGTCAAGTCACTAAGCCTATATATGCCTGTGCAGTGCTACGCAAGCCGGAGTTTTAAAATTTCAATATTCTGTATTCTCTGTATTTCCCCCTGTAGGCCCTGATGGAGCAGGAGGAGGTCCTAAAGGGTCAGATTATGGAGCAGGAGGTAAGGGTGAAAGCAGCTACACCTGATGAAAAGCAACTCAAAGAGATCGAGAAAAAAGTCATGGAATACAAGAAAGGTAGACCTGTTCATATCAAGAGCTGTGAATGCAATTTAAAAGCATCCATTTATTGGGACAATTCATTCTTGAATAAATCGTGAAGAACAGGGTTCCCATGCTATTGGGAAAAAGTCGGGAGAAATGATAATATTTGTCCAAACCGTGAAATGTCCTGGAATTTCGCAAATATTGAAGAAAGTTGGGCTTTTTCTGCCACCACTTCACGCTATTAAGAATCACATAATTGAGTCGCAGCTAAACTGATGGGGAGTTAAATTTATTGAGTTTTAACCAGAATATTCGGATGTTACAGAATTGATCATTTGGGTGGTTGCAATAAACATATATGCTGAGTCAATCCAAATGCTGAGTGGATTAGATTCGTCTAGTAGATTTTTATTTTCAAAGTCAGCTTGATGTCCTTATCTTTCCTTAACATGGAAGGTATGAAAACCACTCTAGTATCATAAGAGGTAAATATTTTGGTGGCAAAGCGTAGCTGCTTACTGGATGTCATAGCAAAGTTAAATGCTGTTAGATCGAGCAATACATGCTTGAAATGGATAAGAAATTTACTTACTTTCTCAACAATTGTGCTATTAAATTCATTATGTCTAGGGCATAACCGACTTTTGATCCGGAAATCGGATTCCACCGGATAGTATGAACTTCCGATTAATCGGAGTCGGACAAGGCAGGAATGACCAATTCGGATAATAAAAATAATAAAGTTGAATTTCTATAGCACCGTGTCTAACACTGCGTGTCATTTGATAGTGCGTTAATAAAGTTAAATAAGAAGTCAGAAAATTCCAATATAGTCAACACAACCACACTGTGAGACAATCTATTTGAACTGGAGGGTGAAAACCGGAAATGAAGCCGGATATGGTAAAGTACTAAGTAACATGCTAGACACGGCAAAACCAGATACCAGAAACCCGGAAACGGAAGATGAAATTTTTTAGAAATAAAATACGGATTTAGCATTTCCGATTATTTGAGTCGTATCCGGAATCGGAAAAATTTCATGCCCAAAATCCGGAATCGGAAATCGGTAGAAAAATGCTAATCGGTTATGCCCTAATTATGTCTTTAACCTGCTGAAAGATAAGATAAAACTACGGCTTTGATGAAATGTAACCTAGTACTTGAGATTTGCATTACTAGTAGCAGGAGTACACAAATCAAACACCTACATTTTCAAATATTGTAGAGAAAACAAACCAAAAATATTAAATGAAAGTCATATCCTGGTTGTAACAAAAATGATAGAACACAAAATTTTCCATAGTTATATATTCCGAGAACAATTTTTGGTGTTTTGATGTATCACGAGACTACCATGTTGACATGTGCTCTCTGCTTGATGAATCAGACTGGCCAGATTGCTGGTTTTACAAAAAGTATCTGACTTTCATTTAATATAATTGAATTTCTCAACAACAACATCAAAAAAGAGTTTGTTGTTGATATCATGACTAATGGACTTACGATGTCGTCGTTTGAGATTTTGAAGTGACTAGTAATGCAAATCATCAGTACCGGGTCAGGTTTCATCAGTGTCATAGTTTTCTTAAGTCTTTCTGCAGATTAACGACATAACGATCATAATACTTGTCATTTCTGAGAAAATAAATCATTTTCCTATTGATTTCATGCAGGTATAAGTCCATATAGCAAAACTTGAAATTGTTAGGCCCGCTGGTGGCGGCAAATTCCAAATTTTTTATATGCACTTTGCAACCACCCCAATCTAAATGTCCAAATATGAAAAATGGGGTGGGAATATTCGGAGGAAACCCAGATTAGAAAACTTACTGCTGTTCGTTTTAAACCAAATTTGTAGTCCAAATTGTTCAATTTCAGAGTTGAAATGAGAAATTTTCCTCCCTTGTATTATTAATTAAAAGATGATTTGAGCCCCTGTATCAATACATGTTTGTGAACTTTTTTAACATAATACGAGAAGTCAGGTTGATTTTACAGAAAATTCAGTCTTTGTTTACACAACAGTATATAATATTAAAGGTCTTTCGTCAAAATTTAAATCAACTCTTTTGAAAATGTTTTTAATGATGGATTTTTAACCAGATCATCTTAATAAAATTAGGTTGTTTAAAAAATCTTGTGTGGGATTTAATTGGCACAGATAAATTCTGGGTTAAACTCTTCATTACAAGGTTTTAATTAATTGCCCTTATTGTTCTTTTAACTAATAGGGAATGTTTACTTTCTTTAAGATGCATATATATATATATATATATATATATATATATATATATATATATATATATATATATATATATATATATATATATATATATTATATTGCTATAGAATTCTTTAGAATACATTTTTTTGAAAGAACAAACCTAATTTATGTCATTATGTTGTTCATACGTAGCAACATAATGCAGGTCAGCAAAAAAAATTAGAATTTTTTTTTACATGCTAATTTATTTGGAATATAATCAAACTTGTTTCGTGTGATACATTTTGTGGTTTTGTGAATGGTCTTTCTGACTTAGATGTTTTGGAGAGTCTTGAAAGAGAACCATTTTTAGATTTAGAAAATGCATGTTTTATTATCTAGAATGTTCCGTAAATCCATATGTGAACCTTGAAAAATTTATTTCATCCTGGAAAAACATAAATGACCTGGAAATTTATCTTTAGAAAAGCATGGGAACCATACAAGTAACACGTCAAAGAAAGAATATTACGTTGAAATGGAGTGAACTTTCAAACATTTACATCAACAGACAGTGATTTTATTCAGTTGTTTGTATTTAACACCTTGCTAAGTGCAGACATTTTGAAAATTATGTTATCAGTGCCCTTTACTGCTTGATGACTTTTTTCAGTACATGTATCATTTTGATATTTATAATATTTCTATCTGGCAAAATTCAGCCTATTTTCTATGTCTACCAGAATATTTCATATGAATACAATTGAATACAAAATGTCTCTTGCATTACGTTTCACATTCTTTTAATTTCAACTAATCATTGACTGATAAATCAGAATCAACTCAAAAGGTGCTAGATTACTAATGTCAATTATCAAGCCATGGATTTGAATGATAGTTTTGTTGTCTATGTGACTACCAATTTTTTTATAACAATTCCTTTCCCTGTGTAAATTTGTTTGATGCACCTAAAATTCAGTCTTGCAATAAAACTATTTTTTATTGCAGATTTTGAAAAGGTGAACAGCGTTGCTTCCAAGATAGAAGCAGATGTTCAGAGGTAAGACTTTGTAACGCATATGCTGGTGTTCAGATGTTAGACCTTTCTATACCCAAAGTACAACTTGAATGCACAAACTAATGACACTTTATTTAAAAACTCCTGAGGTTACTTTTCGAAGATGTATTAAGAGTAGACCAGTCCATCTGTACAATTTGGTGCCAGTCCACCTGTACAATTTGGTACCAGATACTCTTAAAACGTTTATTTCGGTCGCAAAAGGTCATTTTCGAACCATTCACCATTCTGTTAAATACAAAGCCATACGAACTTGCCATATTTTATTACCTACTGTCTGTAATACTACTTATGCAGTTCACATATTTGTTATACATTATGTAAATAAGGTACATTTTAATACCCCTTGACCTTTCTTATGAGACTTCAGTTAAATCATATATCAAAGAAAAAAGATTATTATTAATAATTTAAGTATTCAGAATCATTTATTTATTAACCATCATATGTATAGACTGTCCATATTTACCAGTTCTCATCAAATGAATAATCCATATTTACCAGCTCTCATCAAATGCATAATCCATGTTTATCAGCTGTCTTAAAAAACCATCCATATTTACGAGCCATCTTCACATGAAATGTCCACATTTACCAGCTGTCTTAAACTGAAACTGAACCATCCATATTTACCAGATGTCATACAGTAAATAACTTGAAATAATTGATTTGAATACCAGGTATTTTAATCACTTGTTTTGTATATTTCATTTAAAAGAAAGTTGACCTTTAATTTTACCAGTGAAAAAAATGGAATGTAGGATGAATGCAAAAAAAAAAAAAGATATGGTGAATGCATTACAAAGAAATAGAGTGAAAATGTAAATTGCAGAAGATGAACGTTGAAAGAAAAACATAAACTGAAGGAAATACAGATGCAATTTATGAAAGGATATTTAAATTGATTATGGCTGCAAGTCTTTTCACATGATTTCCAAGAATACATTCTTTACAATGGCACCATGGTTGAAAGCCCTGACATTATTTCCTGGAACATATTCTTTGAACCCTGGTTGCATGCCATTCACTTGATTTCCTGGAACATTTTCTTTACACTCATGGTCATAATTGAAAATGATATCAGATTGTTCACACTGGCACCATATTTGGAAGCCCTGTTACATGATTTCCAAGAACAGATTCGCTACTCTACTGATGTTTCACCCATCAAAAGCTGCAACGTTCTAATTGCGCAAACATAAAACAACTGCAATTAATGCATTGACATCATTCTGGATAGTTTGCATCTGCAAATCTTTACCTGATCCTAAAGAAATAATATCATTTTCTGATAGATACTAAACTTTTGCACTTGTTGCAGTTGTCATAAATTCAAAGCTGTCTGTTCACATTTGTAGCCTATGTCAATAAAAGCAGTTTTATGAGGCAAGATGTGAAAGCTAGAGTCCTCATCCTTTAACACTTAAAGACTTAAACCCGACTTGTTAATGCATTTATAATTGATCCCAAATGTGCAAAAACAAAAGGAAACAATTGATGAAAGTGATAAATGCACAAATGAATGATTCTGAAACATAAATACCAACAAAAGATTCAAATGTGCCTGTTTGATCGGCTGATTTTTCTGCCTGCTAATCTACATGATTGACATTGCTATTAATTTATTTATTCAATATTTCTCCTGTATTTTTTAGACACCCTACTCTTCCAAAGCATGAGAATACAGGCCGTCTAATTTCTAGATTCTAAATATATGTTGTTGTAGGGTTCAACACTATTTTTCAACACATGATAGGCTATACATGGCGGCCAGTTTTAATGATGGAGTAAGAACCCGGGAAAACCCCTGGAAAGAGCCATCCACCCAAAAGAAGCTACTGGCAAGCTTTCTCACATACCCACATTGGCCGAATCTGAGACTCAAACCCATGCACAGAGGTGATATGGCAGTGATCCGTAACTGAGAGCGCTTTAGACCATTCAGCTACTCAGGGCCCCATCTAAAAAAATATTACAACTGAATGATTGTTATGAGCTCTTTACTTTGGTATCATTGTTATTAATATCAGTGCCTTCAATCAGTTTGTATGTGCATAAAGGACCATAAACATGTAATTTTGGCCCTAATTAAAACCAAACGATGTTGTTGTTTGTAGTTAACATTACTTATTAGCACCCAGTAGGCTGTACATGGCAGTCAGTCTTGCTGGTGGAAGAAAATCCTGGAAAAACTCCAGTAAGAACTACCATCCCAAGGGAATCTACTGGCAAGCTTTTGCCCATAACCACTGAAGGGAGATAGCAGTGATTGGTAAAGGTGAGCGCTTTAGATTACTTGTCAACCCTGGGCTCTGGAACTTAGGAAAAGCATTCAAGTAACAAAACTAACCTTTCTCAACCACAAATTATTTTTTTTGGAGTCAGTTCAGACAGAATCAGTTATGTCTATTAATTTTCAGGCCCTGCTTCAGATAACTGATAACAAAATATAAATTTATTAAATTATTAGAAAGGTGTGTTGTAAAGATTAATTTATACTCCATTTTTATGTAAGAAAATATACTTTTGATAAGAAAAGATTGGAGAAGTTTAAGTAAATAATGAATAGATAATACTGAAACTGAAGGAACAGCAATAATGAAATAGAAAACGACACATTTTCCAGTACATTAGATAATGGAATAGAAAACGACACATTTTCCAGTACATTAGATATTGAAATGTGTCAAGTTTTCATGCTATTTACAATCATTGACACAATTTCATGTTTTTATACTAAATTTTATCAGTACTAACTAGTATATTAATTTTTTTTAAATGAAAGTATCCAGCCAGGACCAAACATTTTCAAAGACATTTTACTTCCTATACACCTACTGACTCAACTACCTACTCCCGATCTGTATCAACTCAATATCCATATTCTCTCTCCTTCCCCTCTCATCCCCCTATCTCTCCCCCTCCCCATCGCTCACATCCAGCACCAGCACATATTTCTATGCCTAAACATTATCATAAAACAGCTGTAATTGTCAGTATATCATTAGTTAACAGGGTACAATTAGGTATAGCTATTACAGAAGCTGTACTTTTACAGGTTACACAAGCAGATAATGGATATTGGTGGGTCCAAGATTCATGCTGTCCAGTCCAGAGTGGATGCCATCTCCAGCCAGATAGATCAGACTACAGGAAATATCACCAAATCCAGTGTGGGGGCAAAAACTGCTGAGAGGTAGGGCAGTGTGCTTGTGTTCTTTCATTTTCTTCCTAGTGTTTTTTTAAGAGATTAACAATTTTTGGGGTCAAACCATTCCATTGTGTCTGTTACCATATATTTAAATCAGAAGATTCACAATGGATAAAAAAAAATTGTTATTTAAAAAAGTGTCTTGACAATGTTTTATGTTATAGCATAGTTTGAAAATGTCATACAAAATAAAACACTTTGAAGGTGAACAAGACAGTCACATAAAACTCCAAACAATCTGCGCAGAAGTATAAACTAAATAAAATTAACATACTTATCTATGCTTGGAGGAGAAGCAGGAAAGGCAGTGATAAATTGATTGATCGCCCTTTTATGTTGATTTGGTTTTTTACATGGTGGAAGAGATGATTACAGGTTATAAGGGGTTGAAGTATAAGTGATTAAGCATAATTTTGCTTTAACAGCATCAGTCCACTTAACTTTTTAAATGCAGTATTTCCAGGTCCACAATAGTATTACATATTTTGTTATACCTTACTAAAAATTGGTCAAAGGTTTTGATAAATAGCAACTGCCTTATTGAGGTCTTTTTCAATTTTCAAGATCTGGTCTTGTATATTTGTCCTCAAGTTTATTTTATGAACTATAATGAGTGTCAGTTTTCTAACTGTTTACTTTAACTGTACTTTGATTAAAATTCTGGGAATGTTTATGTTTTGTGGCCTGGTTTACTTTAAAATATATTAACCTTCAATATTTGCTAAATATACCTATTTGGTAAACACCAGTTTAATATTTTACAAAAGGAATCTGAAGAAAGCTGAGGCAAAAGTGACATCCCTTGAAGAGGAAATTGAAGAGACAAAGGAGAGAGTAAAGGAACTAGAAGTGCAGTTTAAAGAGAGGGAGGAAGAGGCCCTTAAAGTCATGGAAGCTTACCAACAATCACAGGTATGTTATTGTACTTAAAGTCATGGAAACTTACCAACAATCACAGGTATGTTATTGTACTTAAAGTCATGGAAACTTACCAACAATCACAGGTATGTTATTGTACTTAAAGTCATGGAGGCTTACCAACAATCACAGGTATGTTATTGTACTTAAAGTCATGGAAACTTACCAACAATCACAGGTATGTTATTGTACTTAAAGTCATGGAGGCTTACCAACAATCACAGGTATGTTATTGTACTTCAAGTCATGGAAATTTACCAACAATCAAATGGAGGCTTGCCAACAATTACCGGTACACCATTGAACTTAAAGCCAATGAGTGTTATGTTCAGTCACAGGTACACCATTGTCCCTAAAGTCAAGGAAGTTTACCAACAGTCACAGGTAAGCCATAAGAGAACAATGTTATGAATAGGAGATTTGGTTAGTGGAACAGAGATAGCCTATGGAATCTTTGGTTTTGAGTACCAATCCTGCTATAAATATTTGTATTGCTTTATCTGACTGCATTTTTGCCTTATCCATTTATTACAAAAATAAAAACAGTGACCCTCGTTAAAGTAGCAAGGAAAGTACTATTATGTACCATTGAATAAAGTACCATCAGATCAGAGTGTGCTTTTGTTTGTTCTCATAATTAGTGCTAACAACCTGTTTAGACTCAGATCAGATGGCACATTTTGGATTGGACTTTTGAGTATATATATAGTAGCCACACAAATTTGTAAATGGTATATTTTTCTTGTTTTTTGCTGTCCATTATTTCATGTATTATTGTTAATTTAGAACAGGTTTTTGAAATGGGTTCTAGTTCATTGCAATAATACCTGAGAAATGCATATCAGTACATTATTTGAATGTGAATGTGTCTAAATTGGTCACATTCCTACTCTACAGGAAAAGATGAAGGAGGCAGAGAAAGCACTGAATGAAGTGGGAAAAGAAGTGGCCAGGTTGGAAGAGGAGGAGAACAAACTGCAGAAGGAGGTTGTTGACATTAAACACGAGCTTGACAGATATGATGGCATTATTAAGAGTAATCAGGCCAAGGCAAAGCATTGGAAGAAAGAGGTTAGCTCCGACAATAATATGTATGGTTTAGTCCTGATGTTTATGGATGATTTTAAATAATATATGGTGTAATCCTAATGTTTATGGATGATTTTAAATAATATATATTGTTTAGTCCTAATGTTTTTTGGATGATTTTAAGTAAAACATTGGTAGCATCTCTACATCTGTGATACAACAACTGATAATATTTTATGTGACATTTGTGGATTTTAAAGAAATTGGGTATGCAACTTTATATTGATAAAATCCTGCAAGAGGTAAATATTCAGCCTGCTTGCCAGACCTTTCATTTCCTGTTTAGCTTTACCAAGGACAGCTGAATTTTATCTTGACTCGGTATGGAGCTTTATGCTGATGGGAATGAATATTATTCCCATGGTTTCACAGCATCATTTACAGGTGTTGTTTCCTCACATTGCCTGTCCTCCCAAGTTTGGTATCTACAATATATCTTCACCGATGATTGTTGGATTTGGCACCAAGCATTATGTTGAGATCATTTTACACATGCAGGATTTCATGCATTTGATAACAATGCTTAGAAGAGCTGTGTCACATGATCTACCAACTTGGGTTTTAGTAGCATGAGGACTGCCAGGTTTCAGCCATGTTATCATTTAGAGATGTTATGGCCCATGAATGCCCATTCATACTTCATTGTTTCCCAGTGCAGTTACCCTGTTTAAAAATACCAAGCAAACTGTAGTGAACATGACTTTCTTTTTGATGTGCTCATTGTTAATGACTGTAGTTTCATTTACCCTAAGCTCAATGATAATCTTATCTTATAAATTCCATGTTATGAGCCTAAATATGCAAATGTCACTGTCTTTTTGTTGATGCTGTGCGAATATTTTCATAACACAATGCCATAGATAACATAGAGATTTAGATTTATTCACCTTTCATATATTTAGTACTAAATGTCATTTTTGGCATTAAAATATGTTGTAAATGTGTTACCAGGTGACTAACACTTTGCAACGTAAAATAAATTTTTTAGTTCCAAGTAATGTGATAAATATATTCTAAAGCTTATATTAATGTTTGTCTATAAAAAAAAAGATTTATGAAACTAAAAGAATAATACATTATGCACCTTGTATATCGTTCTTAGCTTGGTCAGCTGTCTCTAACCCCTATTGATACTAAAGCCCGGGAAGAGATGCCACAGATTTCCCCTGAGGAGCTTAGTGGGCTCAGTAAAGAAGACATCCAGTACGAGATCACTGTCCTTGAGGAAAAATTGGCACAGATGAAACCCAACATGGCTGCCATTGCAGAATACAGGAAAAAGGTAATATAGTAGATCTGGTTTGTAGCTTACTTGGATTAAGTAAATATGCTATATACTAATGACTAATTTGAATCATTATAAAATAAATAGGACTGTCCTGACCATAACATTGGTTGGACTTAGGGTATTATCTGCATCTATCCATCTATCACAACTTGGATAGGTTTGCATTTAAGTTGGGAACTGTGGTGGGGCATCTGTATTCTGTGAACACATTTCTAGTCTTAAATTCAGTCCTGCTGTAGATGAAATGCCAAATATTGGTCCTTGATCTGTTACTATTAAATTTGTCATACGTATGTCGATGTCAAGATAAAAAGGTAAATGTATATGTCAACAAAAGTCCTAGGTCCAAAATTGAACAATTTCTTTTCTTTCTAATTGTGTCAACAGGCTACCATTTCCAACTGATACTTTGTTTTACAATTTTTTTGCTGCTGAAATAACAAACAGGCAGTTGTTTAGTCCTTAAATGTTGGCCTTTCTTTGACACATGAACACAATCAAATCATCCCTGCTACAATCTATAATAAAAATAATGCACTTTTCATGAAAGGAAGTCAGTACATAAACTTAAATAAAAGCTATGGAATTGGATCAGTTGTTACTGGAACATATTTATTGTGGTGTGAAAATTCCCTTTTTGCAGGAAAATATTTGCTCAATGCTTACAATAGGAACCAATGACAGCATAAAAACGCAAACTAAATTTCCGATCTTTTCAAACTATACATATTTGGCTGTCAAATTAATTGAAGATGGGACATTTTGCAAAGATGTTTGTAAAAAGTTTTTAGTTTGTTCACATGTTTTCATTTTCCCTATGGTAACCGCTCTGGTTGCCTAGTGGTTGGAGCATCCACCATGGAAGCAGGAAGTCGTGGGTTCGATCCCCAGCTGAGTCATACCAAAGACTTACAAAAATGGTACTAACAGCTGTCTCGCTTGATGCTCAGCATTAAGAGGTTAGTGTTAAGACGGCCTGGTGTCAGGATAATGTGACTGGGTGGGACATCATGCTATATGTCTGCAGCATGATGCCCCAATGGTAGACATCACAATAAACTGCCTCACTGCAGGCATCGTAGCCATATGACTGAAACATTTTTAAAGCTATGATAAAAATCCTAGTCAAACAAACAAAAAAATCATTTTCCCTATGACAGGTCTCATCCCCTTGATAGCTTTAGCTAGATTATAGTAGGTCATTATAAGTACATGTACATGTAAAATATTTATACAGCCACATAGTACTGGCAGCAATGAATATTGTAGTGAATTTTTAGTGATGTGTTTGTTGACATTGGGATATAGATCCAATGAGGACTACCTTTTTTTATATGTGAATTATTTGTTTTCTAACAGGATGTGATTTTCTAACAGGTGACCTATACTCAAATTCATGTATGTTTCATATACATGTTCAGTACTTAATGCATTATGGATTATACTACACATATGTAAATTGTTAATATACAAGTGTATTTGAGACTAATTTTGTCTTCATTTAGTCAAAGTTTCCATTGTTTATTTTCGCTCAGAGTAAATCCTACTCACTGATGACAGGTCTCCACTGACAAATTTTACTTGTTTGTGATTTTTTTCTTACCCTTCCCCCTGCTTATGTCGATAATATAACCTTCGTCCAGTGGATATCATTTTCTAATAGCAGTAATATATCACCTGCTATTATTACTCTGTGGAACTCTCAGTTCCCATTCCAAACTTATTCCCTTTTCCAGTTATTATTAGAAGGATCAAAATTAAAAACAACATGATCCCAGTCAAAGCCAACATTCGGAATACCATCTTTTTACTTCCTTGGGCAGTCTTCATAGTATCTGTACACTATATTGCTCAATGAAATTTGTCTTCAGTTTTGTCTTTAATTGGATTTTTGGTACTTAACATACACTTACCATTTTGTATTGATTAAATATTTGTTACTTTAGTCTATGCTTTAAGTGTCACTTGTGTTAAGTTTAAGTTTTTTTTCTCACCTTTCTTAGCAAGCAGGGCTTCGGTAATTGTATCCCTTGTTCATAATTCCATTGCTAGGGTAAGTATTGTCCATTCTTTTTTGGTTACAGATTTTTTTGCTTTGTTAATTTTCCCTTCAGATTTTCTAATGTTGCACAATGCTGGTAATATGGCATAGCAAGGGGCCTCTGGGACACTGCACTTGCTTAGCATGTACTGGCAGTGCACGAACAGATGGATATCTGATTGTCACTGGCCTGACTAAAAATATGAGACTTCACAGAAAGCTTCTGCATGTGCAGAGGTAGAAAAAATCCTCCATTCCCGGGGGTGAGTGTGTGTGTGTCTAGATCTTTGATGAAAGACTTTTGCCCCTTTGTGACAGGAACATCCTATGACCTACGTGGTTTGGAGCTCACCAGAGGCCCAAGCCTCCCTCTATATGATGATCAATGCCCTGCCATGGTCAGGGTCTCAGTGACAGATTAGCAGATCTCACTTTTTTTGGTGAGGCTTAGTCTATCAGCTCTTTTTAATTTGACCCATGTTGGGCTAGTCACAAGTGATAGGGTTTAAGTCACTAGTCACCCAGTTTTTGACTATCAGTCTGGGGATGGGGATTGGTTCAGTGCAGTCCCTGTATTACCATTTAATAGCGAGCGGGATAGCGTAACAGGATTTTAACCAAATGGAATTTTGGACCAAATAGAAACACAATGCAATTTGAGTGGGAAATATATATTTACCTCAACACATACACAAGTACTCACTATGTATGATATAAGACTACCATATTAAAAATATGATGAAATAAAGCAGTTTCATATATTTAAAAAATGAGTATGGTATAGATCCACAATATATATAATGAAACGAGTATGATTCACAGAATCATGTGATTCAAAGAAATAAGCTTGATTCATACAACCATATGAAGGGTTCCCATGCTACCAGGAAATTGAAAAAAAGTCGGAGTAATGATAAAAAAAATTTCTTGACCATGAAAAGTTCTTGAATTTTGCAAATACTGATGAAAGTCGTGAAAAACCCAGGAGTTTTCCTCCATAACTTGACACCCGAAACAATTACGTAGTTGAGCCATAATTGAACTGATAGTTAAATTTATCAAGTTCTAACCAGAATATTAGGAAGTTGCAGTATGGATCATTTGGGTCTGGCCATAACTATATTTGTTGAGACAATCCAAACACTCAGTGGATTATATTTGTCTCGTAAACTTTTTGTTTTAAGGACAGCTCTATTTCCATATCTTTTTATATGGACGGTATGAAAACTAGTCTATCATCACAAGAGGCAAACATGGTGGTGTTGACGCTAAGCCACTTAACAGATGGGCTTGCAAATTTAAACATTGTTAAATTGAGTTATATCTGCATGAAAGCAATATGAAAATTATTTATTTTCGCAGAAATTGCAAGTATTAAAATGTCATTAATCTGCTGAAAGACTATAAAAGTAATGCATTGATGAAATTTGAGTTGGTACTAACAATTTTGATTGCTAGTCGCATGATCACACATAATCTCACAAGCATCATTTTTAAATATGACAGAAAAAAATAAAATGTAAGTCATAGACAGGTTATAATAAAAATAAAAAACTGAAAGAGTACAGAATTCTATATATTTATTCCGAGACCCAACTTCCGAAGTTTTATTGTATCACGTGACTACCAAGTTATGTGCTCTCTCACTCAGGGAGCATACGAAGCGGTAAACCAGACTACTCTGCTTAATGAATCAGACTGGCTAAGTTTCTTGTAGTTCATTCTGGTTTTTACAAAACGTATCCAACTTTCATTTAATACAATTGAAATTTTGTACAACATTAAAAAGTTTGTTGTTGATATCACTTGACTATTGGACTTCCGATGTCATTGCATGAGATATGAGAAGTCATATGACTATTAACGTGATGGCGAGTACCAGGTCAGGTTTCATCTATGCTGAGTTTTGTCTAGTCTGTCAGCAACGATTATAATACTTGCCATTTTTGAGAAAGTAAATAGTTTTCCCATCGATTTCATGCAGGTACGATTTGATTTAACATTTGCCATGCCCACTGGTTAACTAACTTATGGTGGCTGCAGATTCCAAACTTTTTATTTGTAATTGCTCTGAACCCACACTCCTTCCTTAATTTCTAAATGTGAAAAATGTTGTTATTGATTGGAGGAAACCTGGATTAGAAAAATTTCAAATCTCTGACCTGAACTTGGGTGCAAAAATATTACACAGTGATATGTAGCTTGAAGCATTGGTTTCAGATCTTAAATAGAACGCAGGAGAAATGGGAAATAGCCGTCCCTTTTATTATATATTAAGAAATGATAAGAGCCCATGTATAAATACAAGCTTGGGAACTGGTATTATTGAACTACAAGAAGAGAAGTTGGTTTTATATAAAATTCAGTCCTTGTTCATACAACAATATATAATTTTGATGGGTTTTTTTAAATCAAAATTTAAATCAACCCTATTGTAAACATCTTTAAATGATGGAGATTTTAACTAAATTGTCTTAAGAAGTTTAGGTTGGTTGAAAAATCTTTGAGATTTATTGGCACACAAACAAGGATTTTTGCTTTTTTTTCCCCCAAGAGTTGTATTCAAATCATTCAGGCACTGGAGTCTGAAACATTCTCTCCAGTCAAGAGAGACTTTTTTGGGGTATTGTCTTGTCCAGATCTTTTGTTGCTCCTGCACTCTGTAATGTGTACAGAGCTACACATAAGACTTCCTAGGGCAAGAGTTATGTTAAAAGTGTGGCCTGTCTCCTCTTTTACACATTGGCCACTGGTTTCTGAATCCTGCTGTCGAGTTCATTCTTAATTCACTGGCTTGACCCCTTAAGCTTTTTCACCCATGGACTATGGAGTGTCACAGGTAGGGATATTGGCTGGGGCCTACCTCCCATTTAAAACATTAGAGGTGTTGGAGCTTGAGGTCTGCACTCTGCCGATAATTAACTCACATCTGTAATCTCTGTTCAGTGGCTTTCTTCAGTCTCTTGAAGGAGGAATCATTGTCTCTAGTGGCTCTTAACAAGGACATTGTGTCATGTTATGTCCATGTCACCAGCACTCATAATGAAGCTTTTTCACATCCACTGCCACCTTGGAAACACTGAAGGTCTTGCTGGGCCACAGCAAGAACTTTGTCAAGGTTTACACCTGTTGAATAAGAGATGCTATTTAGATGCCTCATCTCCTCCATGACTTCACAAGATTTGACAGACTAACTGCACAGGTCTCTGGGCTCTTTGAAACAGGCCAAGAATGGTGACTACTCTGATCTCTTTATTGGACCCTCTCCTAAGTTCTTAAAACAGGCACAGTCTCTACAATCTCACAAGCAGCCTTAGTTCAAATCTTCCTCCTACCCAATAATTACTAGTCAAGGTGGTTAGAGAGGCCAAGGGTTAAAGGCTTCAGATTCTGTGTCTCTCCCCCCCCCAGTCCCCATGGAGGGACAGGGTTGCACTCTTTCTGCGGTGTCTTTTTCTTCCCAGCTAATCAATGCCTCATTGAAAAGGACCTTTCTTTCATGAAGTTAGGCCTATCTGTACTTCTTGGGTCTATTTGAATAACTTTTTGGGATGTGTTCTGGCAGTCTCACTACCTTCTTTTACTTTCCATTTATGACACATCACAGCAAAGGCATTTTTTGTGTTCGCCCTTTGGTAATGGCAGGGTATGTGTCCCAACCTTTTTTACCAGCCTTCATTAGTGAACACTGTCAGGCTAAGTATCAGAGGTATCAGCCTTCCTTCTAATTGGTAAATTCCGTAATACAATAGTGGCAGATAATGCATTACTGTTATTAAAATGTAGTTTTAGGAGGGATAAAACTAATTTTCATTATGTATTACTTCCTTGCTACTATAGCAAAGTTTCCCTCCTCCCACTCAAGTTTAAAGTCCAAAGAAGAAGATATTGCATATTTTAGCTATGACTAAGTAGTCAGACTGCTATCATATTTTTTTTTTCAATTTAAGGCCTCCAATACTATTTTGAGGGGGAAATAATTGGACTGTTAGCAGGTAAGTATTACAAAAATTACTTTACCAAAGAATCAACATCTTGGACATAAATTATTTTTCTTTGATGTGGATGAGCTGTTTTGAATGCCAGATGCTCCAATCATTTGTAGGAAGAGATGTACCTCCAGAGAGTGGCAGAGCTTGATCAGATCACGGAGATGCGTGATTCACAGCGTAAATACCATGAAGACCTCCGTAAACATCGACTGGATGAGTTCATGACAGGATTCAGTGTCATTACAAACAAACTGAAGGAAATGTACCAGATGATTACACTAGGTGGGGATGCTGAACTGGAATTGGTTGATTCTTTGGATCCATTCTCAGAGGGTATTGTCTTTAGGTGAGAAATCAAATGTTCTATGTTGTACCTTTTCACTTGGCCTAAACAACAACGGTTGTCATTAGTGTCTTGTACTGGCAGATTTTACTGCTACTGAATAAGACATCTTTTTTTTGCTAATTGCACATAATCATACTTGTGTTGTGTTTTTTTATTGCAATACCGATTTGCACAGATTCTAGCAGCATGAGCAATAACACCAAATAAAAAAAGCGAATTTTATTTATATGTTAATTTAGGTAAGAAATATCTGCATTAGAATAGGAATGATTGTTCTCAATGCAGTATCAATGTTTGTCAGTGTTAATAAGTAAAGTAAATTATTTAGGATTAGTGATAACATTTAATAGGCAGTTTTTACATTAATTATTTGACAATGCTTTCTTACTTGTCAGAAGAGCTGGAAACAGTTTCAAAATGGATAAGGAGCAGTCTGAAAAGAGGTTTCCAGAAATCATATAATTTGCTTTAGGAATTAGATCAAGCCTTAGGGCATATTATAAAGTCAAAAGATACAACTTTACATAGCATACTATATTATTCTTATGACTTGCATACCATATTATTCATATGACTTTACATAGCATACTATATTATTCATATGACTTTACATAGCATACCATATTATTCATTTGACTTTACATAGCATACCATATTATTCATATGACTTTACATAGCATACCATATTATTCATATGACTTTACATAGTATACCATATTATTCATATGACTTTACATAGCATACCATATTATTCATGACTTTACATAGCATACCATATTATTCATTTGACTTGACACAGCATACCATATTATTCATATGACTTTACATAGTATACCATATTATTCATTTGACTTGACACAGCATACCATATTATTCATATGACTTTACATAGCATACCATATTATTCATATGACTTTACATAGCATACCATGTTATTAATATGACTTTACATAGTATACCATATTATTCATATGACTTTACATAGCATACCATATTATTCATATGACTTTACATAGCATACCATATTATTCATTTGACTTGACACAGCATACCATATTATTCATTTGACTTGACACAGCATACCACATTATTCATATGACTTTACATAGCATACCATATTATTCATTTGACTTGAAACAGCATACCATATTATTCATTTGACTTGACACAGCATACCATGTTATTCATATGACTTTACATAGTATACCATATTATTCATTTGACTTTACATAGCATACCATATTATTTATTTGACTTGACACAGCATACAATATTATTCATATGACTTTACATAGCATACCATATTATTCATTTGACTTGAAACAGCATACCATATTATTCATTTGACTTGACACAGCATACCATGTTATTCATATGACTTTACATAGCATACCATATTATTCATATGACTTTACATAGCATACCATATTATTCATATGACTTTACATAGCATACCATATTATTCATATGACTTTACATAGCATACCATATTATTTATTTGACTTTACATAGTATACCATATTATTCATATGACTTTACATAGCATACCATATTATTCATTTGACTTGACATAGCATACCATATTATTCATATGACTTTACATAGCATACCATATTATTCATTTGACTTGACACAGCATACCATATTATTCATTTGACTTGACACAGCATACCATATTATTCATTTGACTTGACACAGCATACAATATTATTCATTTGATTTGACACAGCATACCATGTTATTAATATGACTTTACATAGTATACCATATTATTCATAAGACTTTACATAGCATACCATATTATTCATATGACTTTACATAGCATATTATATTATTCATATGACTTTACATAGCATACCATATTATTCATATGACTTTACATAGCATACCATATTATTCATATGACTTTACATAGCATACTATATTATTCATATGACTTTACATAGCATACCATATTATTCATTTGACTTGACACAGCATACCATATTATTCATATGACTTTACATAGTATACCATATTATTCATATGGCTTGACATATTGTTAATATGGCTTGTTATGGCTTACAGTATTATTGATATGGTTTGTCATAGCATACAGTATTAGACATGACTATGCTGCACACAGCATTAGGTTTTAGTTTGTTTTTTTTTTTTCATAACATACTATATTATTTATATGACTTTTCATACCATGCAGTGTTAGTCATGAATTTATATAGCATACAATATTATTCATATGAATTTTCACAGCATACAATATTAATCTTGTGTCTTTATACAACATACAGTATTAATCTTGTGTCTTTACACATCATCCAGTATTAATCTTGTGTCTTTACACATACAGTATTAATCTTGTCTTTATACAACATACAGTATTAATCTTGTGTCTTTACACATCATACAGTATTAATCTTGTGTCTTTACACAGCATACAGTATTAGTCTTGTGTTGTATATAGCATCAGTATTAGCATATGACTTAACACAGCATACAATATTAGGTATGTGAATTCACACAACATACAGTATTAGGCACATGACTTCACACAGCATATAGTATTAAACGTGACTTCACACAGCATATAGTATTAGGCACATGACTTCACACAGCATATAGTATTAGACATGTAACTTCACACAGTTTTAGGCATGTGATTTCACACAGCATATAGTATTAGACATGTGACTTCACACCTAGTTTTAGGCATGTGACCTCACACAGCACACAGTATGAGGTACATGACTTGACACAGTGTACATTATTAGGCATATGAGTGTACACAGTGTAATGTTACTCATGTCTGACTGTTCATCTGCTACAGGATGCTTCATATTTTAGTCTTTTGTAATGCAAGTTATAATTTCGAGGATTATGGGAGTTCAGCAAGAGTTGGCACCCATTTTCTTTGTACAATTTTAAAAAGCCAGCATGCCTTTGTTGCCATAGTAAAGTGTTCATTTTGAATAAATTGAGCTGGTTTTATTGGTGTCACTTAATGTTTTCCTTTGTAGTGTGCGTCCTCCTAAGAAATCATGGAAGAATATCTCCAATTTATCAGGAGGGGAGAAAACCCTGAGTTCACTGGCTCTTGTGTTTGCCCTGCATCACTACAAGCCGACCCCATTGTATGTAATGGATGAGATTGATGCTGCTCTTGACTTTAAAAATGTTTCTATTGTGGCAAATTACATCAAGGTGAGAGGCAACTGCATATTTTTTAGCTGTTAGATATAGCAGTGGTATTATAATATATCAACATACATAGGTTCACTACTCAATTCCAATTTTTATAGGTGTAAATTTGTAAATGTATTTTAACCTGTACTGTTTGTATTAGAATAGTTATAATACTATCTATGTCTGCACTGTGAAGGTGATTTTATAAGAAAGGTGGCCTTTCCAGAGTGTGTAGTAAGAGAGCAACATGTAGCTTCAAAGACTTGAATAGCTTCATTTAAAAGTAACATTAATTATTGAAAGGTTCATATATTAGGAGTAGACTTATTTCAAGTGAACATACTTAACAAGTTCTTGATTAGTAAGAGTGAGGTGTTCATGGCATGAGTTTTGAAAAACTGTTCAGATTGTTGTCATTTATATCTTTGTACAGACATTACTTGGCATTTAGAATCATTCTCTTTCCATTTACTCCAATTTTTCCCTGCTGCAAAATAGTCTCCTTATCTGTTACACTATTGTTGTTTTGTTTTTTTTTATTGTTTTTCAATGTCTAATATTTTGGCAAGAACTATTGAAAACTTACCATTGTAACCGAGTCAAATAACTTCTACCTTTTCTTCCAATTTTTCATTTCTGTGATGATAAGTCAAAGTTTCGTGATGATTTATTCTCATGTTGCTAATTGTTATGCCATTTAATTATGCAGACGAGTAGACTGCCCATGGAGGAGTACACAAAACCACAAACTTGTTGGTGCCAGGAAAACTGGCTGTGTATAGTATGTGTCTGGTAGGGAAGGGATGGTGTATAAGAAGGACCAGTGTTCTTTTAACGGAATGGCTGTAATATAGAGCTTTACTGGAACTATGGGTGGTTCTGTGGTTATGGCACTTGCCTTTAACTATCACTGGCATCTCACCTCAGTCATTGTTGGGAATTTGAGATAATTTACCAGTAAATTCCCATGAACATATGGTTCTTCCAAGGGATTACTTGGGTTTTTCTTTCACCAGATATACTGGATACCATGTGTAGCCATTCATGTTATGAAAAATGGTTTTAAACCAGTAACAATAAGAAAGATCTATACTATATTTTTTCTTGCCTGTTAGAATCACTTTTCTGCCAACACTGGCTTGTACAAAAAAGATTCTGTCTTAATTTGTTTGAAATCACATCGTCATCAGTTATTGTGTTCAACAGATACTTGGGTATAATATTTCTGTATGACTAAAGCTGCTTCTCAGTAGGGTCTCCCTTCTTGCCGCTATCATACATGCCAATCCGTGGAACCGTTGTAGAGAATTTTATGTATATAGTCGTTTGATTACTTTATTTATCTTGTCAAAATCAAGAATAGTTTTTCTTTCTCCTCAGTCCTATGCAAGGGGCAAGTTATAATTCATTTAATGTAATCATATTTTCTTAAGGTAGAAAACTTCAATACATCCGCCTTAAATAGTTTGTTTACAATGGATAAACATAATCATTAAAAATTGTGATATTCCACACTCCTTACTGTAAAATGAATATGGTCAGAATCCTATTTCATTAAGTGGTAGTAAAATTATATGAATCCAGAGATGACAATCATTCCAGATTTTGTGGAATGATTATAAATTTTTAGAGAAAAGTCTACTGCCAGGATTATATTGGCAAATTTCTGGAAATAATTTTATTGTATAGGATAAAAGTTTGAGCAGATTTCAGAATGTACACAGGTAGGGACAAAAGTGCTTCAGTACCAATTGCTAACATAGACACAGTGCACAATATAGTTTCTGAGTGGGGAAAAAATGTGCATGTACCAAGAAACCAGTATGACTTATTAGGTGTGAAATAGAAACAATGATTAAGAGAAAATTGTTTTGGCTAGAAATGTTGAAGGAATTCGTTGTTCTAGAAATGAAGATACTGATAACAATTGACTAATTTTAGACTTTTTTGTGTCTGACTATAAAGCTATATATAGGTTCCTAAGATATGCAATGCGACTATGGGTTTGTTACTTTTATATATTCTGTACATGTGGTGTGATTCCACAAAAATTGATGCTAGCATTCCTGATAAGCATGATCACGGGTTGTCATTTCTTTCTCATTATAAGGCAGTATACTCAGTGGCTATCATGGATATCATTATAATGAGGGAGTTTTTGTATAATGTACCTCATTATAAGACATTTCTCACTATATGGTGGTATAATCCAAGCTCATAAGGATATCATTGTTATGAGAATACTGTACTTGTACAATACCAATAAAACTTTTTAAATTCATGTACAAGGGACCATCAGTTAAGACCAAATGTCATATGTATCAGTGAAATAATGTCCCACTTATATAGGCATGTTCTCGTGAGTACCTCATTCAGTTTTGACCATTTTCTTTTCTAGGAGAGAACCAGAAATGCACAGTTCATCATTATTTCTCTGAGGAACAACATGTTTGAATTAGCTGATAGACTTGTGGGCATCTATAAGACAGACTATTGTACAAAATCTGTCACCATCAACCCTACCAAGTTGTGTATACCTCTAAAGGATATAGAAAACACAATTCCAGTTTAACAGTGAGGACAGAAAAGAAGCAACAAATGTCTCTAAAAAATAATGTTCATGCAGACATAATCCGATTCTTAAAAGAGGTTTTCTGTAAGAGGATTGAACACCAATCCGATGATCACTTTTAGGTTCAGAATACTTGGATGTCTCATCTGCATTGTTGGCCTGGGAAAGAAACCTTATTATGCCATCACCTTATCTATAAAAGAAGATGCAGATTGTTACCCATGTCAGTCCATCCTTTCCTGTCACCTCTCATCCAGCATGAGTTTTATTTCTGATAATTAGCAATTGCATGATTTGATTGACTGACACTGAATTTTGCATGAGATATTCCATTAAGAAGTCCTAGGTCTTGTTCAAAACATTTCCTTTTCTGACAAAATTTGACAGTTATGACCCATGTTTGACTTAGAACTTTGAACTTCAGCTGCATCCTAATGATTGGTGGCATTTGTATTGTATGGACACCATTGCTTGTTGATGACTATAACCGAATATTTTGTGTCTGTTAGATATTTCCTTCAAAGTTATACAAAGATGAGACTTTGTTGTAATAGCACAATGTGCTATTTTTAATACCTGGTCTACCAATGTATAAAAAGTACCTAACTACAATCATCATATATGATGTACCATGTTATGCTGACAGCTAAATCATGTCTCAATTTTTATCTTCCATTGTAACTTTAGAAACAGAAGTTGGTTTGTTATAATATGGCACAGCATTGATTTGAAATACTCTCTATGCTTGGTCATAAATTTGGTCCAGCAACAAACTGCACAGACTCGGATCTGCCATTTAATAATGTGTTGGCAGATCTGAGTCGCCTTATTGTGTTGAAGTAATAGAAGAAACATAGACCCTGAACTGCCAGTTCATTCAGAAATGGAAGATTGGAGTCTATTGTTAATAGTTGAACTAAATGTAAAAGCAAAATGAAAATGAGAGTTGTTGATGAACATGTAAGATAACCAATTGCTGCAACTTAGAAGCATGATTCTTGCATTCCTTCTCTCTCTTTCTCTCACACACACACTACTACAATCACCACTACAACATGATCCATTATGCTGCACAAAATTGTTACAGTGCCTCAACATTTTCTAAAGCTCAGTAGAATTTGTTCATTATGATAAATTATATTAGAAGTAGCCAGACTCTCATTCAGTTACTTTGCAGGTTTGCATACTTTGATTTATCAACTTTTAATATCAATAAAATAAATATAATATATATATATACACACACACACACACGCTATTTGTGTAAATATTTTAATTGTTGTCATTTTCATGGTTCAGATATTAAATTCGGTTGTCAATGTCGGTGTAAGAAGTGAACCATCACTGCCATGGCTAAGAATTTATTTATCTTGTGCAAGAGTTATTCTCACCCGATTTTTATCTCAGCTTTGTAAACAGTGTGGGTCATGGGTGTTACTTTTCTGCCAGCAGTGCTAGCAGTGTCATCAGCATTACAGATTGTGCAAATCAGATGGTGGAATACTCAATGCATAGCTACAAGAAACACGCTTGGTTCCATGGAACATGCCTGAAAATGACTTTTAGTTGGAATTTTATTCTTAGAATCTATTAAGTCACGAAAACCTTTTTATGTTTTTAGATAATATTTGTAAGTTAAATATTTAAGTATATTTTTAGCCCTTATAAGTAATATTTGTGTTCTTACCTGACTGCTTAGAGATCTGCTATGCCAGTAAGAGAGAAAGTTGTTTGTGCATACATGATGAACTCATATTTATCTCAGATATCCTATCTCAATAAAAGTACAAGAAAATAAAGCAGTGTCTTTGCTCTGTTTTATTCTTTCACTAATATAAGCCCATGTCAGGCTTGGGAAAGTAGAGTAAGCCTGGTGTGCCATTCTGTGTGTCAGACTCTGGAAGTAGTGTAGGTCTGGTGTGCCATTGCCTGGTCAAAGCTTCCTTGCAGTGACCAGTTTCTAAGATGTTTAATCTATATACTGACTTCAAATATTATATAATCAGCACATGCTATAAGGCAAAACATACTGAATCAAAACACCAAACAAGCTTCATAAAAATCAAATCCATCACTGGAGAGTGACAACACTCATAGAGAACAAATTGCAGGTATAAAATGGTATCCGTTACATAGGACACACATGACCCATTACTTGAATAATGAACCTCAACCAGAGTGCATACCATGACAGTGGATGTTAAATTGATGTGGGAACTTTATAATGATGAAGCAGCCAAGAATATCTTGGAAATTTGTGAAGAAATGCAGCTTATTCTAATTTTTTTTATATTCATTTTACAGCATTTTGACATCTTGACCTTTTTTTTTTTGTACTGCATTTATTTGAAAGGCTTTATCTTCCTTGACATGTGTATGCAAATCTTACATTTTTACATTTTTAGAAGTTTACTTTTCATTGGCACCATATTCGTATTTGTGTTATTGTGCTGAGTTGCTGCAAAGAAATATGTACATGCATACCTAACTAGCCACATGACTTGGAGAATCCATTAGAACTTGTACAGTTTTTGCAGCTAACCAGGTTCAGTATTTATGTTTTTACTCAATGTCAACATTGTTACACTTTGAGTTTACTTGTTTGGTTTCTTTTCAAATACTTTTTCAAATCTAGTAGGGCGTAAGTTGAACTTTGACATTAAGTTGTGATTGCCAGCTGTGTTTACATGTGTGTTTCAATAAGTGTTACTCATTAGCCCATTTCGCCTATTTTCTCATATATGTTTCATTTTGGTCTTTCTTTTCTTGTCTTTTCAAATGCAGTTATGTCCATTTGCAAGAAGTATAAGAGGTTCATGGTCACTAATGCTGTAGTATCAAGCAAACATCTGCTGGTCCATGTTTTGCTTGTCCAAGATCTAGCTGAGCATTTCTCATGTTTTCATTTTGGTCTTTCTTGTCATTTCAAATGCAGTCATGGTCACTAAAGATGCATGAAATGCTGTTTGAGTATCAAGCATACATCTGCTGGTCCATGTTGTCTGCAGCATTGTCTAAGATCTAGCTGTACATTTTGGAAAAACTCAAGGGCATATTGAAGAAACAAATTACAAATCTTTGGATGCAGATGTACTTAATATTTACACAAAATTGAAATCAGTGGTATCGTGGGTGACCTGGTGATGGCATGAAGGTCCCCTTACCCATGTAATGCTGATAGCTACAGTCAATTCATTTGACATGGAAATTGCTCCCATGCACCCAACCCAGTTTGTTCTGGAGTTGTAGATGCACTGATTTATACAGCAAGCAACTACCGAAGCTCTATCATCACCTTTATACATGTGAAATTGAGAATATAAGGGACAAATTTCTTCTGTTGGCATTTCACTTGTTAGTCTCCCAGCATGCCAGTGATTAGACTTGTTGCCAGTATGACTTGGCTCCTGACGTATCAGTCTGATCTCACTTGCTTCTATAGTTTTCACAACTTGGACCAACATTGTATCATCCCTGTTGGTAACCCTTCCTTCCATGCACTCATCTGAGCGATTAATCTGGGTGTTCTGATCAGAGATGAGTGCTGTCAAACTTTTGTACTACTTTTTAGTGTGTGCTGTTCAGCTATGGTTTTCTAAAACTGTCTTGTCCATCCAGCTATCGCGATGTGGAATATACCACAAGCCTTTCTCACCACATGGAACTGTGCTGGTTGCATACTCTCTTTTATCTGTGCACATGATTCAAGCTGTCTGGCTCAAACTAAACTAGGGTTTCCCACAGAAGCTCAAAAGGGGCAGGGGAATTTTTTCCTGAAGGCAAGGGCAGAGGGAAAGGTGAAAGAATTTAGAACGACCCGATTCCTTATGCATCTTGCACAGTTCATTTCTTAATATGAAGCTTGTATTGTTTCAGTTGTACCATTTATCCACAAGTTAAACAAGGTTTAAAATAATATTTAAAAAATACTTATTTCAGATTTTGTAACAGTACTACAGATTCAACAATAGACATGCAAAACTTACTTGAAAGTTTATGAAATAAAAAAGAATTAATAAAAATTTTATTCAAACATATGTTGTATTGTTTTTGTTTATTTCTTTGTTGCAATCAGTCGTCTGTTTCCTTTTAACATCCATTTATCTGTTGTGACTTGAAAGTCAATGTATTTATTGTTCTGAGTTATCATTAGCAATTTATTCATTTTCTCCACCTTTGTTCTGTTTCGAAGAACTGTGATTGTTCGCTTCACTTGTGAAAACATCCTTTCCACTTCAGCTGTGCTCAAGGGTAGTACAGCAGCAGCTGATGATATCTTCAGTATATTAGAGTAGATATTGCCTAATGTCTTCTCCATTTTCAGCAATCCCTTTGTTGTTGCACTAGGGTTAGTCAGAAGGTCCATACTGTTGTCTGTAATTGAGGTCTTGAACAAGTCCCATTGATACAATGTTTCATCTACATCCAGTTTTAAATGTTCTGCCAGACCCATTTTCATCTTTGCCATAAAATCCATTCTTCACCTCATCAGGAATGTTGTTTCTGAATATTGTAAATTTATCAATGACTTCAGTGTTCTGAAGCCTTGTTATATTGGATACAAGCCCAACAATAAACTTCTTCTCTGCAGTGTGAACACTCTCTAATTTATTTGGTTTCCATGTAACATTAATTTTCTTTATTAGCTCAGATGATTTTGTTGTGTTCACTCCCTCCTTTTTCTTTGAGCCTACCAAGGGTCATCAGTGTAGATTGTAACTGTGGATGGATGGTGCTAAGTTCCACATCATTTCTTTCAAAGTTAAGTGCTAGCTGGGATAATGGTTTCAATGCATCACAAAGAAAATGAACAACCCTGATGGTTGCTGCATTTTTAAGTTGTTTTAATAAACCAGAAGCTGAAGGACCAGATCCAATTCGCACCTTGTCTGTACCGCTTGCTGTTGCATTTTCAAGGTCAACGAGTTACTGACTCGTAAGTGTCTCTTAATGATGTTACAGCATTCAGATGGGATAACCATCGGGTGTGGACGGCATTCTTTATGGTTTTCGTCTCTTCTGCATCATTAAGCAATTTCTGTATCTTCTCTAGACTTTTCGTTCTGACAGCTGAATAATGATAATACTTGAAGACATGAGTTAGTGTGTCATCTACATCTCGGAAGAGTGGTATGTCTTCAAAACTGTTCTTTGCTGCCAGTGCCAATCAATGATTATGGCAGTGAATGTTTATAATGTTCGGTTTCAATTCTTTCAGTCTTGTAGCGACACCACTTTTAGATCCGATCATTGTATTGCATCCGTCACTGCCAAAGGCAACCAAGTTATCTAAACTCAATTTAGTCTGGACAACATCTTTTGTAGCATCGTAAATGGTCTCAGCTTTACCGTCAGGCAATTCTACATCTTTAACAAATTCTGTTTGAAGTTCGCCAGTAACGACATCAATATACTTAGTACTAAAGACTAAGTGTTTTCTGTTTGAAAAATCGGTAGACTCGTCTGCCATGATGGAATACGCTGGACTAGATTTAATATTGGTGTAAACAGCATCTTCCACGTGTTCAGCCATTGTATCGATAAATTCGTCCACCATGCGATGACTTGTGTACTTTGCATTGGATCCTACAGACAAATACTGGAGATCTGGTGCATGCAGTTCGTGTGTTGCAAAGTCGATGAATGCTTTGAATATGTCTGTGTATGGTATGTTGTGTTGCAACAAAAAGTTTAGGCACTTGATGGCAGAAGTAATGGCCTTCGCATCTTTGTCTGTGATTGATTCTTGGTTAATCGCATTCTCTATCCCTAACTGTTGTCTGGTTTCCAATTCAAGTGCCTGACGGTGTTGTTCACCCTGCTCATGATCTTTAACCTTGCCCAGACGTTTACAGGCAATTCCCTCTTTGTTCCATTTGCTGCTTCCATTCAGACCTTTTGTGTTGTGTTTTTGGCACAGGCAATACATCACGTCTAGATCTTCATCTTTACTACAGTACAACCAAGGTCGGTTGTTTTCCCACGCCTTGTCGTACCCCGTTGTATTATGCTTTGATTTTTTAAGGTCTGCTTTCTTTGTGGGAGTGTCGTTTTTTTTATTCGTCGCTTGGAGGTCTAAAAATTAATAATAATAAACGTAAATTGCGGCAGTTTACAATTATTTCATTCGTAAGTTTACAGTTCTGGTTAAATTCGTAAGTGCCACCAGGATTCAACTGTTGTCGCATTACAAAAACATTTTGCCAAATTACGGACGTTTAAACATTTTCTCATTCAGTAGTTTAATTTCGTTCTCACAAGTCGGTACCGTAAGAATTGAGGCATATAGAAATAATTTATATTTACTATAAATAACGCATTTATTTGTAAAATATTAGTTTCCATTATTAAAAAAAATTGTTTACGTAAAAACTTTAAACTGTTTATATAGTCAAATTAATATTACAGCAGTTTAAGCATATTTCAATTCAGAAGTTTAATTCCCTGGTTAAATGTCGGTGCCGTAATTAGCGGGGCAAATAATTTTTTTTTTTTATAAATATCGCATTTTTTTAAAATATTAATTTCACATTATTAAACAAATTAAATTTAACGTAAAAACTGAACTATAAAAATTTTGTAAATTAAATGCAGAGACCTAAAACTAATTGTAATATTTCGGTGGATATAATCGTTTTCGATCACGAAAATCTTAAATTTTTGACGTGCTATCCAATGATTAACACTCACGAACTTTGAAATGATTTTTTTTACGGACATTAAAAAAACATAATGATGACCGGAATCCTTTCAAGCAGTGATCCATAATGGACAGCACTTTAGACCACGCGGCGACGCAGGGCCCCCATTGTATATTGAGTGATTTCTCATAATTGCCTATGTACGGTATCTTGAATGACTTCTCATACTTGCCTATGTAATTATGTGTACAGTCATTCCCAGTTTAAATAATGCTTAACCTAATGTAATAATCACAGCTAATTAACTGTACAATCTGCATTATTTTAACTTTCAAACAATAGATAAATACCTTGACGGACTCTGGTCACCACCGAAGAAACTTGTGATGGATTTGTTTGTTCTGGCTATCTTGCTATTTTCTCGTTGTAATTTTTCAAGGCGACGTTTCTGTGAAGGCATTTTAATGGGTAGAACTTTTGGGAATGATTAACCAGAAACATTGTCCCGACTTTTTATTTCGTAAATTGGAATAAACAATAAAAATGTCGTATATTATCACGAATTCAAGACATTTTATTTAGTTAGGCGATTGTCATATTTATTAACGAGTAAACGTGTCATGTACCGTTAAAGACGTTATTGTTATTTGATAAATTTAGACTCGTAATGTCATTTTCGACAAAATACACACATAGTAACGTTGACCAAAGCATGGCACGTGACATGTTAGAAGATTTCATCATTACACATGCTTGAGTGCACTCCGGGAATCGATCGATATGGACATGTCAATTAGGGTATGACGCAATTATATCCTGTACCAAAAGTCACAAAGTATGAGGCACCGGTAGGGTTACTTTTTAACTTTTGACGGTAAGAGGCAAAAGGGCGCATTTTTCATTTGTTAATACTTTTCAAAGGCAGACGGGCGGTGGCAAAAGGCGGCAGGGCGGCCCGCCCCTTCAAAACGGTTTAAGGGAAAGGCTATAAACATCCACCAGATATGTTTGGGTACTTCGCTTCAACCTGGATCTGCCAGCTCTGGCTTTTATGATATACTCAGTAGGTAGGTTTTATGCTGTGCACTTAACAGACATGGCATCATTAATGATGAAAATGATGATAAGCTGTCCAACATAGAAGGGCAAATCCTTGATTTTCCACTGCAGTGTCTTCCATTCCCAAACTTGCAGTGAATAGTGCTTAAAGTGTTCAATCCTCTTCGGACTCTTTAACCGCTCCGGTGGCCTAGTGGTTAGAGCGTCCGCCCCGGAAGCGGGAGGTCGTCGGTTCGATCCCCGGCCGAGTCATACCAAAGACTTACAAAAATGGTACTAACAGCTGCCTCGCTTGACGCTCAGCATTAAGAGGTTAGTGTTAGGACAGGTCGGCCTGGTGTCAGGATAATGTGACTGGGTGAGCCATCATGCTACATGTCTGCGGCATGATGTCTCAGTGCTAGACATCACTATAAACTGCCTCACTGCAGACATCGTAGCGATATGACTGAAAAATTGTTAAAGCTACGTTAAGAATCCTAATCAAACAAACAAACAAACTCTTTGGACCTGATGAGGTAGACAAACACCCATCATTGTCTTTTTCCAGTGCCAAAAATGTACATGGATTATTTTCTACATTCTTTGCTGATGTGATGAGCAGACGCATTACTATATTGATACAAAAAATATTAAATAATTTTTACAATATGTTTAGAACAAAGACTTAAAAAATGTAGCTGTGCATTTTGTTGAATTAATGTAGTTTTGTATGAAGATGAAGTTATTTTGGTTAATGTATTTTTTGTACAGATGGATACAATGAACATTGTTGGATTTGGGTACTGTAGAAATATTATCCTGAGCATATCAGAAAGACTTCAGAGCAAAACATCTTTAAATGAAAGATTTTAATGATCGTAAGTTTACCTAAAGGGATATGGTCCTTTATTTTGATTTTTATCAGCATTCAGACATGAATTGTGTGGATTTGGCAAGATTGTGATCAAGTTTGGTAACACAGTGATCCCAAATTTAGACTTATTTAATTTAACTTGACACTTAACATTAATCTATACCCAATTTTATGACTACTTAATTATTAGACTTTTTCCTAGAAAGTTATATCATTTATCATTGAGTGTAACAGGTTTATGATACCGATCATACAGTATGGTTATTTAATATCGAATAGAAACAAAAGATCATATGTGAAACCTAGTTTATTGTTGGTAATACATTTTTTTTTTATATTTTATGTCTCCTCATTGATGCATAAATTTATACTTCAATATTGACATATTTTAAGATCTGTTGATCCTGATAAAGAGAGAGAAAGGAAGGGAGGAAGAGATTAGAAATAGAAGAATAAAAATGAAAAAGACCTAAATATGAAAATATAGTTATAAAATAAATAAGGGAAGATTTATTTCCTGATAGGAATATTTTCTAAAATTGATATGTCTGTGGTGATCTGTTTTATTAAATACTTTTCCCAAACACATTATCGCTATGAAACTAAAATCAGCTATCTCCGAATCCAAAACTCTCAAAAAGATGAAAATCTTCTTTTCTGGCTAAATTATACAGATCATTTGTGTGTCTTGTCTTATTACCTTGGCTCGTACCTTGTTAAATCCTTGTCTATCCATTTCATTATGTTTTTTGGTGGTTTCTGAGAAAATTATCCACAGTGATCCACCCAATCTTGTCTCAAAATTCGTCCTAGGTGTGGTCGGCGGTTCACGATGTGCAATGAATATTTCATGACCATGTGCGTCAATCCCACGATTAATCTCAACATGTTACAGTTGTCAGGAATCACTTTACGTACATGTGCATATTGTTGAGTCAAATAAATCACGTCAGTGATTTTGTGCCGGCCTCGTGAAAATGTTTTGAGTTAGATCGACTAGATGCTCAAGCATCATATCCCCATACACTGTAAAGATTGTTTTCTGTTGTGTCTAAATCGTTAAAAAGTAGATGTTTTATCGATAGAGGAAAATTAATCATTATTGGATGATTAGGCTGTGTCATTCAATGTTTTTTGGAAAATCTTGTAAAACATCATAACATGGTTGATCATCTGCCAATGGCGCAGTAATGTACAACCGGATCCCCCTTCAGCCATCAAATTCAGTTATGTTTGTCTTTATTCAACGGGACCAATGATCAAAACTTAGTTTGCCAATACAGAACTTCCATGCTTATAGGCTTTTGGTATTGCTGCTTGGAGAAGTCAATGGGAAAAACATAAAAACAAAAGCATCTGCAACTTTCCTTTTTCTTGATGCCATTGAATACTACAGAATAATATACAATCATGTCTTCATATTGTGTACGATGTCGCATGAAAAGTCGTACAGCAAAGCCAACTAAAGTTCAAACACGTAATGGACGAGCAAGCGATTACTGGAACTTGTGCTCGATTTGAAACAAGAAAATTCACATTTATTAAAACATAAGTCTGTGATGATGTCATGTCTGCGATAACACAAATACCATGAAAAACCTGGAGAAAATATGGTGAATGAATCACAAGATGGGTCATCAAAGGAGATTTGAAAGCCAATATTGCACTTTGAGACAAAGCATTTCATGGAAAGAGTCCACTCATTGGAGGCTTTCGTTAAAAGTAAATAATATTAATATAAACAATGGACACATAGGGGCTGATATTATCAAAATATTTTAGTCCAAATGGGTATTAGAGAGTTCAATCCATCGTTTAAAAAATAGCCAGTGTGGCACCCATGTGATTGTTTGAACAAGCAAGCAATGTAACAAGGTTACCTACCAGTACCAAGACAAATTTCACGTGGTTGGTTTAATGTCCAAATACCAGATGAGGTTAATGAGGATGATTTATTGTTTCTTCCACACGATCATGCCCGTGATAGACAAGGCCAATCGCGTATCTACAAGTAGACGTTAACCATTGTCGATGTTGCCAGCAGGTACAAAGAAGCAAAGCCGCTGACATAAAAAGATTGTGCAAGAGTTGCAAGTATATTAATAAATGTTTATCGCTCACATGGGAAATATTGTTGCAAGTGGATCTTGGTAAATAATTTCTTGGCTCTATTGCTGCGTTAACCAAGAACCATGTGCGACTTTGTGTTGGACAGGTCAGTATTCACAATGATCAAGCTATTATGTAATGATTTAATCGCACTCTTTTTTAGAATGGTTATTCAGACATCAGTACATGCAGGAATTACTAATGAGGCCAGAGTGGTCTCATGAATGGGTAACACTACTTCTGTGAATCCTAGCAGCATAATATAATGAAGTGACATACACGCTTGGATTAAAACCAACGAGTGCTATTCAGTACGAAACTCACAGGGGTTCCTGCCTTCAATCAGAAAATGATTTTACAGTCAGCACCGTTATTATCACTAGGAGACATATTTGGTCGGTATCTGTGTGCACCAGTTTGTTTGTTTGATTAGGATTTTTAACGTAGCTTTAACAATTTTTCAGTCATATCGCTACGATGTCTGCTGTGAGGTAGTTTATAGTGATGTCTAGCACTGAGGCATCATACCGCAGACATGTAGCATGATGTCCCACCCAGTCACATTATCCTGACACAAAGCCGACCTGTCCTAACACTAACCTCTTAATGCTGAGCGTCAAGCGAGACAGCTGTTAGTGCCATTTTTGTAAGTCTTTGGTATGATTCGGCCGGGGATCGACCCGACGACCTCCCGCTTCCGTGGCGAAAGCTCTAACCACTAGGCCAACGGAGCGGTTATGTGTGCACCAAGAAAGTTGGACTGCGGACATCATCGTACTACTGACTCGATATGATCGATGCGTTTACTCTTTCGGAACGGATTCATACTCCAAGGCAACCAACACATTACCGAGTGGGACCGTTTGCTGGTATATCAAATCCTCCCAGATGAAAATTTATGTGAGAAGAATTACAAGTTGTTCCAGCTTATATGGAATGGTCACCAAGATTTGCTTTAACACTCGAGTGCATTAGTGGACAGTAGCATGATGGCCAAATGCATAGGTGATTTTTTCATATGGTAGTATACATCGCTTGCTATCAAGCGGCCAAAACTCACTTTGGTGCATC
>JARLTB010000046.1:10387500-10557500 GCA_030141615.1 Unio pictorum | reverse complement strand
GTTAAGATCAGCAAAATTAAAGTTCCAACATAACATTAATTGTCTTCAGCAGTCTTCTTTATCACCATTATTTTAGTTTTAAATTTAAATGTAAAACAATGCGCTCCAATTGTAAAATAAGTCCACCTCGACATATTTTCTTTTTCACATAAAACAAAAAAGAGAAATCATACATCATTAAAAAGAATTGTACGGTAACCACTGTATAATACCTGGCTAAAACTAAATATTCAGTAATTCTAATTCAATGACATCGCAACTGCTATTTGTACATGGACGTCGAGAGTGCTTGAGACGTTTTCATTAAGGAAGAATAAAATCATTGGATCACGACTCCTCCCAGCGCCATGTAAATACTATGAAATATTAAGCATTTAACATGATCTGTTCTAAACTAAAATCAGATTGTGTACATCCAATAAACGAAACGTCAGATAATATTGATATCAATCACTATCGCTGTCGTAACCGATATAGTATGGCTTCGTTGAAATAAACCATATCATTGTAGTTGCGTGTGTGATTTTTGAAATCATCTAATGTATGCAATGCTGACACATATTTTCTATCCACTTTTGTGCAGAATAAGGCAGACGGACCCTACGAAACTGCGAAACTATTCGAAAAGAAAGGAATGGTGTCCATTGGTGATAGTAAATACCTGAGTGCGTTCAAAGATTGGGTGGTGGATACTCCTGGAATGCCATCAAGGTCCGACTTTGATCACGCAATGATGCTAACCGGGTACGTATTTTTCGTCTTTTAGACATCAAAACAAATCAATTGCATCTGTATCTGTGTCAATTAGTTACCTTCCGCAATTCCCTTCTAATCTGAATTTGATAAAGTTTATGACAAATTTGATTCCATAAACGAAGATTATGCAAATTTCTTTTCAGCAGCAGATCTGACGCATAACTAAGTACAAGGCACTTTTTTCAATTTATCTGGGTGTTAATAGCCATTCACTTTAAACAAAACCAAAAACATCTGCAATCATTGTGATCGAGAGAAAGTAACAGATACCGATGCATTTGAACGTCCGTATTCATTCTTATCTCAAAGAATATAAAGACCTTCTCATACACTAACAGCACGGATTCTCTCAAAACATAAATTCGACTAACAGTGTATGAGGCAATATGAATAATTTTCGACAGCATTTCAGTTGGTTCCAAAGATGAATAATATGATTACTGATAGGTGTTTGATATATTTGAATACGTTCTTTACTGTAACTAAATTAACGTAGTCTGATGCATGTATGTTGTTAATTTACATAAAATATAATATTATTTGTAATCCTTCATTTAATATTGCTTCTCTTTTATTTACCAGGTATAATCTCGTGGACGCCACAGGTGATATATATATATATATATATATATATATATATATATATATATATATATATATATATATATATATATATATATATATATATATATATATATATATATATATACTTTTATTCCATATTTGTTGGCATATAAATATATATAATGTGTAGAGGTAAGACACACGTATTTGACACAATTATTTAGCATACTTGGAAGATACGTGGAATTCTAAAGTACAATCCAATAATACATAATAAATTACTAAAAATGTCATACATTGAGATGTAAAAAACCTGGCTTTTCGTAATATTCATGCCCTGTAAAATGTGTGTTTCTTTGATTAGGTAAGGTATGGAAACAAAAACCAAACTACAATGTCTATATCATCGTACAAATTTGTTTTCATCCCTTCAGCAATGGAATATTTGCAATATATTGGACGATTGAAATACTTTAAACAGAATTCATGGTAAACGTCTGAAAATTTCTCCTTTTTTGTGACATTTTAGAGAAGATTGATACACCGGTTGATCATAGTGCTTTTATTAACATTTCGTTCATTTAATAACATCACATATAATCTCAAAGATTGCAGACACACTTTTCGGTGCTTGACAGTATTGGAGAAAATAAAGATATGTTACACAGCATTAGTTTTATTTCCGTTTGTAGGTATTGCCTACTTAGGAACTGTATGTTCGCGAGGTGGTGTTTCCGTGGTCTCGGAAGAAGGCTACTTTAACACAATGATAGTAGCTAGTCATGAGCTTGCACATAGGTAAATTACATACACACTTTATACACAGCTCACTCTGCACTCTTTAGTGAATCTTCCGTTTTTTATATGTATGTATTTATGTATGCATGTATGTATGTATGTATATATGTATGTATGTATGTATGTATGTATGTATGTATGTATGTATGTATGTATGTATGTATGTATGTATGTATGTATGTATGTATGTATGTATGTATGTGTGTGTGTGTGTGTGTGTGTGTGTGTGTATGTATGTATGTATGTATGTATGTATGTATGTATGTATGTATGTATGTATGTGTGTATGTATGCATGCATATAAGAGTTATACAATATGCTGCCATTTCAGTTTTGAACATGTGTTTCAACAATTTGTGCAAAAAATCAAGTATTAGCAACTTTGTTGAAACTTACGATGTTACGCAGAGAATGTAAAACCCAATTAAAGCGCTGTCACGGGAATACATTTAAATTTCTTTCAAGATTAATTAGGAAAAGAATCACGAATCATTAGTTTTTCTAATCTTTTACGTGTATTGTAATGCTTTTTATCAAGTTTGTTCTGAAAAATAGAAGATGGAGATTCACCTTAAAGTCCGAAATGGTTTCCCATTTCAAGGCATACTAAATACTTTTAAAAAGTCAAATCGAAACGTTATGAGTCGTAAAACATTCTTAATTATTAACTATTCTATCTGAACCTTGTCTACTTAGTGAATGTTTGTCGTATTATATGTACATATCCGTATGTATTTATTTATGTATGTTTGTGTCTATTTATTTAGTCTTGGTGCTAAGCATGATGATGACGTTGGTTGCCCCAAAGGTAACATCATGTGGATGAATCTACCAAATGCGGCGAATGAATACTCACACAAGTCATGGGAATTTAGCAAGTGTTCGATCGATGCCTTCTCGAATACTCTTGCAAAACAGTAGGTATTAATGCGTAATATATTTCCATATTAAAATGGACAAATTTGTTTATTAAATGCAATTCATAGACCTGAAAATGACTGACGATTTAAGTTTGTTAGATAATTTCTTTTCTTAATAGTCGCCGTTTAGTTTTCTTTCCAGATTGGAGCATTAATTTAGGAAGGTATTTTGAAAGTATCGACGAATAGTATTTTATAATTGGAATGAATATTACTAGCTAATTAGGTTGCTTATTTGTTTTTTGATTTGTTGACGTCTTAATGCCATAATTAATGACTTAATAGGAAATACTGTGTTCTCCGTATAATTGGCGAAGGTTGAACCTCGGAAAACCGACAAAAACAAAAACAACTCACGTGAACCTCCTATTTAGATAAATGTAACTTTCATTAAATAAGGAATGATCTGAGAAACATCCAGCATGAATGATGTATATAAGAGCAATACAAAAAGGTTGTTTCAGAAGGAATTTAGAACGATTGTTACATTGAATAAAAATTAGATTGGTCTCCATTTACATAACTTTGCAAGACAACATATGTTTAGTAACATAGTATTATTATACAACGGTGGATTTCATATTTGCTTGTTTTGTGAACTATGTTCAGTGTTGCTCTTAGGGTTATGCCTTGTCCAGGTTTAGTTAGCATGTCATATAATGGGTTTGGAACAGTACGATATTGCAAAGAGATATCAGATGTCTAAACGTTTTCGTCCGTGTATATCTAGATCTAATTGACAGATATAACGTGTGGGAGTAAACTGAAATGATAAACTTTGACAAGCATTCGATTGAATGTGCCTTCTACAATAAATGATTAATGAGAAATTACAATTGCAAAAACAATATTGACCATTTAAAAAATGGTCACTAAAACTAACAACATTCTTTATTTTTCCACAAATGAGATCCAGTTTTTACTAATAGATCTTTTGTTTTTTTCAAAACGACATATTGCTATAATGTTTCACAAAACAAATCCCTTTTATCAATAAGTCACATTCATTTTTCCATCTTGAAATGATAAACGTGGTAGCCCAATTTGTAAATGTCGGATTTTAAGTCAATATTTCCTCGAGTCAATTTCGACAGAGACAGGCTGTGGTTGCTACAGCGAATGTCATATGTAAAAGACAATTAGCGCCAATTTTATCCGCATAAGAAAGCCGATAAAATGTTGGAGGCGTTGTTAAACCACGCCGCTAAAATAAGACGAAAACCATAATAATATTTCAAAAGACAAAATCCTATGTTTGGCAGATGGAAATCAAACTGAATCTTAAACGTTCAACAATAAACATCAGAAACCGTACACATTTTCATACTGTTGCCTCATGGAGTTCTTTGATAGATTCTTTAGCTGTAAGACCTGTCCACTTCTACAGCAACAATTTGATAATTGCCAGAAACAAGCAACGCAAATGAAGCAGACTTATTTAAATCAAATGGATGCGATTTCCAGCTTTAGAAGAATATACGAGAGTTATCACAGAACCATTACTAAATAAATGCACATATTCATTTTGGGAAATCAGTGGCTGCAAATAGTATTACTTATTATATATGTCAATTATTGAAAAGGAGAAGTAGAGACCAGAGGTGTACATAAGTTTCATCTGTAAATCGTTTCTGACAGGGGAAAAAAGTTCAACGTTTTCAAGAACAACAACAAAACTCTTTAGAAAATACATCAGCGGTCATCAAAACAATTTCTTCTCTTCTATGATACTTGTAAGTTTTGAGACTATCACAGTAATTGGTAAGCATAACCAAGGCCCTAAAGCGTCGTCATTCCTTCTACCAATAGCTTTACACGCCGCACCCTCCGGGAATCCAATATATGTTTTCCTTTGCAAATGACTTAACGCACACATGTAAAGGAGATATACAATGTTATGACGAAATGTACCATTCGTCAAAAAAAATAAAATTACAACAGATGTAAATCAGATGTCGCCAATTTCAATATTAATATAGCAAAATAAACCGGCATAAATAGGTACGGCGGTTACATTAACAATTTCCCATACTTGCAACGGAACTCTACATTCTTCTCGTACAGGATCAGCATCCGTGGTATTTTCCGCTTTGCTAAAAAATGCCTTTGCATAACAATTCGTTCATGTTTGCTATGCCAAAAAATGGAATCAAAATAAATTTAATCATGGATAACACCTCTCGCTGGATTATTTCAATTGATCAGCATGGTGAAGCAAATATGGTGTGACCTTAGGAAAGGCACTTTCAACCAGGGGCGTTGCCAATTGTTTGTCATCCCCAGAATGGAGTTCCTCAATAAGGGTCATGCATGACAATTATATTTTATATTTTCCTAACCTGTTAGCCGACATCAAATCATAACTAAACAACCTACATGTGGTGTTCTGCCATGCTGAATCAAATGAAACGAAAAACCTCTCTCCAGATATATATATATATATATATATATATATATATATATATATATATATATATATATATATATATATATATATATATATATATATATATATATATATATATATATATATATATATATATATATATTACTTGCTCACACGTACATACACCTTTTTGTTTACACCATCTTTCAGATCCTGTGTTAAAGACGTTGCAACGTTTTATAATAAAGAGGATTACGATAATTATAACAAACTTTACCCAGGTCAAATTTACAGTGCAGAAGAGCAATGCAAGATTGCATTTGGACCAGATTCGCGAAGATGCAGTGTAAGTAGAATGATCCTTTATGTTCAATTAAAATTATCTACATTCTAATGACGGATATATTATTCAACACTTTATGTTTCCGTCTGTATGTTTTTGGTTAAACTCGTAAATTCAGGTTTTACTAAGTAGCTGCTTCAAGTTTCAAGTCTATTTGTTAAAGCACACTTTCCTCTGCGATCTATATATTTAACGACCTCGTTAAAATAGTAAATTGATTTGAAACCTAAATCTCTTACTTGAAAGCGTCAACCAGTCAGCACGTAAAGACAATCTTTCTTTCATGCATACTGGAACCATCCTCACACATGCATACGTCGTCCTATGCTGATCCCTTATTCTTATACCCAGATAAAATAGCAAAGCACAGCAGGAATATTCTGTTAAGTTGTGCCTGGAGGTTACGAATGTATACTTGTGATAAGACGTCAGAGAGAGAGAGAGAGAGAGAGAGAGAGAGAGAGAGAGAGAGAGAGAGATGGGGGGAGGGCTGATGGAGAATACGTTAAACAACTCGGGTGACCTCCTTATCTCCTTATATACTGCCGTCAACGTCATTCCAGATTCCAACTGCAGATAAAATATGTGTATCATTGTCGTGTTACAACCCAAGAAAACAAATCTGCAACAGTCAGGTTGCTGCCGATGGCACGCAATGTGGAACAGGAAATAAGGTATTTAACTCTACAGAGAAATACTTATAATATTCCTACACTATGAGCTAATGCAACTGTACCGGAAATATATTATTCTTACTCTTAAAACAGTTTAAAGCTAAACGCAGATTTCTTAACAGGAATAAGTTGGTATAACTGAGTCTTTATTAAAATACCAATGCATCTAAAGTGGTAATATATCATACAACAAAGCACTATGTAATATGCAATAGGAAATAATTTAGTATAAACATAGATAACAAAGCATACGGTATTGTTCACATTAGTAGGAAATAATTTAGTATAAAAATAGATCTCAAAGAATACGGTATTGTTTACATTGGTAGGAAATAATTTAGTATGAACATAAATATCAAAATATCAAAATATAAGATTTTGTTCACATTAGCTATAAGAAGGTACGTGTTAAATACCGTAGGTATCCTGTCTGATATATTTCAGTAATGACAGCATATTAACAGCACAGTCTAATTTAATGAACTTTAGAAATAAGATTTAAAAAATGTAAATATTAGATATACGACTCCAGATTTGACCTTTTGCTATCATACTGTTATTAAATAATATCCTCATTGAGGTTGTATATCATTAGCATTTATTCTATAATCTGACCAAGTTTCTATTTGCGTATGCGTTTACATCTTAGGGTATTTGATATGTGTCACTCTACGATTTTACAGTGGTGTATTGACGGGCTATGCGTCTCTAAACGTAAGTATGTTAATTCTCTATTCACTTTACTAAATAATAGTGATACGTGTGTGTTTGTATGTGTGTGTGTGTGTGTGTGTGTGTGTGTGTGATTCTGTATTGTCTGTATTGAATCCCTGTAAATTACGTATTATAATGAATGATATGTATTGTGTATAGAATCAAACTGATATAAAGCCAAATGATTCAATCATAACTTTGACAATTGTTTAATGGAACGAAAACCATTGTGTCGATTTGAAAACAACAAATGCACACTGAATGTTCAGCTTTAAATCAACACGATAGATCTAGACATTCCCAGTGACTTCGAAACATTATTTTACTTATTGTACGAATTTTCTGGTGATGTTTTAATCATTATCAACCTGAATAATTAAAAGCAAATGGTACCATGTAAACAACGACTTGGTAACAATAATAAACCAAAATATCGGTTATGTCAGACTAAAGCAGACTGCACAAAGACGCCTTCTTCGCATCATTTTTTGCACATACAAAGAGCTATTTTGTTTTTGTTTTCCTCATCTTATGTTTTGCTTTTAAATCGCTATATGTTTTTACAACGATATGTCATATTATTCGCAGCATCTGAAGTAACTACTCCAGAACCAACTACCACTACCGTTAATGGTAAAAAGACTCCTACTCCAAAATCAAGTACCACTACTATTAATGGCAAAAAGACTCCTACTCCAAAATCAACTACCACTATTGTTCATCCGCCCATGTGCAAAGATTCCGATGTGTGTAAACAGTTGTACGAGGTTTACAATCACAAAAAAAGGTTCTGTTCCGACTTAGGCCAGGTCTGTTGTGAAATGTGCAAAGGTAAGCAATTCCATATCCATAAGTACACACAAACACACACATCACACACATGCACACACACTCTACACACACCTATATATATATATATATATATATATATATATATATATATATATATATATATATATATATATATATATATATATATATATATATATATATATATATATCTACAGCCATTGAGTGTGTTTTAATAATATTTATGGTAAAAAATTGATGATCAAGTTACAGATGAGACTAATTGATATTATCAAATGAAATATACCGATGATCAGTACGAAAATAAATTAGTGCTTCCTAAAGAAGTTGGGCGCAAATGATGAATAATGTTTTCTTCTGAGTATGGTACGAAGGCGCTGATGATCCACAAAAACACTTGGGAACCAATGGAATAACTAGTTGGTACAGTATATATTATCTTATAATTCGAATCAAACTCTGTTTGGTCTACTGATAAAATCTCACAAACTGCACAGACCAGGGTCTACCGGCGCATTAATGCGATGGCACATCCTGATATGTGTAGTTTGCAGTTGGTACATGAGTTGAGTGGTTGTTGCCGAGAAGAAAAGAAAAAAAAAATCCATAATTTCACACAATCATACTATTATCAAACTCACATCCATATTACTCTATTATACTCAACTCTAATATATTCAGCAGGTTTTTCATACAACTATATCAAGTAATATAGAACAGTAACTTCTCTTTTGTTTCATTTCTATTCAGTTTTATACACGGTTTCTTTTATTTTGTGTGTTTCCTTTTTGTAAGTTAGTTCCTCTCTTTTTTGTTTGCTATAGGAGAGACTAAATGCGAAGATATAGGTTACATGGATTGGTCTTGTGCCGACATTCGTTCGTTCTATTCAACGAAGTCAAAATTCTGTTCAAAATGGTCCGTGGACTGTTGCATGTCCTGCTCTAAATAGGTAACTTGTCATCAAGGATGAGGTATTAATGAGGTACATAAGAGGCATTCCCTGTACTGTAGATTTCCAGAATAATTCATACTCACGTTTCAACCATTTATATATAGATTTAGATTTCAAAAATTAATTCCAAATTTATATTATATGCAAACAAATGAGAATATAATTTGTCTGGGATATGATACATGACATTCAGTGGGCTGTGACATATGTAGTTTTGGCTGATTGCCCACGCATGAAGAACTTCGATTTGCTTGTAAAAAAATTTAAAATTAAAATCGCAAATCTGAGAAACGGTTAATTCTGTGAATATTGTCATTTAATATACAGACTATTTGCGAATGCGTTTGACCTTGTAATAGTTATGAACTAAAGGCATCCACAACGATAGCTCGTTTTCCAGTTAAAACTCATAAAACGTATAAACTCACTAAATATATTCCATAGTTTATTATTTATATTATTATACCCCAATGTCGATACATCAACAATATGTGATTGCTACATTTTCCTCAGAATCAAACAAATGAGATACAATTTTATCTGATAATAGCATCAAGTTAACTTTGAATATTACTTTAAGAAAAGATTCCTTTTTAAAGCCATTAAATGCATCTGCCTTTTCTTTTCAGAGCCAATGAAGTCAAATTGATACATCAGAGTGAATTGACTGACATAATCGTCTCAATGTACCGGCTACCTGAGTCTTTTATTTTAAACAAACATCGTTTCTGTCTGAATTTGAATGAACGTAAAGTTTGACGTGCATATTGAAGTACTGTGTATGAACAAAGATTACCTTTCAAAATAAATTTGCTGCAACCAATCTTGCTCAATCAGTCTTATTTTTTTAGATATTAATCTTCGTTCTGCTTCTGTCTATCTGAAACGACTTCGAGGGTAGGAGAATATTCATATTTAAGAAAGGCTATATTTCTCAATAGCAATTACAAACAGGTAACATTGTAACTGATTTAACCAAACGTGTTTCGTGTCGTAAACGTTATGAAGAATTGTTTTGGTCTACTGTGGAGAAATATAAAAGAAATTAATCAACTGTGCTACTTTCTAAACATTATATATGGTTCATTTCTTAACTTGCTGATCTATAAAACATTAAAGTAACGATTCTATCTTCAGAAGTAAAAATTAGATGCCAAGACAACACCGGCACTGTTCATGTTTGCTTGTTATCAGGAATTAACGTTTGTCATTTAAATAATGATTTCTTCTCCAATCATTTAAAATATAATATTTTATCTGAGCAGCAGATAGGGCGAATAAACTTTGATTCAGAAGGTTCCGTTTGCTAAACTGAAACTTCCTACAAAACGAAAACATTACGCCAAGAATGGGAAACCATATCTTCAGACGTTCGAGAGTTTCACTCCAAGAGAGACTTTGGGCTTTAGTGTTTTGTCCTTTTTCTCAAACGTTTGTACTTGGGCGAGTTTAAGTGACCCTTATTTGTGGTCCCGCCCTCGGTCCTGCTGTGAATCAGACTCTCATCCAAATATCGTATCAAGACCAACATGATATCGTAACCGTGGGTCAATTTGTCGGTATATATTCGTGTTGGGTAGTTTCTGCAGGTGAAAAAATTTTTAAACTTAATTATGTCCATGTCACCGTTACACCACGTCTGATGAATATTTTCGCTACCTATGCGTATCAATTCAATTAAATACGGCTAAAATAGTACAGCTGTCTCTGATCACTTTATTTATTTGTGCATACCGTTGAGTAACATAAATCACATTAGTATTTTTGTGTCTACCTCGATAAAATTTTATAGCTGAATTTGATTGTTCGCCTGGCATTACATTATCATATAGAATTGAATTATTAATACTTCCATCAATTCCATCTAAACTCGACGCTTTATGAACATCAGTAATACATTCAATAACATAGCTTTTTTCATTGTATAATTGCGCGTTGTCATTACAATCCTTAAGTACCTCGTAGTTTCTCTGATTGTCAAAGGACGGAGTTACCAAATACAACTTATCCTATTAGAGATATATCGTTATCCAGTTAAGCAATGGTTGTGTCTTACCGCTTTCAGATGGACCTATTATTATCTTTTTGACAGAATTTGGTAACGCTGCATGATTTTCGGCTGGATTTTTCTTTCTTGTTCTTGAAAAATTAAATCAATTACATCCATGTTGTGGAAATATATAAACAAAATATGGATCCATATTGCGTAAATTGTAGAGCATCCACCCAGACAGATACGGTAACGACTATAACAACAAACTATAACACACAAGCGGTTACGGAGAAGTGTGTACGATGTGGTACAAAGAATATACAATTATCTCACATGAAACAGACGGTAATGTAGCTAGTTCAATAACCAAGTTAACAAGATCTCCGTGGAGCATTTTTTTCAGGCGAGATACATCTTCCAGGATATAATAATTATGTGGTCCTTGTACTCGACATGATATCAGATTCAATGTTGCAAGTGTTGCTTCTGCATATTGGTTAATACGACAGGCAATATGGCAAAGTCATCTTCCACACCTTACCATCTACCACGCATATTTTGACGTTTGCGTCACAAATGAAGTTCATTAGGCTAATATATTATTTTTACCACGGGATACTATGACAATTGATTGATGTCAACGCACACACAAATATGCATTGACTAATGTTGATGTTGGAATTAGGTATACCTGAGCAGCGTTGTTATTAACTAAAACTGCAGCAGTTGTTTCTGCGTTTGATCGACCTTTACGATGGCCACAACTACCAGATTGATCCTGGCAAAGCATTTCATAATGCTGTATCATTGATAATGACAACCATAATGTCAAAATACAGCAATACACCGTGGTCAGGCAATTGTTGAATGATTCAATAAAAACTCTTGCTGAGAAATTATTTGGCTATCAGTACGCAAATGAAATAATTCATGCAAATATAAAATCTCGTGAATGGGTCGCAAGACTACCGAGTGTGAGAGCTGCATGAAGAAACGAAATTACTCGATAAACTTCTATGCAATATAACAATGCAGTCATAACAATATATATCAATACAACTACATGATCTTTGAAAACAATCAGTATTGGGTAGTGCTACTGTACATTATTTACATGAACTTGGTGAACTTGAAGGTGGTAAGAAAAAGAGCGATTGAACCTATCTGGAGTATTACGATACATTTCCAGCGTAAAGCCGCAAACTACAAATTAGATTCAATTGCTCCTCAATGTGGATTTATACGTAAACAATTACAATGTAATTCATGAAGATACACATTTACCACCGCAATAAGTTAACTAGGACACCTACGTCGATTACACCCAAGACAGGTCAGCATCAAATTTACTCGTGTATGGATAAAACTAGTATATTTTCTATATACAATACATTGTTTGGAATCATTATATGAATTATGCCACAACATGTTTGTGTTACAGCTCGCATAATCATTATTATTATGTTGTTGTTTTAATATCATAATTCATTCAGCGTCAAAATATGAAAGTCTCGATTATTTTGTTCTCACTTTGTTTATAACTAGAAGTGTTTTTCTTACTATATCATTGCTAACAATTTCGTTTTTGGGGCCAGTAAATTTAGAATATCCCTCCGTAGCTGAGTAATTTTAATAACTCGTGACACTGCGATATAAACTAAGTTGTCCATTCGATATAATCAACAATGATCGAAACAACCATATCAGTAGTTACTAATACTTGAGATAAATCGATTAATATTGCGTTGTATCCATGTTAAGTGCATCCTCAACAACACGGACAGGAACTAAAGCGATATCTTTTAACACAATATTATGTTTTTCTGTAAGTAAAGTGTTCTTATTTCAATGTGAAACACAATCAAGTCTAACATGTTCAAACATCCAACCGTGTTTGGTATTTTTTTTATTTGTGTTGTCAGTTGAAACATTCCGTACTAATGAATACACAAGTGTTTAAGTGGCATCAACTGCGTATTATGATGTCATTGAGTTTTATCCATGCTAAGCGCATCCTCAACAACACGGACAGGAAGTAAAGCGATATCATTTAACACAAGATTATGTTTTTCTGTCAGTAAAGTGTTCTTATTTCAACTTTAAACACATCTAATTCTAACATCTTCAAAAACACAACCGTGTTGGTTTCCGCGAATTCTTTTCTCTGGCAAAGTTAGCGCAACTGACCGAACGGTAAAACAATTTAACCGGTAATTGTTTTGTATTGTCAGTTGAAACGTTCCGCGGCAGTAATGACGGAAGTGTATCCAGTGCACAGGACTTTGTTGCACTCTCTTTAAAACGTACTAATGAATACACAAGTGTTTAAGTGGCATCAACTAAAAGATATTTGCGAATGCAGCTGATGCGTCTCAGAATGACCTCAGTTTTATCATCATTCTTCTGCAGCTTGTTACACTTCATCAATGTTTTCGCATCCAAAATGCACCTCTCTACTCCATGGTTGGTAGCATCAATTTGAGTTGGGTTCCTAGATTTGTATATTTTGGTGTCATTAGAGTAAAATTGGTGAGAAACTATATGATGATATATGATATATGACACTTGAGAGCGGCTGTCTGTATGTAATGAAGTGAACATGTACAATAACAGATCGCGGTGGAATACCACAACATAGATCAACTGGGTTGGAGTGTATTCCATTTGATGTTACAATGTTTGTCTTCTTGACTCAGTAGATCTTGAAACACAGTAAGGCTGTATTGTCAATGCCACATACATGCTGGAGACGGTGAAGAAAAATGTCATGGTCTATGGTGTCGAATGCTGCAGACAAATCAAGGATGTGGATGACTGTACTCTCTGCACTATCGAAAACAGAATTTCATTAACTACTTTCAGAAGAGTAGTTTCAGCACTGTGGCATGGGCGACATGCAGAATGTACCTTGTAAATGAAAAAACTGATTGACGTTAAATGAGATACAAGTTAGCAAACAAAATTATCTTAAAGTGAAAGGAAATCACAAATCGATTTAAATAGCTGTACTGTATACTGATAGATTTAGTGCATTACATGATCGAGTAAAAATGGATGTCAACATCTTACACTTGTTTCTTCGGTTCGCTCCACTTTCACTGTAGCTGTTCAGACCTCTGAATCGCAAGAAGCTACATTCAAAAATCTTTTTCATGATACTCTCAGAATATATCTCAGAATTGATACGTTGCAGGATTGCAAGTCTCAGGAGATATTGGCTCGTTTTTAAATAAATATAAATAGAGACAACCTACATTTCCTTTTATTTATGATACCGGGTATTTTCCATTAACCACTGCTTATAATCAGGTCTTTATATTGGTGCTAAACAGATGCAATGGTTATCAATCTTCTCCTCGTGTCCTATACTGATCCTTGTTAGTTGAATGGCTAATGATTCATGCAGTAACATCACACATTAGCACACACCACACGAGACCTAAATGTTCTGAGCCAGCCTCAAGTTACACAGCAAGTAAATGAGATATATTAGATAAGCTACTGCGTTATTTCACGCTCACTTTTAATCATACGTGAAATCTTCTTAATTCGGTGAAATCACACGGAAGCTCCTAATCATATTAAGTAATGGAATGCATTTAATTCTTAGAACCAAATTTTTATACCAATACGACAACATATTAAATCAGTTGGTCAAAACGTATCAAAAGATTAATTTACAAATTCCTATGCATAAACTCAACACACTATTATACCTCATTAAGTAAATTATTATACGATTGTATTAGAACGAACTCATGCAAATACAAATATATTCAGCAAAGCATTACATATGGCATGAGCAGATGACATGGAATTGTCACTCTACTTTTTCTTGCAACGGCTGTCCAAATCAGTTCGTCGGATTCCTTCAACAACGGTTTTAAAGGGGGAATGTCTTGGAAATGCCAAAGAGTCTACCCTGGTTTCTCTTGCAAAAATGCTTAGACGGATTAAAATTTTCGACCAGGAGATGTTAAAACCTAGGAAATTGTGTATTTGAAACACGCCCCTTAATTAGTGTATCCAGTCAGTCAAATCTCTCTTCCGCCTTTTGCAGAGGCGCTAATATCAAGGTCAGCATGACCTCGTGGTTTGATAGTTAAAAAGTTTCTGCTAGTTTTCAATTGTGATCGCTGTTCCATGATACGATTGCCGTGTCCTTAATAGTCCGTCCTGCTGTTTTCTAAACAAATGCATAATGTAAAATAAATAGCATTCCCTCCTCTAGAGGACATTCGGAACATGTCAGTATGTCAATTGACACGCGCCTGTTCTCCGTATATCTAATTAATAGTTATCTGTTTTCAACTAATGTATTCATGTTAGATTGCTAGAAATTTGCCCCTTCACAGTCTGGTGTAAAGCCAGAGAATCTGCTTTCTGGCGTTATCTTTCATCGTTGTGAAGCTTGTCCCTAACACTGCTATACAAAGGGGAACAGTTTTGAATTGATACTCTGCACTTGGTGGCCGGGGAATATTTTATTAAGCATTAAGCATAGGCAGTTATCAAGAAAGTGTGCTCTAAGAGGGAAGCAAGTTGTTAGGTTTGCTTATATGCCATACTTTAGTTTCGTTATATTTGTCATACTTATATTTCTCTTAAAAGCAAATGGAGGGTTAGGTACTGATACGTCCAGATGGTATATAATGAAGAGGTGATCTGATGTGAGTTCGTGAGATCCAAGAGTGGATCGTATTATATTCGTATCAGGTCAATGAAGAATCCAGTCAAACATGTGACCATATTTATGGGTGGAATTGTTATCGGACCGTTTAAGGTTTCAAACATAAATGTAAGCTAGGAATTTTTACGTGTATTGGTTTCCGGGACATTCATCGTGAAAGTTTAAATCTTAAAAAGTAATCAGTCTGCAACATATCGAAGTTTCATACTCCAGGAGATTCGGAAACTGCTCCAAAAAGCTATTAAATTATCTTGTTTTCTCTACTAGGAGGGGTGCGATAGATGACGAAAATATGGAGATATACCATCCTTAGTTAAAACTATCTATCTATCTATCTATCTATCTATCTATCTATCTATCTATCTATCTATCTATCTATCTATCTGTCTATCTGTCTGTCTGTCTGTGTGTCTGCCTATCTATCTATCTATCTATCTATCTATCTATCTATCTATCTATCTATCTATCTATCTATCTATCTATCTATCTATCTATCTATCTATCTATCTATCTATCTGCGTCTGTGTGCATGTAAATATATGTGCCTGGGTGTGTGTAAATATATGTACCCCCTGAACTATCTAAGATGTTTGGGAAACTTAGTGGTTCACAGGGAGGGGGAGCCATTCTATATATCAGCCCGCCCACCCCCCAAACCGAATATGATGGCATATGTCGTCACATGGGATTTGTGCATATATTTTGTATTTAAATCTATACTTATTATATAATGAACTACGAAATTATGAATGATAGTATTTGTACAATTACAAATTTTAAAAATGTCGATATTAAAATCGATGAAGAATTAAATCCTCAAAAGCATATATCTGATTTCGATTTCGAATACTTCCAAGAGCCTATATCCGGAGGCATATTAACAAGATTGACTACGATAGTTGATGTTATATATACGATTCCAGGTGATATATGTATATGATATATGTATATCACCAATGTATAGATCATTATTGTATCGGAGAATACATACGGGAGTATATATTTTTATCCATGCTAATAATATTTTAGAGAAGTCTTTATTGACTACTTTCTTTAGTTCATTTGTTGTAAGTGATGGTATTATAAACTTTGCCAATGAAATGCTTTTTGGCCATTACTGGGATAATGTTAACCTCGCTGATACACTTTAGTAGCTGATACTTGCATTAGCGCATTAATATTCTCAATATCTGTTATAACTCAATTTAAATGTTATATTGTTTTAATAATTTAAAAAAAATTATCATAATGATATTTTGTAATACTAAAAATAAATTGTGTAATTTATCTTTGAATGATATAACTTTAATTTAATTTACAGCGGCAACGTCGGTGTGACCTCGATAAGGAGTCTAAGGTAAAGCATCAAACGCATACATTTAGAATAAAACCAAGACAACAGCTAGTAACAAAAACAACTAACCGAGTGAGAGAGTTAGCGGCTTCAGTTTGGCGGTATTGACTTTATTTTATATTTTGTAACAAGCCTTTATTTTAAACAAATAGGACCTTGTACAAGTTGGCTTCTTAACCCCCCCCCCCCCTCTGCTGATTGTGGCTAGTCTTAGGGTTCCGTTAAGCCTTTGTATATTTGTGCATGGTTAAGTATTCTATAGAAATAGTAATTCAAATTGCTGCTTAGCTTTCATGTCCATACAATATCCCGAAATATGCCTTTACATTGTTCAATTGATATGTCCATTTTCTATGCCCCTACTTTCTGTTTATGTATTGTCACTAAAGTGACGGTAAGTAAGCAAGACGAGCAAATCTGTTCGAGATGATCTACGAATTAACTGAACCGAGAATGAGATCTCGTAGTTATTTATAGATGGGTTATTAATACATTTGATTAGTTAGCAACTTTTAAGATCCATTGGATTTGTAGATATATGGTTTACCACAATAGTGTCACTAACGTGTCGCTAAGGATGCTAATTTTATGGTAACCGGACTATTCGGTGCCGGACAATTCGGCGCAGACAATTCGGCGCGGACAATTCGGCGCAGGACAATTCGGAGCGGACAATTCGGGACCAAAAACGGGTAATTCGGAGCGGACAATTCGGAGGAGACAATTTGCAATGTATTCATATTTTGTATTTTAAACGCAGTATAAACACGCTTTCAATTAGTGAGTACATAGTTTTGAAACCTAGACGCTTTCAATTAACCAAGACATTTAATTACACAATAAGTGAGTACATAGTTTTGAAACCTAGACGCTTTCAATTAACCAAGACATTTAATTACACAATAAGTGAGTACATAGTTTTGAAACCTAGACGCTTTCAATTAACAAAGACTTTTAATTACACAATAAGTGAGTACATAGTTTTGAAACCTAGACGCTTTCAATTAACCAAGACATTTAATTACACAATAAGTGAGTACATAGTAGCTAGGGGGACCAGTGTATATAAGCATGACTGAAAATGTCAGTGGACAGAAACCTTTGGAACTTTAAACTTGCAAGTCCAGCATCATAGTCTGTGAGACATTATGGATTGTAGTTAGTTATTTCGATAGTTTTAGTTTTAGATTTTGTTTTCTATTTAAATCTTAACTATCCTATGCATAAATAAGTAAGAGACTCGTAGAAATGGCTTTAGAATTTGTAGAATCAGAGAAAGGAAAACGAATTCTGGTTTACGAAGGTTATCTTTATCACATGGAAAGAAAAACTGAATAGAAAGAGATATGGAGATGCTGCGATCGTTCCTGCAAAGGTCGCTGTCATACAGCGAATGGAATGATAATGAAACCGACATCTCAACATTCGCACGCAGCATCTACTGGTCAACTTGAAACAACTCGAGTCCGATCAACCGTTAAACGAAGTGCAGAAGAAACAGAAGAACCAGCAAGAGTGATTGTCCAGGCAGCAATGGAAAATTTGAGTCCAGCAGCACAAGCAAATGTACCAAAAACCGAAACGATCAAACGCAGCATCAGAAGATATCGTCAGCTTCCACCTCAGATCAACAATAATCTTCCAGCTGAACTTCACTTTACGACGAATGGTCGACCTTTCCTGCGACATGATATTGACTTTAAATTGTTCGCAGCGGCGGAAGATCTTCAATTCCTTAGTGGATGCAGAGTGTGGTTAGCCGACGGAACTTTTAAAGTAAGTCCAGCTGAATATACACAACTGTACACTATTCATGGAACACGTGATGGCATCAACATTCCATTCGTCTTTGCCTTGCTCCCGAATAAAACGGAAACTACTTACACAGCTTTGTTGATGAAATTGAAAGAGATTGAACCGCGATTACAACCACACACCGTCATAACCGACTTCGAAAAAGCAGCAATGAATGCGTTGACAAAAGTCTTCCAGCCACAGATTCACGGCTGCCATTTCCATTTTGGACAATGCATCTGGCGTAAATTTCAAGAATATGTATACGCAAGAGATACAACACCAAACCCGAATATGCGATGCACATCCGAATGCTGGTCGCTCTGGCTTATGTTCCAAACAACGATAAAGTTCGTGTTTATGAAGAACTGATAGAGCTCGATTCATTTCCAGAAGTTGACCAACTACTCAACTACTTCGAAGACACTTTCATTGCAAAACGACGACGACGACAACGAGCTGTTGCTCTGTTTTCATGCGACATCTGGGATTGCTACCAAGCTGTGTGTGACGATACTCCTCGAACTAACAACGCAGTGGAAGGATGGCACAGTGCATTTGCACGGTCAGTACAAATTGCACACCCAACTCTGCCGAGGTTGATAGTAAAACTTCAGAAGAAACAGAACACAAATCAACTGGTCGTCCAACGTCGACTTGCTGGTGAAGATCCTCCTCTGAGGAAAAAGAAATATTGAGACCTGGATCGTCGATTGAACACGGTTGTGTTAGATTACAAAAATTGTTCATCAATTGATTACTTGCGCGGATGTAGTCACAACATTAATTTAATGGATTAACATTTAGTATACTGGTAACATTTTAAAAATGTGATTTTGTGCAAGAGTTGCTGGTATTTGCTATGACTATTTTTGTAGTAAGCTAAATAAACTTTACTTTATACGGTATTATAGTTCTATTAAACATGATTAATAAAAAAATTCGTTTAAATTTCAAATAGATATGTTTTAAATATCCTGCTCCGAATTGTCCGCCCCGAATTGTCCGCTCCGAAATATCCGCTCCGAAATGTCCGCTCCGAATTATCCGCGACGAATTGTCCGCTCCGAATTGTCCTGCGTCGAATTGCCCTAGAACCGATGGTTCTAGGGCAATTCGGCGCAGGACAATTCGGAGCGGACAATTCGTCGCGGATTCCGAATTGTCCTGCGCCGAATTGCCCTAGAACCAAATGTTTTCTGTCAAATTAAGTTTCAGTTTCAATAGTGTATTGCGTATCTTATTATATATGTTCCGTGCTTCTAGTTGTTCTGTGTGGTTCTTGTTGTTTTAGATTTAAATTAGAATTAATGGCCATTTCGTTAATGACGTTTACCAATGATCACGTGCATCACGTTTAATCAAACCATATGTTTGACAAGTTGCAAAAACATCTGGAATAACACAACCATAACCATATATACTGTGACCGTTATTATTCTATAATGGAGCAAAAGCTACTTATAGAATTTGTACCAGATAGTTCTATATAGAACTTTATTATCAATAAAATTAGCTTCTGTACAAAGGGCCTTTTGCTATATTGTGAGTTTATTTGCTGCGAATGCGACTGGTACACATCATATAAGTACAATATATAATAAACAATCATCTTGAAAACGTAATGCACAGGATAAAATGACTATCTTGTTACTCTTAAAACTTCGAAAGCAGATTTTTTATTAATAACATTACTGATTTTTGATGTCTGAAAAGCTTTCTTTGCTTCCTTTCAAAAGTTATGGACACTTAGGTTTAACATTATCATATGACACTAGATGGAGAGTTCCATCTGCAGAGAGCTCTTCGATATTACATACATACTAATGTCAAGGAACAAATTTACACCAAGATTACTGTAGCTTTACTGTTTAGATCCAATATTGCTTTCACTAACTGATGTTATTAGTACCTCTCATCTGAAACCATTCGAATAAACTTTACAGTCCAAGTCATTTTATTATCTTTTTTCTAGTTGATGCTTTTTTCTATGAAATGTGTTTATGTTATTCATATAGAACACGTGAATGAACTATTTGATATCATCCCACTATTGCGCATCTCTTTTATTGTAATTTTAGATTCAGTTAGATTGCATTTTAAGAAAAGATCAGCTCAGACTTCTAGGCATGGATCTAAATACTTTTATAGTCAGACCGTAAACAGGCTGGAAAATAAGGTTGACATCCTAACAATAAATAGAACATTACTAAATATATGGGAAATGAATGATAATAATAATAAAATAATAATAAAAATAACAATACTACTACTACTAATAATAATAATTTAAATAATAATAATAATAATAATAATAATAATAATAATAATAATAATAATAATATAAATACGAATATACTGACGATATTGATGACTCCTATGGAACCGCTGATGCGAAGAATTTCCTTAAAACGACGTCAACGATGTTATGACGATATCGATGACTGATGAGAGGCGAGGACGAAATTGTTTAAATGTTAACAATAAGATCGTTATCTATGTTCCGAATCAAAGTAGTCATGGTGTTGCTTATTTCAATATGAAGTTATTTAAAAATGTAAACCGGATAATCACAGATTAAATTCCAAATTCACATTATGTACGTTCAAGACAGGATCTGGCACTGAACTTAAATTGATGTAAATACGATAAATATCGCTTGTGTGCTAGTCCAAGAAATAGTTTTATATAATCTATAGGCCTAAGCCCATCAACAGTTTAAATGTTTAAATGTGTTAATATCCTAGTGACACGTGAATGTTTCTGAACAATACGTAAACTAAGTTGTGAATGAGTATAATTTATTTGCAAGAGATGGTCAAGACATTCAAACCTTTGTTATAGAATTAAGATGACAAACCTAATTCAGTATGGTTATATATAATACAAACCTACCGATAATCTTATCATCCCACATACGATATTTACAATGTTTAGGAGATTATACCGCGTGACAGGTCAAAAGAAAAGTATAAGGTTATCCTAGGTAATTCTCATCCGTTTGCTCTTATATCCTCATACATGGTAAGATTATAGTTGTTATTCTCTGATTAACGAAGATAATGTTGAGAAGATTAACATATCCTATCAATTCCTTGCAGCATATCACTACTGTTCACACTTTTCCTCAGCTAAAAAGAGGATTTGTATTGCTTTTGGTATCTACATAAAGGACGCTTTTTCACGGAGTACATTATTTGCTTTCGAGGTGGAAGATAAATTACCTGTATCACAGAACCAAAATGAACGATTGTCGTTTCATCCTTCTGTTTTATACTGTCGCTGCACTGGAAGCAGGTAAGTTATCTCAGGTCGTTTATCAAGTACAACTTTACTATATTTATAGTTTGTTACTCTTTCCATCTTAATTTTAAACATCATTTCATTACTTCAAATCGCTTTCATTAGTTTTGTCTACGATACATTCATTGACTTTGCCTTGTAATCTCGAATCGTTGAGAGCTACATTTCATGCAATCAATCTGAGCGACAAATAGACACTATAAATTCTTACTTGAATTGATTTATCTTCACAATTAACGTTAAACGATTACAATTGGAACGTTATTGGAACGTTATTGAAATTTATATTTAAGGCAAAATTAAAACTTAAAGATAAACTAACTTTGTTCATTACAGTTCAAAGTGTGCTCTGCCTCGCTTTAGTCTTGTTGATTTATAGCAAAATGTGTTAAGCAGTAATTACATATTAAACAAAGACAGAAACATGGCATTTCTGTGTAGTAACAACATTATTGAATGAAAAAATGAATTCCAGAATCATCTATTTTTTTCTTCCAAATCGTATCGAGGTGATATAAATACATCAAGTCACGTAGGAAAGGTTCGTCGATGCAGTACGTTATACTTCAACATGAAACAAAACAGAACAGAAGTGTGTGTCGTTTCTGTCGCTTTAACCCCATCGTTTCTTACTACACAATTGTTTAATTGTTGTTTTTTGTTTTTGTTGTTTTTTTTATAAACGAAAACAACATATTTAATTAGTTTCTGATTATTCCCGTGTAGTTTGACCGCTGGGTTGCGGGATATGATCCCAGGGTCATAGTACAATTAAAACATTTCTGGTTAGAAATTAATCTTTTGCCAATGAGAAATACACAAACACAGAAAAGAGAAACATGCGCACATGCATATTGCATATTGCACGTAATATCACGTGATATCTTTCAACACAACTTGGATAGGCCGATACACGTAACAGTGCGCAAAGGTGACATAGTCTTCGCAATATTACAATAATAGTTCCTGTTGTCCGCTTTGCACAAGTTACACATTCACGGATATGACCCTAGTTTGAAGAAATTGATCCTCTCTTTTATTTATCTTAGGAAAATAGTTTGTAATATTCTTATGTGCTTCAGCTATTTGCTTAAAAACATAAAAGGAAGGAGTTTGCATCTTGAATTCAACCAAAATATGCAAGATATTACAAAAACCGTCCAGTTTTTTACTTCCCAAAATTATTTCGTTTTTAGTCAAATGCACAATATTGTGGACAACAATGTGCCAAACGTTTTATAAATTGTATCAAAACATCGAAGTAATATTTCAGTCGTAAAATATATGTTGAATACGATCGTTCACACTAATACTTAAAATACACTTGCCGTCATCTAATATGTTAATTCATTTCAAAAGGTTAATAATTTAATCATTTTTAGAGTTACTCTTAAAATGAAAGAGATCACCTTTGTATCCTTAATTCAAAGTTTCGCAGGTTTTAAATCTTATACAAGTTTTCACTACTTATATTTTGTTTTAATAATTGCATCCGCGTTTCTTGCTTAACAACATGTTGCCTCGTTACCATTTCCAAATAATCGTTCTTAACAAATTTCAATGCGGTTTTGTTTTGCAAGTTAATTATTTTATCCTTTTGCTTATCAATCAATTTGTGAACCAAATTATTTTTGATTGAATCTTTCCACAATGTTGGAATTCTGGATATTAATGAAAAGTATTTTTAAAAAGTGTTGCATCTGCGTTTTTATCATTGCAAAATGTATAAAATTATTAAGAATGACAATGCCGGCATCTTTTCAGGATTTGTACTGATGGATCTTTCTACGTGTAACAATATTTAGACAGCCCAGTTTGCGAACCCTCCTTCTAATTCACTACTGACAAGCAAAGATGTCTTCAAAACCTGTTTTTAGTGAACTTACATATCGTTTTAACTTTTTCCTCCGTAAATTCAAAATATCCTTGGGACCATATTTGAATCCAAACGGTTTTGCACGCTCCATCCTCTCTCTCTCTCTCTCTCTCTCTCTCTCTCTCTCTCTCTCTCTCTCTCTCTCTCTATATATATATATATATATATATATATATATATAATCTTCCGTAATTCTCTGGGGCACTAGTATATCACGTATATCTATACTTTTCCACAAACACCAAGTTAAGAAGCGGACATTTGAGTTATGCTTCAATTTTGGCTGATAGATTTGAAAGTGCTGAAAAATAGATATATGTATACGGGAAGAACATTTGGCCTTGCAACAAGAACTTAATCCGCACGTGAAGAATGTCTTTAGCATTAAGCTTGATAGAGTTTAAGTTTTGCCTTATAAGAATCTTCCAATATGAAAACGTTTATTTCTCGTCTAGATTAAAGAAGAGTGAAGTTGGAAGAAAAGTTTAGTACCGTATCGGGACACATTCTTGCATGCACATTTGTTTTTGTTATGATACATTCAAGTTTAGATGATACACGAAAGTCTCGCAATTAAATTATGGTTGCTTTAAGAAAATATTGAGATCTAAGGAGTATAATACAGGCGGCATGAACCCTATATATATATATATATATATATATATATATATATATATATATATATATATATATATATATATATATATATATATAAACTATATATAAATCCAAGATAGCTACCTCTTTCCTGTGTCTGCCTGTGTGTATGTGACTTTCACTTTTAACGTAGCTTCAACAATTAGTTTTGTCGTATAGCTACAATGTCTACCGTATGACTGTTTATAGTAATTTCCAACACTGGTGTATCATTCCGCAGACGTGTAGCATGATGGCCCACCTATTCACATTATCCTCATACCAGATTGAATACTCCTATCACTGATATCTTAATACTGCGTGCAAAACACTAACTCACAGCAAAAGATATATTTTAGACCGTATTTGACTGAAAGATCAAAATTAATTAGTATTTAATTTTCTTATTTTAACAAATGTTGTTTTCTAGGAACTTTGGAGTTTGTATGGCTCAGAGATCTGAATAATGATGCACATAGGCGTCATCTAGACCTTGGTCTATCAGAAGAATTAAGGTTCGAACTGAATAGCGGGGAGAAAGTAATCAACCTTCACCTCAAAGAAAATCCACACATACGTACTGACACTGACATGTACGTTGTCAAGGAGATGCCTGACGGTACCAAGAGAGCCGTGAAAGAACCAGTCACAGGGAACGTTGTAAGCTAATATAATCAGGTTATTAACCAATGATTCACATGCAAACCACACACAGACACACACACACACACACACACACACATATATATATATATATATATATATATATATATATATATATATATATATATATATATATATATCGAGAGAGAGGGAGATAGATAGATAGATAGATAGATAGATAGATAGATAGATAGATAGATAGATAGGTAGGTAGGTAGATAGATAGATAGATAAATAGATAGATAGATAGATAGATAGATAGATAGATAGATAGATAGATAGATAGATAGATAGATAGATAAATAGATGGATGGATGGATATATATATATATATATATATATATATATATATATATATATATATATATATATATAGATGGATAGATAGATAGATTAGTTTATAACTTTCTTTTTGATAGTATTCAAGATGCATTTATCAAATTTGTTGTTGATGCAGAATTTAAAATAGCAAGATATGTTCAAAAGACTAAAAATCAATGCAAATAATTTTGACAACATGTTATATTTTCCTGACAGGAAAGCAAGTACTACCACGACATGGACAATGTTGCTGCTTTCACTGTTCGTTGTGTTAAGAGAGCGAATGGACCATGTACTAGGACATTGGTAAGTCCGACTGTTACTATACGCAAGTTATTAAGTAATTATGTTGAAGAAAATTGTTTAATTTAAATTGGTAAGGAGATATATATGATATAGATAATATTACGGTCATTATAATTGTTAACATCTGCAGATTATATTAAAGTTGGATTTTTGTTTGATATGATGACGACGATCGTTGATGATTGTTAACTTTATGATGATGATGATGATGATGATGATGATGATGATGATGATGATGATGATAATGGTGATGCTGATTTTTATCATTATTATTATTATCATAATTATTATTATTATTATTATTATTATTATTATTATTATTATTATTATTATTATTATTATTACAGGAAGGAAGTTTGATCATTGGAGACAAGTATTTTCATATCGCCCCAGTTTCCGATCTAAGTAATGTGGATGTATTGTATATGAATCGAGAATACCAGGATACACCTCATGTAATTCGAGAAGAAATGGCAAATGATGAAGACTTCCGTCTAACGAACGATACGATTAATCGTACGTTTCACATTAAATATCATACTATATATGTGTCACGGCACAGGAGAAACCTGATGTTATCATAGATATGTTAAACCTTGAAGATATACAATGTCTTAGGTTGTCAAGCGTACTTAACTGAAACAGCCATAAACCTCATTTTGCCAAAGTCGGTTACGTAACCATTTTCACAGGTAAGTGGCGATTAGATTTCTTGATCAAACAAGGCCTCTTCCAGTTTATCGTAAACATCTTTGACAGACGGTTAAGAGGGGCGATGTCGGATCATTAGAAACTAACCTCCAATCGGAATTGAGTTGGGCGTACTAGACATTAAAACCTTACGTTTAAATATATCCTCTTCAGAATTAATAGTTTTTCACATTTGGCGGAACAAATTAAGTAATTACGTACTCAAAGACCATTCGAAATGGCTGATTGATTCGAGGAACAAACAGCTTTTAGGGTGATGTGGTCCGAGTCTCAGGGACACAAAGGGAAGACGTTTTATTGACCAGTGGAAATTCTCTTTGATGTGGTCCGAGTCTATGGAAGACCAAGCGAAGATAGAAGGAAGTTGGAGGGACCAGAGAGAATTACCCTAACTGTGGCGCAATTCTCAGGGAGACAAAGTAGAAAAGGAAAGATAGTGGAGAAGTTGAAGAGATAAAGAAGAATCACAAAGGAAGAGAGAACATACAGATGAGTGGGACTCAGGACAGAAGGGAAAATTGCACACTAATTCAAAAGATGAACTAGGCCGTCACTTAGTAGAGTGATATGATATTAGCTTAATTGTATTTGAGAGATTTCTATTCAAATTATATTAAATTGTTGCTATTTAAAATTTCAATTTTTAACTTCATTAATTTAACCGTCGGCGCCGCTGACCGTGGGCTCAGAACTTTTAATCTATCTATTACTACTGCAATTTCTAACAAAAACGAGCCAGGGTGTGTTTTCTATATTAATTTAAATGAATTAGAAGCAACCCACCCCAAACCATACCTTTACAATATGTTATTGTGGTTTTGGAATTATGTCTATAAGCTAAGGACGAGATAAGGCTGCGACATTGTGTCTGATTGTCCGTGGATATGACTATTCGTATTCTGGTTTCTTCTATAGCATGTGTCGCTGACGTACAACAGGATTAACATATGGTTTTATTATACAATTGACAGACTGTAGAAAAATGGATGAAGCTTAACGCTGACATGTTAATGAAGTATTTGTAATGGTCACCATTCAATAGTCATGAAATTGTTGACAAACATGCGTCAAAGTGTAGTTATTAGATATATCATCATAGATAATAACACATCAACTGACAAGTTTTATTTAATTTCAGGAATTGGTTCATTAACTATTTCCTTCACACAGACAAAAGATGGAATACTATCGTTTATGCGAGAGTACTTAAATAATTAAGAATCGATGATTCGGGTGTTTCGAGGTGGTATAACTCGTATTTAGGACAAGAACAATCGAGACGATGAGGAATCAGATAACGCGTGCAGTACATACCGATTGATAGTTATAATGAATTTGATAATGACATTATTATTAGTATTATTACTATCTGTATTATTATTAATGTTGTTATTAATATTATTATTGCCATTGTTATGATATTATTATTAATATTATTAGTGTGACATTATTATAATGACATTATTAATAATTGTATTATTGTTGTTATTATTTTCATGATTTTTTAATATTATTACTATTATTAGTAGTAGTAGTAGTACTAATAATAGTATTATTATGATCACATTATTATGATTATTATTACCATAATTATTATTATTACACATTGTTATTATTATTATTTTTTATAATTATTATTATTATTATTATTATTATTATTATTATTATTACTATTATTATTAACAGTAAATGTTTCTGAGGATGCTACGAAGAAGAGTCTTTCTGTAAATCTGCGGCGATCAGTACATAACCTAAATGGTGAGAAAGGCGACTTTGACCACAACAAGAGAGCCAAGACAGTTTACGGAGTTGAACTGCATGTTGTAGTGGACCCGCCTGTCTGGCGAAAGCAAGTAACCATTGTTTTATTCTATGCCTTCGCTGATTTCATCGTCTCTTGTTGAGTGGAAGCAGTAACGCAAAGGAAACCATGGCCAGATTCTCACATTAATGAAACATCTCGATACACCAAGATAGGCTGATATAAAAGGTAGCCAGCTGAAATGCTGGAAGCATGAAGTAATACGATGCAAGAATTTAATTTTGATCAGGACTGGATGACGGTGTAAAAAAATTTTTTTGTTTAGTATTTTAGAACTTATGAGCGTTGTTTTTGTCCACTGTAAATAATTTTACGTGTTGCATGTTTGAAAACTGATAAATCCTCATTATAATAAGTTCTAATTATACGAGGACATTGAAAAACGTCCCAGAAATGCTATTCTAACCAGAAAATTAAGCAGGTTTAGTTTTAAAATCGGCCATATCATTAGTATTGTGCTAAAAAGTTTATTTAAATACAAAAATGTCCTACAGTTCTGTATTATATAGTGGAAGGATTCCACAATGCTGCCATCGTATACATTTACCGTTGAATTGGGAGCGTCACTCATGAAAACAAATCATGGTAACTGAACACATTATAGAAGAGGTGCAGTAGAAGTTATTTCCAATTATAGTGCATATTTCTATACCAGCCACGAAAATCCGGAAATGATTTGTGTATTTGCAGGTTTTATGCTCTAGCAAACGAAAATATTGAGAACGCAATGAACCGAGTGAAAGAATACGTCTCACAGGTTATTAATGGCGTAAGTATTTTTTGCTACAAATTGTTTTATTGATAACCTGTTTTAACCCCAAAATAATCTAAGTAGGATTATTCGAATTTCTATTTAAATATTCCGCAGTTCTACATGCATTTATATATAATGAAAACATGATATAATCATCTGGGAATATGTAGATTGCTAAGTCTGCAAGCTTTTATTTGATGCTTCCTTGAGCACTCTTTGCAGATAATTAATGCCATAAAATAGCATTAAGATAGTAAACTACGCAGGTCCCAGTGATCTCTCTCTCTCTCTCCTTCTACTCCTGTCTTTCTATCTCTCTCTCTCTCACTCTCTCTCGCTCACACACACACGCACACATACATACATACATACATACATACATACATACATACATACATACATACATACATACATACATACATACATATGCATATATATATATATATATATATATATATATATATATATATATATATATATATATATATATATATATAATGTGTATCCTCTCTAGGTTGCCCTCACGTTCAAATCGATTCAAGGCCGCAACTTCGCCATTGAAATCATGCTCAAGGCAATTACCGTCCTCAAGGTAAGGTACATTGAAATAATAAAATCATATAGTCAAATGTCCCAGTGATATGTATTATACTTAAGACCTAATTACTGTTAGTATCATCAGTATATACTATATATTTAGATTCTCAATTAGTTAAGATCCGCAAAATTAATGTTTCATCATCACATAATAACCACTGTAGTCAGCAGTCTTCTTTATCACTATTATTTCAGTTTTAAAATTTAAATGTAAAACAATGCGTTCCAATTGTAATAAAAAATTACCTCGACATATTTTCTTTTTCACATAAAATAAAAAGGAGAAATCAGACATTGTTAAAATGAATGGTACGGTAAATATTGTCTAATACCTGGCTAAAACTAAACATTCAGTACTTCTAATTCAATGACATCGCAACTGCTATTTGTACATGGACGTCGAGAGTACTTGAGACGTTTTCGTTAAGGAAAAATCAAATCATTGGCTGACGACTTCTCTTAACGACATGTAAATATTTAGCAATATATTGCGTTTGACATGATCCGTTCTAAACTAAGATCAGATTGTGTACATTCAATGAAACAAAACGTCAGAAATTAGTGATATCAATCACTATCACCGTCGTAACCGATATAGTATGGCATCGTTCAAATAAATCATGTAATTGTAGTTGCGTTTGTGATGTTTAAAATCACTTAACGTATGCATTGCTCCGACGTATTCTATACATTTTTGTGCAGAATGAGGCAGACGGGCCATACGAAATTGCCAAACTATTCGAAGAGAAAGGAATGGTGTCCATTGGTGGCGGTAATTATTTGCGTGCGTTCAAAGATTGGGTGGCGGATACTCCTGGAATGCCATCAAGGTCCGACATTGATATCGCAATGATGCTCACCGGGTACTTATTTTTCGTTTTATGGACTTCAAAATAAATTAATTGTATCTGTATCTGTGTCAATTAGTTACCTCCCGCAATTCCCTTCTAATCTGAATTTGATAAAGTTTAAGACAAATTTCATTCAATAAACGAAAGTTATACTAATATCTTTTCAGCAGCAGCTTTGACACATAACTAAGTACAAGGAACGTTTTTCAAACTATCCGGGTGTTAATAGCAACTCCCTTGAAACAAAACCAATAACAGCTGCAATCATTGTTATTGAGAGATAGTAACTGGTACCGATGCATTTTGAATGTCCGTATTTATTCTGATCTCAAAGAATATAAAGACCTTCTCATACACTAACCTCACGGATTCTCTTAAAACGTAAATTCGACTAACAGTGTATAAAGCAATATGAATACTTTTCAACAGCATTCCACTTGGTTCCAAGGATGATTAATCTAATTACTTATAGGTGTTTGAGATATTTGAATACGTCCTTTACTTTAGCTAAATTACCGCAGTATGAGGCATTTATTTTGTTAATTTACATAAAATAAAATATTATTTGTAATTCTTCATTTAATACTGCTTCTCTTTTATTTACCAGGTACAATCTCATCCACTTCACAGGTGATATATATATATACTTTTATTTCATATTGTTTGGCATATAAAGACTTATATTGTGTAGAGGTAAGGTACGAGTTTTGAACACAAAATAAGTGCAATTGTAAAGTACAATCATATAATACACAATAAAGTACTAAGAATGTCATACAATGAGCTGTGAAAAACCTTGATTTTCGTAATATTCATGCCTTGTAAAATGTGTGTTTCTTTGATTAGGTATGGAATGGGGACAACAACTATACACCGATGTCTATATCATCGTACTCATTTTTTTTATCTCTTCAGCAACGAAATATTTGCAAAATATTGGAGAATTCAAATATTTCAAACATGATTGACTGTAAATATCTGAAAATTTCTTCTTGTTTTGTGACGCTTTAGAGACGCTTGATACATCGGTTAATCGGAGTGATTTTATTAACATTCCGTTCAATCATGAGATTTTGAAGAACATCACGTATAATCTCAGAGAACGCAGACACACTTCTCGGTCCTTTACATTATTGGACAAAAAAGATATATCACACAGGATTAGTTTTATTTCTGTTTGCAGGTATTGCCTTTATAGGAACTGTATGTTCGCGAGGTGGTGTTTCCGTGGTCTCGGAAGAAGGCTACTTTAACACGATGATAGTAGCTAGTCATGAGCTTGCACATGGGTAAATTACATACACACTTTATACACCGCTAACTCTGAACTCTTTAGTAAATATTCCGTTTTTTATATGTATGTATGTATGTATGTATGTATGTATGTATGTATGTATGTATGTATGTATGTATGTATGTATGTATGTATGTATGTATGTATGTATGTATGTATGTATGCATGAGTTATACAATATACTGCCAGTTCAGATTTGAGCATGTATGTCAACAATTTTGTGCTAACGATCAAGTATAAGAAAACTTTGTTGAAACTTACGATATTATGCAGAAAATGTAAAACCCAATTATAGCTCTGCATCGCGAAGATATTTAAATTTGTTTCAAAATGAATTAGGAAACCAAACAGTTTTTCACGTGTATTTTAAACTTTTAATAACAAGTTTGTTTTAAGAAAAACATAGAGGTGCACCATAAAGTACGTAATGGTTTACCATTTCCAGGCATTCTAAATTCTTTAAAATAGTCAAATCGAAACGTTTTGAGTCCTGAATCATTCTTAATTATTAACTATTCTATCTGAACCTTTTCTGCTTGGTGAATTTGTTTCTTATTATATGTACATATCCGAATGTATTTATTTATATATGTATATGTCAATTTATCTAGTCTTGGTGCTAAGCATGATGATGTCGTTGGATGTCCCAAAGGTAACATCATGTGGATGAATCTACCTAATTCGGCGAATGAATACTCACACAAGTCATGGGAATTTAGCAAATGTTCGATCGACGCCTTCTCGAATACTCTTGCAGAAAAGTAGGTATTAATGAATAATATATTTACTTATTTAAATGGACAAATTTATTTATTAAATGCAAGTCATACACCTGATAATGGCTGACGATGGAATTTTGTTAGATAATTTTCTTGAAAGTCGCCACATTGACGTTTAGTTTTGTTTCCAGATAGGTGCATTTATTTAGGCAGGTATTTTGAAAGTATCAACGAATAGAATTTTACAATAGGAATGAATATTACTAGCCAATTAGGTTGCTTATTCGTTTTTTGAGTTGTTGACGTCTTAATGCCATAATTAATGACTTAATAGCAAATACTGTGTTCTTTTCATAACTGGTGAAAGCTGAACCTCAGAAAACCGACGAAAACAAAACAACTCACGAGAATCTACTATTTAGATAAATGTAACATACATTAAATAAGGAATGATTTGAGAAACATCCTATATGAATGTTTTATATAAGAGCAATACAGAAAGGGTGAGAACGATGTTTAGCAAGATACGGGGTAGGTTAAATTGAATCAAACTTAGATTGTTCTCTTTTTACATAACGTTGCAAGACAACATATGTTTAGTAACACAGTATTATTATACAACGGTGGATTTCACATTTGCTTTTTTCTGAACTATGTTCAGTGTTGCTCTAAGGTTAAGCCTTATACAGGTTTAGTTAGCATGTCACAAAATGGGTTTGGAACAGTAAGATATTGCAAAGCGATATCAGATGTCTAAATATTGTCTTCCGTGCATATCTAGATCAAATTGATAAATATAAAGTGTGGGAGTAAACATAAATGATAAACTTTGAAAATCACTCGATTGAATAAGCCTTCTACATTAAATGATTAATTAGAACTTACAATTGCGAAAACATTATTGACCATTTAAAAAATGGTCACTAAAACTAACACCATTCTTTCTGTTCCCACCAATGAGATCCAGTTTTTACTAATAGATCTTTAGTTTTTTTTCAAAAAGACATATTTTTTAATGTTTCACAAATAAGGCCCTTTTATCAATATGTCACATTCATTTTTCCATCTTGAAATGATAACCGTGGTAGCCCAATTTGTAAATGTCGGATTTGAAATCAACATTCCCGCTAGTCAATTTCCACCGAGACAGGCTGTGCTAGCTACCGCGAGTGTCATATGTAAAAGACAATTAGCGCCAATTTTATCCACATAATAAGGCCGATGATATGTTGTGGGCGTTGTTAAACCACGCCGCTAAAATAAGATTTAACCAATATCATCATAATCTTTCAGCAGACAAAATCCTATGTTTGGCAGATGAAAATCAAACTCAATCCAAAACGTTTAAAAAAAAACCATCAAAAACCGTATACATTTTCATACTGTTGCCTCATGGAGTTCTTTGATAGGTTATTTAGCAGTAAGACCGGTCCGCTTCTACAGCAACGGTTTGATAATTGTCAGAAACGAGCAACGCAAATGATGCAGACTGATTTAAATAAAATAGATGTGATTCCAGCTTTAGAAGAATGTACGAGAGTTATCACAGAACCATTGCTAAATAAATACACATATACATTTTGGGAAATCAGTGGCTGAAAATACTTTTACTCATTATATATGCCAATTAGTAAAATGGAGAAGTAGACACCAGAGGTGTAAATAAGATTAATAGGTAAGTCGTTTCTGACAGGGGAAAAAAGTTACACGTTTTCAAGAACAACAACAAAAATCTTTAGAAAATACATCAGCGGTCATCAAAACAATTTCGTCTCTTCTATGATACTTGTAGGTTTTGAGCCTATCATAGTAATTGGTAAGCAAAACCAAGGCCCTAAAGCGTCTTTATTCCTTCTACCAATAGCTTTACACTCCGCACTCTCCGGGAATCCAATATATGTTTTCCAACTCCACATTCCTCACTTACAGGATCAGCATCCGTGGTATTTTCCGCTTTGCTATAAAAATACCTTGGCACAACAATTCATTCATGTTTGCTATGCCAAGAAAGGGAATCAAAAAAAATTAGATCATGGATAACACCTCTGCTGCATTATTTCAATTGACCAGCATGGTGAAGTAAAAATGATGTATCCTTGGCAAAGGCACTTATTACAATTAAATCAGCCAGGGCCGTTGACAATTTGTTTTCAAACCCAGATAAGAGGTCTTCATCAAGGGATATGCATGACAATTATATTTTATAATTTCCTAACCTGTTAGCTGACATCAAATCATCACTAACAATCTACATGTGGTGTTCTGCCGTGCAGATTTAAATGGAACGAGAAAAACTCTCTCCATATATATATATATATATATATATATATATATATATATATATATATATATGCTCACACATAAATACACTTTTTTGTTTACACCATCTTTCAGATCCTGTGTTAAAGACGTTGGTACGTTTTATAATAAAGAGGACTACGATAATTACAATAAACTTTACCCAGGTCAAATTTACAGTGCAGAAGAGCAATGCAAGATTGCATTTGGACCAGATTCGCGAAGATGCAATGTATGTAGAATTATCCTTCGTGTTCAATTAAAATTATCTACATGCTAATGACGGATATAATATTCAACACTGTATGTTTCCGTCTGTATATATTTTTTTTATTAACCTCGTAATTCCAGGCTTTGCTAGGTAGCTCTTCCAGTTTTAAGACTATTTGTTTGAGCACTCTTTGTTCTGCGATCTATATATTTATGACCAGGTAAACGACCTCATTAAAATAGTCAAACGATTTCAAACCTAAAGCTCTTAACTGAAAGCGTCAACCAGTCAGCACGTAAAGACCATCATTCTTTTGTGCATTATGGAACCATCCTCAAACATGTATACTTCATCCTATGATGATCCCTTATGCTTATACCCAGCTAAAATATCAAAGCACAGCAGGAATAGTCTCTTAAGTTGTGCCAAAAGGTTACGAATGTATCCTTGCGATATGACGTCAGAGAGAGAGAGAGAGAGAGAGAGAGAGAGAGAGAGAGAGAGAGGGGAGGGAGGGCTGATGGAGCATACGTTAAACAACTCGGGTGACCTTCTAATATACTGCCGTCAACTTCATTCCAGATTCCAACTCCAGATGAAATATGTGTTTCATTGTCCTGTTACAACCCAAGAAAACAAATCTGCAACAGTCAGGTTGCTGCCGATGGCACGCAGTGTGGAACAGAAAATAAGGTATTTGTCTTTACAGATAAATACTTATAATATCCCTACACTTCTATGTAACGCAGCTGTCCCGGAAATATATTTATCTTACTCTTAAAAACAGTTTAAAGCTAAACGCACATTTCTTAACAGGAGTAAGTTAGCATAACTGATTCTTTATTAAATACCAATGCATCTAAAGTGGTAATATATCATATCTACACAACAGGCACTATTTATTATACAATAGGAAATAATTTAGTACAAATATATATTACACAGCATACGGTATTGTTCACATTAGTAGGAAATAATTTACTATAAACATAGATAACAAACAAAACGGTTTTGTTCAATTAGTAGGAACTCTTTTAGTATAAACATATATATTAAAGCATACGGTTTTGTTCACATTAGTAGAAAATAATTTAGTAGAAACATAGATGTCAAAGTATACGGTTTTGTTCACATTAGCTATAAGAAGGTACGTGTTAAATACCGTAAGTATCCTATCTGATATATTTCAGTAGTGACAGCATTTTAACGGCACTGTCTAATTTAATGAACTTTAGAAATAAGATTTAAAAAATTTAAATACTAGATATACTACTCAAGCTTTAACCTTTTGCTATCATTCTGATGTTATTAACTAATATCCTCATTCAGGTTGTAAAACATTAGCATTTATTCTATAATCTGACCAAGCTTCTATTTGCATATGCATTTACATAGTACGGTATTTGTTATTTGTCACTCTACAAATTTTACAGTGGTGTATTGACGGGCTATGCGTCTCGAAACGTAAGTATGTTTATTTTTTATTTACCATACTAAATAATCGTGATACAGGTGTGTTGTATTTTGTGTGTGTGATTATGCGCGAATCTGTATTGAATCTCTGTATATTACGTATTATAATGAATGATATGTATTATGTATAGAATCAAACTGATATAAAGCATAGTGATTTAATCATACCTTTGATAATTGTGTAATGGAACGATAACCATTGTGTCGATTTGAAACAAAAAACAAATGCACACTGAATGTTCAGCTTTAAATCAACATGATGGATTTAGACATTCCTAGTGACTTTGAAACAATCTTTTACTTATTGTAATAATTTTCTGGTGATGTTTTAAGCGTTATTAACCTGAATAATTAAAAGCAAAAGGTACCATCTCAACAACGACTTGGTAACAACAAAAAATAAAGCATAATATCGGTGATGACTGACGAAAGCAGACTACACAGTGATGCCTTCTTCACATCATTTTTTGCTCATACAAAGAACAATTTTGTTTTCGTCTTGGTAATCTTATGTTTTGGGTTTAAATCGTTATAGGTTTCAACAACAATATGTTATCTTATTCGCAGCATCTGGAGTAACTACTCCAAAACCAACTACCACTACTGTTAAAGGTAGAAGGACTCCTGCTCCAAAATCAAGTACCACTGCTGTTAATGGTAAAAAGACTCCTACTCCAAAATCAACTACCACTACCGTTAATGGTAAAAAGACTCCGACTCCAAAATCAACTATCACTACTGTTTATCCGTCCTCCTGCAAAGATTCCGATGTGTGTAAACAGTTGTACGTGGTTTACAATCACAAAAAGAGGTTCTGTTCCGACTTAGGTGACGTATGTTGTCAAATGTGCAAAGGTAAGCAATTCCATATCGATAAGTACACACACACGCACACACACACAAACCACACACACACACTCACACACATACATATATATATATATATATATATATATATATATATATATATATATATATATACAGCCATTGAGTGTATTTTAATAATATTTATGGTAAAAAATCTTATTATTTGAATCAAACTCTGTTTGGTCTACTGATGAAATCTCACAAACTGCACAGACCAGACATTAAAGATGTCCTTCTTTTTTTCAGAGCCAGTGAAGTCAAATTGATGCATCAGAGTGAATTGAATGACATAATCGTCTCAATGTACCGTCTAGCTGAGCCTTTTGTTTTAAACAAACATCTTTTCTGTCTGATTTCGAATGAAAGTAAAGTTTGACGTACATATTAAAGTACTGTGTATTAATAAAGATTACCATTCAAAAACAATTGCTGCAACCAACGTTGTTTAATTAGTCTCATTTTTTTTAGATATTCATCTTCGTTCGTTCTACTTCTGTCTATCGGAAACTACTTCGAGGGTAGGAGAATATTGTTATTTAATAAAGGCTATATTTCTCAATAGCAATTACAAGCATGTAACAATGTTACTGATTTAACCAAAAGTGTTTCGTGTCGTAAACGTTATGAAGAATTGTTTGGTCTACTGTGTCAAATATAATAAAATTAATCAACTGTGCTTCTTTCTAAACATTATATACGGTTCATTTCTTAACTTGCTGATCTATAAAACAGTAAAGTAACGATCAGAAGTAAAAATGAGCATCCGAGACAACACCGAAGCTGTTCATGTTTGGTTGTTAGCAGGAACTAACGTTTGTCATTTAAATAATTATTTTTTCCCAATTATTTAAAATATAATATTTTATCTAAGAAACAGTGAGGGCGATAAAACCTTAATTTAGAAGGTTCTGTTTGCTAAACTGAAACTTCCTACAAAAACGAAACATTTCACCAAGATTGCGAAAGCAAAGCTTCAGATGTTCGAGAGTTTCTCTCCAAGAAAGACTTTGGGGATTACTGGGGTTTATTTGTCTTTATTTCAATCGTTTGTACGTGGACGAGTTTAAGTGACTCTTACTTGTGGTCACGCCCTCGGTCCCGCTGTGAATCAGACTCTCATCCAAATATCGTATCATCGTATCAAGAACCACATGATATCGTGACCGTGGGTCAATTTGTCGTTATATATCCGTGTTGGGTAGTTTCTGCACGTGAAAAACAGCTTTAAACTTAATTATGTCCATGTCAAAATTACACCACGTCTGATGAATATTTTCGCTACCTATGAGTATCAACTCTATTAAATACTGCTAAAATAGTACAGCTGTCTCTGATCACTTTATTTATTTGTGTATACCGTTGAGTAACATAAATCACATTAGTATTTTTGTGCCAACGTCGATAAAATATTATAGCTGAATTTGATAATTCGCCCAGCATTACATTATCATATACACTTAAATTATTAATAAATCCATTAAAGCTATCTACACTCGGCGCTTCATGAACATCAGTAATAAATTCAATAATATCGTAGCTGTTTTCATTGAACAATCGCGCGTTTTCGTTTTAATCCTTAAATACCTCGTAGATTCTCTGATCATCAAGGGATGGAGTTACCAAATATAACTTATCCCTTTAGAGACATATCGTTATCCAATTAAGCAGTGGTTGTGTCTTACCACTTTCAGATGAACCTATTATTATCTTTTTCTCAGAATTTGGTAACGCTGCATGATGATCGGCTGGATCTGTCTTTCTTGTTGTTGAGAAATTAAATCAATTACATCTAGGTTGTGGAAATATAATAACAAAATATGGATCCAAAATGCCCAAATTATAGAGCATCCACCCAAACAGACACGGTAACGACTATAACAGCAAACTATTACATACGAGCGGTTACGGAGAAGTGTGATACAAAGTTTATAAATTTATTTTACATAAAACAGATGGTGATATAGCTACTTCATTAACGAAGTTGAAAAGAACTCCATATAGCATTTATCCAGGCGAGAAACATCTTCCAGGATATAATTATTGTGGTTCTGGTACTCTACCTGATATTGGATTCAATGTAACAAGTGTTGCTTCTGCAGAATGGTTAACACGACAGGCTATAAGGCAAAGTCATCTTTTACAACCTACCATCTACCACGTATAATTTGTCGTTTGCCTCCCAAATTAATTTAGTTAGGCGGATATATTATTTTTACCACGTGATACATTGAACATTGGTAGACGTCAATGCACACACAAATATGCATTGACTGATGTTGATGTTACAATTAGGTATAACAAAGCAGCGTTGTTATTAACTAAAACAAAAGCAGAAGTTGTTGCTGCGTTTGAACAACCTTTGCGATGGCCACAACTACCAGATCGATCCTGGCAAAGCATTTCATATTGCAGTATCATTGATAATGACAACCATAATGTCAAAATACAGATGCGATAAAAACTCTTGATGTGCGATTATCAGTCCGCAAATGAAATAATTCATGGAAATATAAGATCTCGTGAATGGGATGTAAGACTACCAAGTGTGATAGCTGCATGAAGAAACGAAATTACTCGAACAACTTCTATGCAATAAAACAATGTAGTCACAACAATATATATCAATACAACGACACGATGTTTGAAAACAACCAGTATTAGGTAGTGTTACTGTTCGTTATTTGTATGAACCTGGTGATCTTAAAGGTGGCAAGCAAAAGAGCGATTGAACCTAACTGGAGTATGACGACACATTTCCAGCGTATTTACATCCGCGGGTAGAGCCGCAAACTACAAATTAGATTCAGTTGCTCCTCAACGTGGATTTATACGTGAACAATCACAAATAATTCACGAAGATACACACTTACCACCGCAAGAACTTAACTAGCACCCCTACATCAATTACACCCAACGACAGGTCAGCATCATATTAACTCGTATATGGCTAAAACTAGCATATTTTTAATATACGGTACATTGTTTGGGATCATTATATCAAAAATGCCACAACATTGTTGTGTTACAGCTCGCATGATGATTATAAAGTTGGTGTTGCTGAAATATTATAATAAATTTAGCATCAAAGTCTCGATTATTTTTTTCTCACTTTGTTTATAACTAAAAGTGTTTTTCTTACTATATCATTGCTAACAATTTCGTTTTTGGGGCCAGTAAAATTTAGAATATCCCTCTATAGCTGAGTTATTTTAATAATTCTTGACACTGGGATATAAAATAAGTTAACCATTCGATATGATCAACAATGATCGAAACAGCTGTATCAGTAATTACTAATACTTGATATAAATCAATTTATAATGCGTATCCTGGTGTCATTTAGTTGTATCCATGTTAAGCGCATCCTCATCCACACGGGCAGGAACTAAAGCGATTTTATTTAACACAAGATTATGTTTTTTTTCTGTCAGTAAAGTGTTCTTATTTCAACGTGAAACACAATTAAGTCTAACATCTTCAAAAATCCAACCGTGTTGGTTTCCGAGAATTCTTTTTTCTGGTAATGTAAGTGGCAACTGACGGAACGGTAAAACAATTTAGCCGGTATTTGTTTTGTAGTATCAGTTGAAACATTCCGCAGAAGTGATGATGGAATTGTATCCAAAGCACATGACTTTGTTGCACTCTCTATAAAACGTACTAATGAATACACAAGTGTTTAAGTGGCATCAACTGAAACATATTTACGAATGCTTGAGATATGCATCCTTGCATCTGTTCATTACATGTTGGTGCTATGTGAGAGTACTTTCCAGAATAACACCTAGATTTCATATGGACTGTGTGAATGTATTGTTACTGTTGCTGATATTTATTGTCTGATCTAAAGAATCAGAATGGCCTCAGTTTTATTATCATTCTTCTGCAGCTTGTTATAAGTCATCAATGTTTTTGCATCCAAAATGCACCTTTCTACTCCATGGATGGTAGCATCACTTTGAGTTGGTTGGCTATTTTTGTATGTTTGGGTGTCATCAGCGTAAAATTGGTGAGACACTATATGATGATATATGATGCTTGATTACTGCTGGTTGCATGTAATGAAGTGAAATGGTACAATTACAGATCCCGGTGGAACGCCATAACATAGATCATCTTGGCTGGAATGTATTCCATTCGATGATAGAATGTTTGTATTCTTGACTCGGTAGGACTTGAACCATAGTAAGACTGTATTTTCAATGCCACCTACATGCTGGAGACGGTGAAGTAAAATGTAATGGTCTGTAGTGTCGATTGTTGCAGAAAAATTAAGGACGTGGATGACTGTACTCTCTGCGCTATCGAAAAAAGAATTTCATTACCTTCTTTCAGAAGAGTTGTTTCGGCACTGTGGCATGGGCGAGATGCCGCACGTACATTGTAAATAAAATAGACTGATTGACTTCAGATAAGATACAAGTTTTGTTAGTATAACGTTTTCTAACACGTTTATATGAACGGGAAATTATAAACTTGGCGGTAATTTTTTAAATCGTATGGCTGAGTTTTTGTTTTTCCAGCAGAGGCTTTACATTGTAAGTTGCTTTTTAAAGATGATGGGAATTCCTAGTATGTGAGAGTGGTATTATAAATATCAGTTATTGAAGTTAAAATTGGATCGAAGCAGTCAAGTGGCAGTGATGACGGAATTGTATAGAGTGCACAGGACGTTGTTGCACTCTCTTTACCACGATTGTCAGTACTACATTCATAGCGACAGGTTCAAATGTTTATAATGGTTGTCGCTGAAATTCTCTGTTGCATTTATATGGTGACAATGAGTCAATTGAAATTATGTTGCTAAGCTTATCTCTAATGGCGTGTTCCTTGTCACGGAAGAAATTTGCAAATAGATACGGAACGTCTACTGGTTATTGTTGTTGTATTAGGGTTGACGCCATTTTTCAGCACAATATAGGCTATACATGTTGGCCAGTATTAACGGTGGATGAAGGACCAAGGAAAGTCCCTGCAAGAGCCACCAACTCACAAGAAGCTGCTAGCAAGTTTTCGCACATACCCACATTTGCCGAATCTGAGACTCGAACCCACGCAGACAGAAATATGATGGCAGTGATCTGTAACGAAGAGCACTTTAAAAGACTCGGTCACTGGAGGTTTTCATTAGGTCTACTGGAGCGAAGTAGTTGGAAGTTGTGTATCTTGTATCATTGACATTATTTTGTTAGTAATCTAGAAGAGCTCTCTGCAGATGGAAGTCTCTGTGATCTAAGTTATACAGTGGGAAAATTGGGCTAAATTGACTATGTTTATGACATTCTTCTTAGAGGTTTCATAGTTTTGGTTATAAATATGAGTCTGTGTCGGGGGACAGGATATTTATTAATTGGGAGTCCCGCTTATTTATTTGCTTTATCTATAGGTAGACCGCCTTCGATGTCATGTCCTGGTTCGAGTAAATATAACTATAAGTGGTGAAACGTAAAGATGAAATAGATGGAGAACTTAGCTCATATATATATATATATATATATATATATATATATATATATATATATATATATATATATATATATATATATATATATATATATATATATATATATATATATATATATATATACATATATATAACACGTATTCAAGCAAACCAACACAAGCCTTCGTACAGGTAAACAAACAATTTTATCAATTACATAAACAACTATGCAAAGACATTGCATCGGGAATATCTCTGCTTTTCGAGAACAAAATTATCTGAAAGTAAAAGGAAATTACAAATGGATTTAAATAGCTGAACTGCTTACTGTTAGTTTTAGTGCATTATATAATCAAGTAGCAATGGATGTTAAAATCTTACACGATTGCATAATTTGTTTCTTCCGATCGCTCTACTTTGACTGTAGCCGTTCAGACCCTTGAATCGCAGGAAGCTACATTAAAAAGATCATGATACTCACATAATACCTCTCAGAATTGATACGTCGCAGGATTGCAAGTCGCAGGATATATGTGCTCCTTTTTAAAATAATATAAATAAAGACTACCTACATTTCCTTTTATTTATGATACCTATGACATTCCATTAACCACTGATTGGTATCAGATCTTTTAATTGGTGCTAAACAGATGCTGAGGTTGTCAATCTACTCCTCGTGTCCTATAATGAACTTTTGAGATGAATGGCTATTTTTGTCACGCATTAACTTCACACATTAACACACACCACACAAGGCCTAAATGTTCTGAGCCAAGCTCAAGTTACACAGCAAATAAGTGAGATACATTAGATACGTTTCTGCGTTATTGCACGCTCACTTTTAATCACGACAAATTATTAGAACAGTCGTTCAAAACTTAACTAAAGATTAATGTACCAATTCCTATGCATAAACTCAACACCGTTATTCTTCATTAAACACATTATAATTCGATTGTATTAGAAAGAACAAAGCATTACACATGGCATGAACAGATGACATGGAATTGTCAATCTACCTTTTCTTTCCACGGCTGTCCAAATCAGTTCGTCGGATTTCTTCAACAACGGTTTTAACGAGGGAATGTCTTGGAAATAACCCTGAGCCTACTCTGTTCTCTCTTGCAGAAATGATTAGACGGATTAAAAATTTTGATCAGGAGTTATTAAAACCTAAGAAATTGTGTATGTGAAACACGCCCATTAATTAACCAAACCAATCAGTCAAATCTCTATTGCGCCCTTTTCAGAGGCGCTAATATCAGGGTCAGGTTGATCTGGTAGTTTTGATAGTTACAGAGTTTCTGCGATTTTTAAATTGTAATAGCTGTTCCATGAAACGTTTGCCGTGTCCCTAATAGTCCGTCTTGCTGTTTTCTAAACATGTGCCTAATTTAAAACAAATAGTATTCCCTCCTCTAGAGGACATTCTGAACATGCAAGTAGGTCTCAAATAATGTATCCTTGTTTGATTATTAGAAGTTTGCCCCTTCACCGTCTGGTGGAAAGCCAAAGAGTCTATTTTATGGAGTTATCTTTAATCGTTGTGAAGCTTGTCACTAACACTGATATACCATGTAGAACAGTTTTGAATTGATACTCTGCACTTGGTGGAAGCGGCATGTTTTATTTAGCATTAAGCATAGACAGTTATCGAGAAAGTTTGATCTGGGAGGGAAGCAAGTTGTTAGGTTTGCTTGGATGCCATGCTTTAGTTTCGTTATATTTAGCATACGTATATTTCTCTCAGTAGCAAATAGAGGGTTAGGTACTGATACGTCCAGATGGCATATAATGCAGAGGTGATCTAATAACAGTTCGTGGGATCCATGAGCTGACCGTATTATATTCGTATCAGGTCTATGACGAATCCAGTCAAACATGTAACCATATTTATGGGTGGAATGATTATCGGACTGTTTAAGTTTGAAAACATAAATGTAATCAATGAATTTCGACGTGTGTTGGTTTCCGGGACATTCAACGTGAACGTTTAAATCTCAAAAAGTAATCAGTCTGCAACATATCGAAGTTTAATACTCCAGGATATTTTGAAACTGGTACCAAAAGCGGTTAAATTATCTTGTTTTCTTTACTAGGAGGGGTGCGGTAGATGAAGAAAAAAAGTAGATTCAATATCCTTAGTTAACACAATAGTATTTACATGTGTGTGTGTGTGCCTGTGTGTGTGTGTGTAAATATATGTGCCTGGGTGTGTGTTAATATATGTACCCTCTGAATTAGGATACTCTGGAAATTTAGTGGTTCACAGGGAGGGGGGCCATTCTATATATCATCCCCTCTGAACCTAATATTATGTCGTATGGGTTTACATGGGATTTGTGCATATATTTTGTATTTAAATGTATACCTATTATATAATAAACAGCGAAATTATCAATGAAGGTATTTGTACAATTAAAAATTTTAAAAATGTCGATATCAAAATCGATGATGAACTAAATGCTCAAAAACATATTTCTGATTCCGATTTCGAAAAATCCAAGAGCCTATATCCGGAGGGATATTAACAAGATTGACTGCGATCGTTGATGTTATATTTACGATTATAGGTGATACATGTATATCACCAACGTATAGATCATTATTGTATCTAATAATGCCTACTGGAGTATATATTTTTCTCCATGCTAATAATATTTTTTGAGCAGTCTTTATTGATTAGATTGCTGACTTCTTTTGTTTAGCTCATTTATTGCAGGTGATGGTATTGTAAATTTTTCCAATGAAATGCTTTTTGTCCATTACTGGGATAATGTTCACCTCCTTGATACTCTTTAGTAGTTGATAATTGCATACAATTAGTGCATTCATATTCTCAATATCAGTTTAACTTGATTCAAATATTACATTGTTTTAGTATTTTTTAAATTATCAGAATGATATTTTATAATACTAACAAATACATTGTATAATTTATACTTTAATGTTATAACAATGATTTAATTTACAGAGGCATCAAAGGTTTGACCTCGATAAGGAGTCCAAGGTAAAGCATCAAACGCAGCACACTTTTAGAGTAAAATCAAGACAACAGCTAGCAACAAAAAATAACTAGCCGAGTGAGACAGTTAGCGGCTTCGGTTTGGCGGTATTGACTTTATTTTGTATTTTGTAAGAAGCCACTTTTTAACAAACAGGACCTTATACAAGTTAGCTTTCCTCCCTTTCTGCTGATTGTGACTAATCTTAGTGATCCGTTAAGCCTTTGTATATTTGTGTATGATTAAGTACTCTATAGAAATAATAATTAAAATTGCTGCTTAGCTTTCATGTCCATACAATATCCCGAAATATGCCTTTACATTGTTCAATTGCTATCTCCATTTTATATGCCCCTACTTTCTGTTTATGTATTGTCGCTAAAGTGTCAGTAAGTAAGCAGGATGAATAAATCTGCTCGAGATGATCTATGAATTAGTTGAACTGATAATGAGATCTCGTATTTATATATAGATTGGTTATTAATACATTTGATTAGTTACCATCCTTTAAGATCCATTTGATTTGTAGATATATGGTTTACGTCAATACTGTCACTAATGTGTCGCTAAGGATGCTAATTTATATGGTACTATGAGTAATGAACAAGGAAAGCGAGTCGAAACATATCTGTTTTGAACATTTTCGTTTTACTATAAAGTTTCATTCATTAAAGAACAATTGTTATATGTGTAAAAATTATTTTTTGTGTCAAATTAAGTTTCCGTTTCAATAGTGTATTGAGTAGTACATACCCGTCTCCAACATGTAGATGTCATTTACAATACAACCTCACTGTGATTCAAGTTCTACTTTGTTAACAGGACACAAATTATATCTGCAAGCGGAGTAGACGTCAGCCCATTCGATCTATGGTGTGATATTCCACATGGGTCTGTTCTTGGAACTGTCCACTTCAATATGTACACTAAGTCGCTCTCAAGTGTTATATTTAATAATAAAGTGTCCCACCAATTCTACCCTGATGAGACCCAACAAAAGAATTCATTCCAACCAACTGAAGTCGATGCTACCATCCAAGGAGTAGAGAGGAGCATTTCTGATGTGAAATCATGGATGATATATTCACCACGGCACAACCAGGTTTCTAGTCTTTCAGACTGCATGCAACATAAAATAGACATACTAAACAAAGTTATCATGTAATATTTCGTTTACAGTTTAATGCATAACGTTTAAAATGTTCAAAGGAATTTCTAAACATAACTCACAAAGAAAGTGTGTCAGATGTTTTGCAAATGTTAATTTAGAAACGATTGTTGAGTTACATAGTCTATACATACTGAGGGTGAGCGATTGTATTTGGCATGATATTTTACGAGGATGAATTTATAACAAACTAAATGTTGATATAGGCTTCATCTTTCGGTACTTGAATGATGGGCGTCAAACGTGACGGCTTCATAGGAAATACGAACACGTCGAACTAACTTGAACTCCATTAGCCCCCAATGAAAAATAGGGATATAATATTTGATTTGTTCCAAGAGGATGAGTTCATTACCATAAAGGTCTAGAATACTTAATAACGTTAAAGAATGAAAGTGGGATCCTTACCTCAAGCTACCCACACAACATTAAATAAAAATAAATAATGTTTGAGATGCTTTCTATCTCAAATTAAAGAAGATTCCAGTGATTAAACGATTGTGACTGTCTTTATTCCATTGTTAAAATAGATGTCTTACACAAACAAACTTTCACAAAAGTATATGATTAAATGCTTCTACGTCATCAAGGATATGTGACCTTGTTTTAATATTCAATGTGCAACCAATGGACAAATTTATGTATATTATCCGTTGACTATTGACATATTATATTAAAATTGCATAATTGAAATGGGAGATACATATATTTTACTAGAGAACGATGTATTTAAATTATGTTAAATCCATATTCTAAGTCGTTGTTTTCGTAGTCATTATCTACTCTTGTAACAAAAGCATGAAGTTGAATAAAACATTATCTAAGCTTATGAAGATATTTACAGACAACGTGCAGATATATTTTCAGCGCTGTTGCATTTTTTTCAGGAGATGTTGTATCATCACATTTTACCCCACTAAATGAAGTTTGAAATTATATTTTGAATATATGTTTTAAAACAAATAACTTTAACATTTAAGATTGGAAAACACAAAAATGCATTTTATGGACAATAAATCACATTATTCAATAAATGCAAAGCATCTAATTCGTGCTTTTGATTAATGTTTTAAATTAAAACAAGGTATGTTAAAATGTTTTCTTGATGTCTTTTACCACCATTGTATAACACATTAAAGTGATGAATGTCACATTTGCAAATCTAAAGATAAGTAATGAAGTTTTAGTATATACTTATATATAATAACTAACCTAATTATGTTAATGTTTGCTTTAACTATTGTTAGGTTCATTATTGAATAAACTATATATATATATATATATATATATATATATATATATATATATATATATATATATATATATATATATATATATATATATATATATATGTATATATATAACCTCAACAGTCCAAGTCATTTTTATATCTATACTCTAGTTAATGCTTTATCTAGGAATTGTGTTTATGTTATTCATATAGGACACCTGAATAAACTATTTGATATCATCCCACTATTGCACATCTCTTTTATTGTAATATTAGATTCCATTAGATTGAATTTTAAGAAAAGATCTGCTAAGACGTCCAGACTTGGATATAAACAAGTTTATAGACAGACCGTAAACATTCTGGGAAATAAAGTTGACAGCCTATTCATTGTATTATTTAAAATAGTATTAAATATATGGGAAATGAGTAATAATAATAATAATAATAATAATAATAATAATAATAATAATCAGATGATACTAACGATATTGATGACTCCTATGATTAGATGCGAGGACGAAATTGTTTAAATGTTAACAATAATATCGTTATCTATGTTCCGAATCAAAGTAATTATGGTGATGCTTATTTCAATATAAAGTGATTTAAAAATATAATCCGGATAATCACAGGTTAAAGTCCAAATTCTCATTATATAAGTTCAAGGCAGTATCAGGCACTGAACTTAAACTGATGTAAATATGATAAATATCACTAATAAATTTATATAATCTTTAGCCTAAGCTCATCAGCAGTTTAAACATGTTTAAGTGTGACACGTGATTGTTTCTGAACAATAGGTAAATCAATTTGTGAATAGATATAATTTATTGGAAAGCGATGAACAAGACATTCAAACCTTTGTTATAGAATTAAGATGACAAACCTAGTTCAGTATGGTTAAATATGATATACACTTACCGATAATCCTATCATCCCACATACAATATTTATAATGTTTAGATGATTATACCCCGTGTGTTGTGACAGGTCAAACGAATAGTAACGTATTATCCTAGCTAATTCGCATTAGTTTGCTCTCTATAAACATGAATGCTAAGATTATAGTTCTTATGTCTGATTAAAGAAGATATTGTTAAGATGATTAACAGATCGAATCAATTCATTGCAGCATATCACTAATGTTTACACTTTTCGTAACATGTTAAGCGGATTTGTATTGAGTTTGGTATCTACATAAAGGGCACTTTCTCACGGAGCAAATGATTTGCTTTCGAGGTGGAAGCTAAACTACCTGTATAACAGAATGAAAATGAACGATTGTTTTTTCATCTTACTGTTTTGCACTGTCGCTGCACTGGACGCAGGTAAGTTTTCTCAGTTCGTTCATCAAGTATTACTTTACTCTTTTTATATTTTTTATAACTATTTCCATGTTCATTTTTAATTTTAGTTTATTACTTCAAATCGCTTTCATTAGATTCGTGTACGCTAGATTCATTGACCTTGCCTTGTACGCTCGAATTCTTGAGAGCTACTAACTATATATATATATATATATATATATATATATATATATATATATATATATATATATATATATATCAAGAGTTTATATATATATATGTATGTATGAAGAGTTCAATGGATGTCTAAAGGGTTTTAGTCCTATGCTACCTTGTGTCGTTACTGTGTCTTTAACTCCATCGTTTTTAACTATGCAATTGTTTTCATTTATTTTGATGTTGTTGTTTTGATTATGCTTCCGGTTGTGTGGGGATATGTTATTTTTTTAAACATATAATTAATTCGTTATTATTCCCGTTTAGTTTGACCGCTGGGTCGCGGTACATGATCCAATGGTCACAGTACAATCAAAACATATCTGGTTATAAATTAATCTTGAGCCATTTATAAATAAGAAACATGGAAAAGAGAAACATATGCACATGCTTATTACATATTGCACATAATATCATTCGACATAACTTGGATAGGCCGACAGGCGTCACAGTGCGCATAGGTGACATAGACTTCGCAATATTACAATAATAGTTCCTGTTGTCCGCTTTGCACAAGTTACACATTCACGGTTAAGCCCCTATTTTGAAGAAATTGATCGTCTCTTTTATTTATCTTATGAGAATAGTTTGCAATATTCTTATGTGCTTCAGCTATATGCTTAAAACATAAAAGGAAGTGATTTGCATCTTGAATTCAACCAAAATATTCAAGATATTACAAAAACTGTCCAGTTTTTGACTTTCCAAACTTATTTCGTTTTTAGCCAAATACACCATATTTTAGACACCAATGTTCAAAAGGTTTTGTAAAATGTATCAAAACGTCGAAGTAATATTCCAGTCGTAAAATATATGTTCAATACGATCGTTCACACTAATACTTAACATGCACTTGCCGTCATCTAATAATTTAATTCTTTTCATAATGTTTATAATTTCAATTATTCTAAGAATTACTTTTAAATTAAAAGAGATACTTATATTTTGATTTAATAATTGCATCGACGTTTCTTGCTTAGCAGCATGTTGCCTCGTTACCATTTCCAAATAATCGTTCTTAATAAATTTCAATGCGATTTGTTTTTCAAGTTATTTTTTTTTTATCCTCCTGCTTATTAATAATGATCTGGGACAAACGATTTTTGATTGAATCTTTCCATAATTTAGGAATTGTGGATATTAATGAAATGTATTTTTAAAAACTGTTGCATCTGGGCGTTTATCATTGCAAAATATATTAAATTATTAAGAATGACAGTGCCGACATCTTTGGAGGATCTGTACTGATGGAACTTTCTACGTGTTTTGCAACAAGTACTTTATACACGCGTGAAGGATGTCTTTGGCATTAAGCTTGATAGTGTTTGTTTTTTTACCTCATTAAAATCTTCCAATATAAAACGTTTGTTTCGAGTTTAGATTAAAGGAGATTAAAGTTGGAAGAAGACCAGTTTAATACACTGTCGGGACACATTCTTGCTTGCACATTTGTTTTTGTTATGATACATTAAAGTCCATATAATTATGGTTGCATTAAGAAAATGATGAGATCAATGGAGTATAATACAATAAATATTCCATGAGAGCTACCTATTTTCACATTAATGAACACTTTCTTTCGAGTGTATGTGTCTGCCTGTGTGTGTGATTTGTACTTTTAATGAAGCTTCTAAAATTTTTTTTGTTGCATTTCTACAATGTCTACCATGTGACAGTTTGTATTAATTTCCAACATCAGTGCATCATTCCGGAGACGTGTAGCATGATGCCTCACCTATTCACATTATCCTCACAAAGGTTGACCAATCCTAAGACTAACATCTTACTATTGCGTGCTTAGTTATTCAGCTGCTGGTATGATTGTTTAAAAAATCTATTGTATGACTCTTGTGTGTGTTTCAAATCCGCCACCTCCCGCATCCGCGTCGGACGATCTAAGCAATTAGCCATCCGGATCGATATGATCTTTCGAAAGATGTATTTTGCCCAACATGATATATGGCTAGTGATTTTTTATTTAAAAAAATGTTTCATAGATTGTTGATTCCTTATACTGATCGATTTAACTTGTGGCTGCAAAAAGTTTACGGTTTTCTCAATTAAAATATTCGCTGGAAACAATCTTGGTGTTTTGTTGGTGGAGCATTTGATGCATTTGTGATTTAATCCACGTTGGTCACTAATAAATTTAAAAATGTTAACATCATATTGTATTAGAAAACAAAAGGTAACTCGCAGCAAAATATATTTTAAACCGTATTTGGCTGAAAGATCAAAATAGGATTTATTTTTTTATTTTAAAATATTTGGTTTTCTAGGTCCTTCTGAATTTGTGTGGCTGAGAGATCTGAATCATGACGCACATAAACGTCATATAGACCTTGGTCTATCAGAAAAATTAAGGTTTCAACTGAATAGAGGGAAGAAATTAATCAACCTTCACCTCAAAGAAAATCCGCGCATCCGTACTGACACTGACATGTATGTTGTAAAAGAGATGCCTGACGGTACCAAGAGAGCCGTGAAAGAACCAATCACAGGGAACGTCGTAAGTTAATATAATCAAGTTATTAACCAATGATTCAGATGTCAAACACACAAACACGCATATAGATAGATATATAGATAGATAGATAGATAGATAGATAGATAGATAGATAGATAGATAGATAGATAGATAGATAGATAGATAGATAGATAGATAGATAGATAGATAGATTGATTGATAGATTGATAGATAGATAGATATTAGTTTAGACCTTTCTTGTTTATATAACTCAAGATGCATTTATCAAGGTTATTGTTTATGCAGAATTTCAGATAGGAAGTTTAATTTAAAAGACTCAAAAGGAATGCAAATATTATTGACACACTGTTAAATATTCCTGACAGGAAAGCAAATATTACCACGACGTAGACAATGTTGCTGCCTTCACTGTCCGTTGTGTGAAGAGAGCGAATGGACCGTGTACTAGGACATTGGTGAGTCCGACTGTGGCTATACTCAATTTATCAAGTTATTGTTTTTTTGGTGAAAATTGTTTAATTTAAATTGGTTAGGAGATGTATATGATATAGGTAACATTATGGTCGTTATATTTGTTAACATCTGCAAATTGGATTTAAATTTGATTTATGTCACAGATGATGACGATGATGATGATGATGATGATGGCGATGATGATTATAATGTTGATGATGATGAGGTTGATGATGCTGATGATTGTTATTCATTTGTATTGTTATTAATGATATTATTATTATTATTATTATTATTATTATTATTATTATTATTATTATTATTATTATTATTACAGGAGGGAAGTTTGATAATTGGAGCAAAGTATTTCCATATCGCCCCAATTTCCGATCTAAGTAATGTTAATCGATTGTATATGAATCGAGAATACCAGGATACACCTCACGTAATTCGAGAAGAAATGGCAAATGATGAATACTTCCGTCTAGCGAACGATACGATTAAACGTAAGTTTCACATAAACGGTTATACTATATGTAATTGTGGTTTTAGAATTTCGTCTATAAGCTTTGGGCGAGATAAGGATGCGACATTGTATCTAATTGTCAGTGGATATGACCAATCGTATTCTGGTTTCTTCTACTACATTTGTCTCTGACGTATAATAGGAGTAACAACAGATGGTTTCATTATATAATTTACTGACTATGTAAGAATGGATGAAGCTTAAAGCTGACATGTTAAAGAAGGGTTAGAATTGGTCACCATTCAATAGTCATGAAGTTATTGATACACATGCGTCAAAGTGTAGCTATTAGTTATATCATCATAGATAATAACTCATCAACTGACAAGTTTTGATTAATTTCAGGAATTGGTTCATTAACTATTTTCTTCACACAAACAGAAGATGGAATATTTTGTTTTTAAGCGAGAGTAATTCTAAAATCAAGAGAAGAGATTCGGGTGTTTCGAGGTTGGGTATCTCGTATTTAGGACTAGAACACTCGAGACGATTCGGAATGAGATATCGTGTGCAGTACATACTGATTGATAGTTATATTGAATTTGATTATGACATTATTATTATTATTATTAGGGCATAACCGATTAGCATTTTTCTACCGATTTCCGATTCCGGATTTTGGGGATGAAATTTTTCCGATTCCGGATACGATTCAATTAATCGGAAATGCTAAATCCGTATTTTTTTTAAAAAAAAATTTCATCTTCCGTTTCCGGATTTCTGGTATCTGGTTTTACCGTGTCTAGCATGTTACTTAGTACTTTACCATATCCGGATTCATTTCCGGTTTTTAACCGCCATTTCAAATAGATTGTCTCACAGCGTGGTTGTGTTGACAATATTGGACTTTTCTGACTTCTTATTTAACTTTATTAACGCACTATCGAATGACTATAGAAATTCAACTTTATTATTATTATTATTCGAATCGGTCGTTCCTGCCTTGTCCGACTCCGATTAATCGGAAGTTCATACTATCCGGTGGAATCCGATTTCCGGATCAAAAGTCGGTTATGTCCTAATTATTATTATTATTATTATTATTATTATTATTATTATTATTATTATTATTACAATAGTATTAATATTATTATTATGACACTATTATGATTGTTATTATTACTAACACATTATTAATATTGATATGACATTATTATTATGATGACATTATTATTAATAACATTATTATTATGACATGATTATGATTATTAATAACATTATTATTACACATTGTTATTCTTTTTCTTCTTCTTCTTCTTCTTCTTCTTCTTCTTCATATTATTATTATTATTATTATTATTATTATTATTATTATTATTATTATTAACAGCAAATGTTTCTGAGGAAGAAGCTGTAAAGAAGAGTCTTTCTGTAAATCTGCGGCGATCATTAAATAACTTAAATGGTGAGGAAAGCGACTTTGACCACAACAAACGAGCCAAGACAGTGTACGGAGTTGAACTGCATGTTGTAGTGGACCCTCCTGTCTGGCAAAAGCAAGTAACCATTGTTTTCTTCTTTGCCTTCGCTGATTTCAATGTCTCCGGTTGAATGGAAGCAGTAACGCAAAGTAAATTTAAGGATTTACTAAGTCAAACCAAATTAAATTGTTATGGTTTGAAGCTGCACAAATCTGTATAACATAATGCAATGGTACATTAAATGAATTAAGTTTTTTTTCACAAAGTACTTACTCTATCATGATGTAAGTAATCAGGAATTTTCTATTTCAATGTAGGACGTATTTACATATGACTAACTATATGAGGGTCTCAAATTCAAATCAAAATGAAAGCCACATGAGCATTTAAGCCATGGCCAGAGGGTCACACTAGTGAAACATCTCGAGATACCAAAATTCGTTGATAGAGAAGGTAACCAGCTGAAATGCTGGATACATGAAGTATGCGATGCAAGAACATAATTTTTATCAGCACTGGATGACAGTGAAAATTTTTAGAAATTATGAGAGTTGTAATTGTCCACGGTAAATAACTCCACGTGTGGTGTGTTTGAGAACTGATAAATTCGCAAATATATGAGGACATTTATATAACGTCCAAGAAATATTATTCTTCCCAGACACTTCAGCATGTTCAACTTTAAAATGTCATTTTATTATTATTGAGCTGAAAAGTTTACCTAAAGACAAAAATGTCCTTCAAAAACATTCTGCTGCCATCTTATACATTTACCGTTGCAATGAGAGTGACGGAAAACAAATGAAGGTAACTGAAATCATTATATAATAGGTGAAGTAGACGTTAACTGAAATTATAGTACATAATACTATTCCAGACACAAAAATACGAAAATTATTTGTGTACTTGCAGGTTTTATGCTCTAGCAGACGAAGACACTGATAACGCAATGAACCGAGTGAAAGAATACGTCTCGCAGGTTATTAATGGCGTAAGTAAATATTTTTGCAAACTGTTCTATTGATAACCTTTTATCAACTCCAAACGTATCAAAACAGAATTATTTCAATTTCATTTTAAATATTCCGCAGTTCTCCATGCATTTATATATAACCAAAACATGATAGAAGCATTCGGGAATATGTGCATTCCTAAGTCTACTTGATTTTATTTGATGCTTTCTTGAGTACTTTGTGCAGATAATTAATGCCATAAAATCGAATAAGGATAGCAAACTACACGATAGAAGAGTCATGCAATGTACGACAGGTCTCAGTGTTCTCTCTCTCTCTCTCTCTCTCTCTCTCTCTCTCTCTCTCTCTCTCTCTCTCTCTCTCACACACACACATACACACACACACACACACACACACACACACACACGTATATACATAGAGAACGTGTATCCTCTCTAGGTTGCCATCACGTACAAAGCGATTCAAGGCCGCGCCTTCTCCATTGAAATCACGCTCAAGGCTATTACCGTCATCAAGGTAAGAGACATTAAAATAAGAAAATCATATAATCAAATTTTCCAGTGCTATGTATTATAGTGAAGACCTAATTTCCTTGAATATCATCAGTATATACTATATAATTATATTCTCAATTAGTTAAGATCCGCAAAATTAAAGTTCCAACATCTGATGAAATCAACTCTCTTCAGCAGGCTTTTCTATCACCATTGCGCTCCAACTGTAAAGTAAGTTTACCTCGCCATATTTTCGTTTTCACTCAGCAAAGTGGAGAAATCATACAACGTTAAAAATAATGGTACGGTGACCACTGTCTAATACCTGGATAAAACTAAAGATTGAGTAATTCTATTTCAATGACATTGCAACTATTTATTGTATGTAGAAATAGAGAGTACTTGAAACGTTTGATTTAAGTTAGAATATAATCGTAGGTTCACGACTTCTCTCAGCGCCATGTAAATGCTGTGAAATATTAATCATTTGACATTATCTGTTCTAAACTAAAATCAGATGGTGTACATCCAATTAACAAAACGTCAGAAATTAGTGATATCAATCACTATCGCTGTCGTAGCCGATATAGTATGGCTTCGTTTATATAAATCATATAATTGTAGTTGCGTTTGTGAATTTTGAAATCACCCAATGTGTGCAATGCTGAGACGTATCCTATATACTTTTGTGCAGAATAAAACTGACGGACCCTACGAAACTGCGAAACTATTCCAAAAGAAAGGAATGGTGTCCATTGGTGATGTTGATTACCTGGATGCGTTTTCAGATTGGGTTCTGGATACTCCTGGAATGCCATCAAGGTCCGACTTTGATCACGCGATGATGCTCACCGGGTATATGATTTGCGTTGTTTGGACATCAAAATAAATTAATTGTAGCTGTATCTATGTGAATTAGTTACCTTCCGTAATTCTATTTTAATCAGAATTTGATAAAGTTTAATATAAATTTCATTCCATAAACAAATATTTTACTAATTTCATTTTAGCAGCAGATTTGACGCATAATTAAGTACAAGGCTCGTTTTTCAAACTATTTCGGTGTTAATAGCCATTCATTTTAGACAAAACCAATAACATCTGAAGTCACTGTCATTGAGGGAAAGTCAATAATACCGGTGCATTTGAACGTCCGTATTAATTTCATTCTGTTCTCAAAGAATATACAGACCTTCTCATACACTAACAACACGGATTCTCTCAAAACATAAATTCGACTAACAGTTTATGAGACAATATAAATCATTTTCGACAGCATTCCAGTTGGATCCAAAGAAGTTTAATCTGATTACTGATAGGTGTTTGATGTGTTTGATTACCTCCTTTACTGTAACTGAATAATGTAGTACGATGCATGTATTTTGTTAATTTATATACAATAAAATATTATTTGTAATCTTTCATTTAATTACTGCTGCTCTTGTACTTTTCAGGTACAATCTCGTCGGCGCCACAGGTGATATCTCTCTCTCTCTTTCTCTCTCTCTCTTTCTCTCTCTCTCTCTCTCTCTCTCTCTCTCTCTCTCTCTCTATATATAATATTTATATATATATATATATATATATATATATTATATATATAATTTTATTCCATACATTTTGGCATATAAAGACCTATATTGTGTAAAGGTAAGACACGAGTATTGCCTTAAATTATTTTAAAATGTACTTAACATACTTGGAAGATACGTGGAATTGTAAAATACTATCCTAAAATACACAATGAAGTACTAAGAATATAAAAAATTGAGCTGTGAAAACCCTGGCTTTTCGTAATATTCATGCTTTGTAGAATGTGTGTTTCTTTGATTAGGTATTTGCAAAATATTGGACAATTCAAATGATTCCGAACAGAATTGATGGTGAATGTCCGAACATTTCTACGTCTTTTTGGAAACCTTATAGTAACTTGGTACTTCGGTTGATCTGAGTGCACTTATTCACATTCCAATCATTCATGAGATTTGTAGTAACATCACTTATAATCTCAAAGATCGCAGACACACTTTTCGGTGCTTGATAGTATTGGAGAAAAAAAAGATATGTTACACAGCATTAGTTTTATTTCTATTTATAGGTATTGCCTTTATAGGATCTGTATGTTCGCGAAGAGCTGCTTCCGTGGTCACAGAAGAGGGCTACTGGAACACAATGATAGTAGCCTAGTCATGAGCTAGCACATAGGTACATTACATACACACTTTATACCCTGCTCACTCTGCACGCTTTAGTGAATCTTCCGTCTTTTATATGTAAGTATGTATGTATGTAGATATGTAGGTATGTAGGTAGGTAGGTAAGTAGGTATGTATGTATGTATGTATGTATTAGTATGTATGTATGTATGTATGTATGTATGTATGTATGTATGTATGTATGTATGTATGTATGTATGTATGTATGTATGTATGTATGTATGTATGTATGCATGCATGCATGCATGCATGCATGCATGCATGCATGTATGTATGTATGTACGTACGTACGTACGTATGTATGTATCTATGTATGTATTTATGTATGTATGTATGTATGTATGTATGTATGTATGTATGTATGTATGTATGTATGTATGTATGTATGCATGCATGCATGCATGCATGCATGCATGCATGCATGCATGCATGCATGCATGTATGTATGTATGTATGTATGTATGTATGTATGTATGTATGTATGTATGTATGTATGTATGTATGTATGCATGCATGCATGCATGCATGCATGCATGCATGCATGCATGCATGCTTGTATGTATGTATGTATGTATGTATGTATGTATGTATGTATGTATGTATGTATGTATGTATGTATGTATGTATGTATGTATGTATGTATGTATGTATGTATGTATGCATGTATGTATGTATGTATTTATGTATGTGTGTGTGTGTGTATGTATGTATGTATGTATGAATGTATGTATGTATGTATGTATGTATGTATGTATGTATGTATGTATGTATGTATGTATGTATGTATGTATGTATGTATGTATGTATGTATGTATGCATATATGTATTTATGTATTTGCCTGTGAGAGGTATACAATATGCTGCCATTTTATTGAACAAAGCAACATGGAGATGCACCATTGAAGTCCGAAATGGTTTCCCTTTCCAGGCATACAAAATACGTTCAAATTGTCAAATGGAAACGATATGAGTCCTGCATCATTTTTAACTATTAACTGTTATATCTTAACCTTTTCTGATTGTTGAATGTCTCCGTATATGTACATATTTGTATGTATTTATTTATGTATCCATTTGTTTATTTATTTAGTCTTGGTGCTGAGCATGATGGTGACGTAGGTTGCCCCCGTAGGTAGCATCATGTGGATGATTCTACCAGATTCGGTGAATCAAAAGACAAACAAGGCATGGGCATTTAGCAAGGTGTTCGATTGACGCATTTGCGAATACTCTTGCAGACGCGTAAGTATTAATGCATGATAAAATTGCATATTAAAATGGACAAACTGGTATATTAAGTACAAGTCATGCACCTGATGATGGTTAACGATAAATTTTGTTCGATAATTATGAAAATATTTTTGAAAGTATCGACGAATAGTATTTTAGAATAGGAATGGACTATTACTAACCAATGAATTATTTGTTTTTGGAGTTGTTGACGCCTTTACCGCCATAATTAATTAATTAATAGGAAATAATGTGTTGTCCGTATAACATAGTAATCAAATTGCAGCAGTGGTAGAAGAACAAAAGAAAAACTGCTACAATATCACATTTCTTTTTTGAGCAATGAAACTTCATATTTGGATGATAGCTATATTTAGATAAAGGTAATATTCATTGAATAAGGAATGATCTGAGAAACATCCATCATGAATTATGTATATAAGAGCAAATCAAAAAGGGTGTTACAGATGGCAATATGATTTAGAACGATTTTTAGAAAGAGTACTGGGAGTTTAAATTGAATTAAACTTACATTGGCCTCACGTTTACTCAAAGTTGAAAAATAACATATGTTTAGTAACATAGTATTAATATACAACGTTGGAGTGACATTTGCTTGTTTTCTGAACTATGTTCAGTGTTGCTCTTAGGGCTATGCCTTGTCCAGGTTTAGTTAGCATGTCACAGAATGGGTTTCTAACAGTAAGATATTGCAAAGCGACATCAGATGTCTAAACATTTTCGTCTGTATATATCTAGATGAAATTGATATATAAAAAGTGTAAGAATAAAATGTAATGGTAAACATAGAAAATTATTCGATTGAATTCTACAATACATGATTAATGACAATTTACAATTGCGAAAATAAAAATTGACTATTTAAAAAGTGGTCACTAAAACCAACGCTATTCTTCTCTAATACTCCAATGAGATACACTTTTTAATAGCATATAATTTGCTATGTCAATAAGGACATATTGATATAATGTTGCACAAAATAAATCCTATTTATCAATATTTCACATTCATGTTTCCAATCTTAAAATGATAACCGTGGTAGACCAATTTGTAAAATGTCGGATCTTACTTAACATTCCTTCGTGTCATTATCCAGCGAGGACATCCAATGGTTTCTGCCACGTATCTCATATGTAAAATACTATTAGGTCCCATTGTTGCCGCATAAACAAAGCCGATAATATGTTGGAGGCGTTGTTAAATCTCGCCTGTAAAATAAGACATTAATTAGATCATAATAATATTTCAGGATGCAAAATCAATCATAAACGTTCAAGATAAACATCACAAACCGTACACATTTTCAAATTGTTGCTACATGGAGTTTTCTGATAGGTTCTTTTGCTGTTAGACCTTTCCATTTCTACAAAAACGATTTAATGATTCTCAGAAACGAGCAACACAAATGATGCAGACTTATTTAAATAAAATGTATACGGTTTTCCAGCTTTAGAAGACTATACGAGATTTATGACAGAACCAATGCTAAATAAATACACATATACATTTTGGAAAATCAGTGGCTGAATATAGTATTACTGGTATATATGCCAATTAGTAAAACGGAGAGGAGGAGACTAGAGGTGTAATAAGATTCATCGGTAAAACGTTTCTGACAGGGCAAAAATAAAGTTCGATGTTTTCACACAACAACAAAAATCGTTAGAAAATACATCAGCGGTCATCAAAACAATCTTTGTCTTCTATGATACTTGTACGGTTTTGAGACTATATTAGTAATTGGTAGGTAAAACCAAGGCCACAAAGCTTTGTCATCTTTCTACCACAAGTGTACACGCCTCACCATCCCCTAACGAATATATTATTTGCATTGCAAATGACTGAACGCACACGTGTAAAGGAGATATACAATTGTTTAAGAAACGTACCAATTGGTCAACAAAGATACAATCAAAACAGATGTAAATCAGCTGTTCCCAATTTTAATATATAATATAGTATACTAAACCGGACAATTAGGGAACAGCAGTTACGTTATCAACTTCGTATACAGTCGGAACTAAATATTCGTCTCATACATGCCTCAGTATAAGTGGCATTTCCGCTTTAGGTAACAAAAATGCCTTCGCACTACATTCGTTCATGTTTACTCTGCTAAGAAAGGAATTTAAAACAATTAAATCAGGATACAATTTCAATTGACCAGTGAGTTGAAGCAAAGATGGTGTGTCGTTGGGTAAAGCACTTATTACAATTACCTCAACCAGTTCCGTTGGCAATTTTTTGTCATTCCCAGAAAGGAGTTCCTCAACAAGGGATATGCATAACAATTATATTTTAGATTTTGATAACCTTTTACGTGACTTAAAATCATCACTAAACAAACTACATATGTTGTTGTATCGTGATGAATCAAATGAAAGGAACGAATGTTCTCTATAAACACACACACACACACACACACACACACATATATATATATATATATATATATATATATATATATATATATACATATTCACACTCACACATAGATACAGTTGTCCTTCACACCCTCTTTCAGATCCTGTGTTAAGGACAAAGCTACGTTTTATAATAAAGAGGACTACGATAATTACAATAAATTTTACCCAGGTCAAATTTACAGTGCAGAAGAGCAATGCAAGATTGCATTTGGACCAGACTCGAGAAGATGCAGTGTAAGTAGAATGATCGTTTAATTTTAAAGCTGAATTAAATTATCTACATGCGAATGACGGATATGTTATCAAACACTTTTGTGTTTGCATCTGGATGTCTTTGCTTAACCTCGTAATTCCATGTTTTATTAAGTATCTGCTTCAAGTTTAAAGTCTATTGGTTTCAGCACTCTTTCCTCTGTGATCTTAACGGGATGTGCTACATAGCAATGTAAAACATACATAAATGGTAGTATTAGCTTTTAAAACAACTCTTGACAACTGTCAGACATGCACTTAACCTAAAAGAACACATAATGTATACTATAATGGAGCTGAAGGAGCAAGCAGAAACCTCAAGCTTTTAATAGAAAGCGTCAACCAGTCAGCACGTTAAGACTATCTTTCTTTCATGCATATTGGAACCACCCTCACACACGCATACATCTTCCTAAAGAATGATCCCTCATGCTTATACCCATTTAAAATATCAAAGCACAGGAATATTGTAATAAGTTGTGTATGGAGGTTACAAATATATACCTGCGATCAGACATGAGAGAGAGAGAGAGAGAGAGAGAGTGAGAGAGAGAGAGAGAGAAAGAGTGAGAGAGAGAGAGATGGAGAATATCGTTAAACAATTCAGAAGACTTACTATATAATGGCATGTATTTCATTCCAGATTCCAAATCCAGAAAAAATATGTGCAATCCTGTCCTGTTACAACCCTAAGACAGACAACTGCAATAGTCAGATTGCTGCCGATGGCATGCAATGTGGAACAGGAAATATGGTATTTGGCTTTATAGATAAATACTTATAATATTCCTTCACTTCGTTTAAGTAATGTAACTGCACCATAAATATATTTACCTTACTATTAAAATCAGTTAAGAGTTAAACGGACATGTCTTAACAGGAATAGGTTGGCAAAAGAAAATTCTTTATTATCATACCAATGCATCTAAAGTGGTAATATATATATATATATATATATATATATATATATATATATATATATATATATATATACAAGAAGTATTATGTAATATGCAATAGGAAATAATTTAGTATAACTTTAGATATCAAAGCATATGGTTTTGTTCACATCAGTAGGAAATATTTTAGTAAAAATATAGATATCAAAGCATAAGGTTTTGTTCACATTAGCTATAAATTTATATATATATATATATATATATATATATATATATATATATATATATATATATATATGTGTGTGTGTGTGTGTGTGTGTGTGTGTCTGTGTGTAGATTTATGTTTCAAACTTGTTATTAAAGCTTTATATTTTAATTTAGATGTATGGACTTTGTAGTCTGAAATAAAGAATTCTTATCTTGTCTTATACGGTTAGTATCCTATCTTATATATTTCAGAAATGACAACATATTTACAGCACTTGCTAATTTAATTAACTTTATGCTATCTTACAGAAGTTCTTAAATCATATTCTGGTTGAGGTTGTGAAGTATTATCATTTATTCTATTTTCTGGCGAAGTTTATATGCGCGTATGCATTTACATATTAAGGTATTTGATATTTGTCACTCTATGCATTTTACAGTGGTGTATTGACGGATTTTGCGTCTCTAAACGTAAGTACGTTTATTCTCTATTTTACCATACTAAATTATCGTGATACAGGTGTGCGTGTATGTTTGTGTGATTAAGCGCGAATCTGTATTGAATCCCTGTAGATTACGTATTAAACAGCACCAAACCTGTGTGATAGTTTTTGGATATAAATTTGATTTGGTTGCCAAGTTTTATCAAACATTTTCCTGTAGAATCAGGGGATAGCGATATTTGTTCTCAGCAACTCACTTTTTCACTTTAGATCATTAGCAAAATCGCCCGTTGAATTGTGCTAGGGCAGATCAATGCCAATGCTGCATTTTGCAAGACATCATTTATCTATTATGAATGCGATGAATTATATGTATTATTTATAGAATCAAACTGATATAAAAACCAAATCATTTGATCACAGGCATAACTTTGAGAATCGATTTCTGAAACGAATACTATTGTGTCGTTTTGAAAACAACAAATGCATAATACGTGTTCATTTTTAATTCAACGAGATTGCTTTAGACATTCCCAGTGACTTTGACACATTTCTTTTAATTATTGTATGAATTTCTGGTAATGTTTCCAGCGTTTTTAAATTGAATAAGGAAAAGCAATAGGTACCATGTAGAAAACTACTTGGTCAGGATAAATAATAAATGAAAAATCAGTTATGACAGACAATGGCAGACGTTACAGTGACTCCTTCTTCACGACACTTTTTACTCATACAAAGTGCTATTTTGTTTTCGTTTTCCTAATCTTATGTTTTGGGTTTAAATCGATATAGGTTTCAACAACGATATGTTATCTTTTTCGCAGCATCTGGAGAAACTACTCAAGAACCAACTACCACTACCATTAAAGGTAAAAAGACTCCTACTCCAAAATCAGCTACCACTACTGTTAAAAGTAAAAAGACTCCGACTCCAAAATCAACCACCACAACTGTTCTTCCGCCATCCTGCAAAGATTTCCACGTGTGTAAACAGTTGTACATGGCTTACAAACACAAAAAAAGATTCTGTTCCGACTTAGGCGAGGTCTGTTGTGAAATGTGCAATGGTAAGCGATTCCATATCCATACACACACACAAACAGACACACGCACGCACGCACACCCCCATACATACATACATACATACATAAATACATACATACATACATACATACATACATACATACATACATACATACATACATATATACATACATATATATATATATATATATATATATATATATATATATATATATATATATATATATATATATATATATATATATATATATATATATACAGACAAATTTATCTTATCCAACGAAATATACCTATGGATTGTACCAGAATACCGAGGGGCGAAAATGATGAATAGTGCCTTGTACTGATGATCCTCGAGAATATTTGGAAGACTAAATGCAAAGATATAGGTTACATGGATTGGACTTGTACGGATATTCGCTCGTTCTATTCATCGAAATCAAAATTCTATTCAAAATGCTCTGGCAACTGCTGCATGGCCTGTTCTAAAACGGTTGCTGGGTAACAAGGATGTACTCTTACTGAGGTTTTCATGAGGTATTAGCTGTACTGTAAATTGTTGAATATATCATCATCACGTATGCAGCCATTTAACGATGGAGATTTTAAAAAGGAATTCCAAATTTAGATTAGACGCAAATAAATGAGAATATAATTTGTCTGGAAGATAATACATGAAACTCATTGGCGTATGATATATGAAGCTTGGCTGATTCGTTCCCATACATCAATAACGTCAATTTTCAAGAAAAAGAACTTAACATTTAAAGCGCATATCTTACAAATATTTAACTTTTGGGATAATGTCATTAAATATACAGACTTTATGCAATTGCGTTTGGCCTTTTAATGGTATTCGAACTAAAGACATCCATAATTATAGCTCGTTTTTTCAGTTAAAGCTCATATCCTCTCTTACAACTAATATTAAAAGTAAGCGTTTACGTTTGAAGTTAATTGTAACTGTATTTGCGTTTAAAAATATATTGAAAGAGAATTTCACTCGAACATTATCAAAAGCGTCATCCGTACAGGTTTAAATTTTAAGATGAAAATGAACCGTTATAACGTTACACGCAAGCATGTGGTTGAAACAGGACTTGCTATAATTGTGTTCTCGCACAGAGAAAAGGGATGTTTGTTTAGTTAGAGACGTTATACAAATCATTATCAACCACATGTATCCTATCGTTGCTTTGATGTGTGATTTAACATTTTTTCGTTGGAATATGACACTAGAGAGTATTAAGTATTCACTCATTTTGTTCTTACAGGAAGGTTATGACATTGGATAGTACTCTATCGTCATGATTCCATTGGTTAAACATGTATCAATCACCTTGACTTTTTGGAGTTTAAATGCATTCATTGTTTTCCATACATTGTGTAGGGTTGCCATGGAGAAGTTAAGTCGATCATATCATGTTTATGCAAATCGTGTACCCAACGTGCTGCTATTTATTAATTTAAGTATTATAAAATGGATCGTCAAAATGCCAAGTTTATACTCTCCAATAAGAAGCCCTCGAGCACCTTAACTGGTCCAACTCTAGTTTTGTCTTCCTAAGAGTGTAAACTTGAACATTTGGCAAGTATCTAATAAATGATACGGATATTAAGCGGTTGATCCCATTAAAAGCACTGAGGCAAAAAGAAAGTTGCATGTATCATGATGTTCCACACAGCCACGGTCCTAACACCAAGCAACGCAATTATACTACTAACCTCTTCATTCTGAGTACAGAGCGAAACATCTGCTGGAATTATTTGTATAAGTCTTCGTTATAAATCGGCTGGGTTCGAACCCGCGACATCCGGCATCCAAAGCGGACGCTCTAACTGCTAGGCAACATAATTGTTAATATCACTAAATATATTCCATTGTTTATTTTTAACATTACTATATCCCACTGTCGATACATCAACAATATGTGATTACTACATTTTACTCAGAAAAAAACATTTTGATACCATTTTATCTGACAATATCATCAGGTTACCTTTGAACATTGTTTTGTAAAAAAGCTTCCTTTTTAAAGCCACTAATTGCATTTGCATTTTCTTTTCAGTACCAATGAAGTAAAATTGATACATCAGATTTAATTGACTGATATAATCGTCTCGATGTACCTGCTAGCTGAGTCGTTTGTTTTTAAAAACAAACATCTTTTCTGTGTGAATTTGATTGAACGTTAAGTTTAACGTGCATGTTAAAGTATTGTGTTTGAATAAAGATTACCTTTCAAAATAAATTTGCTGCAAACAACCTTGCACAGTCTTTCTTATTTTTATAGATGTTCGTTTTCATTCTGCTTCTATCTGAAACGACGTCAAGGGTGGGAGAATATTTTAATTTACGAACAGCTTTATTTCTCATCAGCGATGAGACAATATAAAACTTGATCTCCGTTTTGAAGACATGAAATAGAACATTAGTGCATATCGTGTAATCATATTACCTCTCACTTCCCAGTAACGACACATTTTATACAAATATTCTAGTGTGAAAATAAGCATCTACTGATTAGGTTGTATGTTTTAAAACAATGGCAGTTATTGTAAGAGCGAGAGAGACAAACAGAGACAGAGAGTTAGAGACAGAAGTGGGATGCGATAATAGATTTAACATTAGGAATGAACATACGGTTATATTGGCACCAACCGTACCCCGTTTTGTATATGATATTGCCTGCTTGATCGTTGTGATGGAGGTATGGATTATGGCAGACCTGACTATTGTTTTGTCTGAGGGTATACTTTTTAAAGATGTTTACTTCAATCCTAATACAAGGCCTAACCATATTTACAAATTTGGAACAATCTGGAAGCGAGTTTATGACACACCTCCTAAGCATTTTATGTTGTCTTAGTTCAGGGAAAATTATTAATATAGAACGAATGAGGATTATTTATCTACATTTAATATCTTGTGTATTTGTATATACAAGATATGGTTGATCGCATTAGTGATTATATTAGATACTTAAATTAGATACACGTGATTCATAACCGGCCCATTGGACGAAAATGACTTGTCCGTTTTGTAGCCACGTTGGGTTTAAAAAAACAGTTCGTGACCTACAATATTCAATTAAACTGGATCCCCACACAAATAAGTTTTTCTGGTTTATTTATCAATTATTTAATTTATATCTTCACAAACTCTAGGTTTTTGTGAATTATTTCAGCCTATAATTTGACACATTTAATTATTTCATGATCTTTTTAGATTCATAAAATTACTGCATTATTGTACTTTTAACTGGATACCTATTTGATGATTATGTTTGCCTTTTAAACGTTTTTAATATATGACTTATTTTTTATTGTTTTGACTTACCTAAGTTTCTTAAAATGATTGCCCGCATTGAAACACTTTTGCTAGCTTTCGAAACGACCTATATGATTTCGACGAATCGTGTCAGTCCAGTATGGTTAAATAGAACGACAATAAAGTCTTTTGATGCAATGGATTCAATCTTTATGCGCAATAAGATGCAAAACCGACCTTCACATTGACTTGAAATAGAAAACTGCAATAGGTTTTTCCATTTTTTTGTATCCAAAAATGTTCTCTTTGAGTTAGAAAGTCGATTCTTTTTCTCCATCGATTCAATTGGAAATCTTTCAGGGAATATTCATTACTGTCAACATGATTTGCTGTCTTTGTATTGTAGTTGTGATTAATGTCGAATTTGCCAGGTGAAGTGGTCTCTATGTAAGAGTAGTCTGCCCGACTTAATATTTTCCACACTATTTGCATGAGGCAAATGGCTAGAAAAAGATTTTGATTCTTCCAAGAAATTGCACGTATTACAATTTTTGATTAGTAAGATTTTAGCTGCTTAGATTGTTTGTGTGTTCGAAATAAAATCCTCTATTGTGTTACATTTAATTGTCCTCAGAAATGCATATGAAAAATCTCTTCCCCGACGTGATCTAAATGGTATATTTGTCGCTCTTGAAAATCGTCCAGTCCAGATCAAAGTCTGTGAAACCTAAAATTTTGGATTTTAGAATTCCACTGAATGTGTGTTTCGGATAAAAGGTAGATTTATGTAGTAGTTGATGAATCTCCGTGGGTTATAAAAGAATTTACAGAATTCGGTACATATACACAGTAATTAAAGATGCTGATATGTGTCTTCTACCGAGATCGCTGATTAGAACGTTTGCAGAACATAATGCATTTCAAAATGAACACAACCATTCTCTTTGCCACTCATCTCCATCAATTACGAATGTTCAAACTTGACTCCCGGCAAAGTCATTGCAAACGCACCTGATCTGACCGTTAGGTTATCCATAACGTCGCAGAAGTGGATTTTCAAAGCCATAAAAAAGTGTTCATTTTTTCAAGAAAAGTAAGATTGTTTGAGAATATGTCATATTTGTTCATTAGATGATGGGTCTTGAAAGTGGTGTTGGCAGGAAACTTAGGTTTATGATTGTTAAGCCTGTAACAATGATAGTTCAAATACCTGTTCATAAAGTAATGCTTACCAATATGTTCTGATCACGGATTAACTGATGACCGACCATTGGTCAAGACATTGGTTTTTTGATTTTAATAAAACTTAAAATGAGGTAATGTTAGCCTTGCGTAAGTTGCGACCAATTTTTATCCCTCTACATTTAACTAAAATATTGTCTTTTGCTGAGTTTCATAAACACATGTCGTTTCTTTAGTAGTCGGAGTCAATGTAATTAACATGTTAATACTATATAGTTGTGGACATCAAACATTTTTATATCCCTTAGCGAAAGAACGTAATAAAGAACATACTTTTAATAAATTCGCCTATAAGTTAAATGTGATGTTGAATAGGATAATTGTTTAGCCGAGAAAACTCTTAAATGAGAACACAAAACATCAATTACAATCATGTAGCATTGTAACTGGTTTAACCAATATTGCTTCGTTTCGTAAAGGTTATGACGAACTGTTTGGCGAATATAAACTATATTAATCAACTTTGATACTTTTAAGCGTTTTATACGATTCATTTTTTAACTTGCTGATCTATAAAACATTAAATTAACTATTATAACTTCAGAAGTGAATTAGATGCCAAGACAACATCGGTGCTGTTCATGTTTGATTGTTAGCAGGAACTCAAATTTGTGATTTAAATAATATTTTTCCCAATCATTTAAAATGTAATCATTTACCTGAGCAACAGTGAGGGCTAATAGACTTAAATTAGAAGGCTTAGTTTGCTAAACTAACACTTCCTACAAAATCGAAAACATTACGCCAACAATGCGAAAAGAAAGATTCGGACGTTCGAGAGTTTCACTTGAAGAGAGACTTTGGGGGTTACTGTGCTTTTAGGGTCTTTGTTTCAAACATTCGTACGTGGACGAATTTACGTGATCCTTATTTGTGGTCACAGCCTCGTTCCTGCTATGAATCAGACTTTTATCCAAATATCGTATCAAGACCAGCATGATATCTTGACCGTGGGTCAGTTTGTCGTTTTAAATCCGAGTTGGGTAGTTTGTGCACGTGAAATAAATCTTAAAAATAATTATGTCCATATCACCGCTACACCACGTCGGCTGAATATTTTCGCTACGTATGCTTAACAACTCCATTAAATACGGCTAAAATAGTAGTTGTCTCTGATCGATAACGCTGAGTAGTATAAATTACATTAGTATTTTTTTGTATACCTTGCGAAAATATTATAGCTGAATTTGATGGTTTACCCAGCATTAAATTATAAAAATTAATAAATTATTAACAAATCTATCAGAGTCATCTACACTCGGCGCTTCATGAATATCAGTAATAAATTCAATAACATCATCGCTGTTGTTATTGGATAATCGTGGATTGACCTTAAAATCCTTAAATACCTCATAGTATCCCACTAGAGACATATCATTATCCAATTAAGCAGCGGTTGTGTCTTACCACTTTGAGATGGGGCTATTATTATCTTTCTGATAGAATTTGGTAGCGCTACATGATGCTTGGCTAGATCGTTATTTCTTGTTGCTGAGATCTTCAATCAATTACATCCCTGTTGTGGAAATATATAAACAAAATAAGGATCCATATTGCATAAAATGTAGAGCATTTACCCAAAACAGTTACGGTAACGACTATAACAACGAAATATAACATTGTGCACTTTCAGAGAAGTGTGTACGACGTGGTACAAAAATATATCAATTTATCTCACAGAAAACAGACGGTGATATAGCTAATGCAAACAGGAAGTTGAAAAGAACTCCATGGAACATTTATCCAGGTGAGGAACTTCTTCCAGACTATATTAACTGTGGTCCTGGTACTCGACTTGATATCGGAGTCAATGTTACACGTGTTGATTCTGCAGAAAGATTAACACTACATGCAATATGGAGAATTCATTTACCACAACCTAAACAAATTCGTTACGCAGATTTACGCAACTGAAGTTCGTTAAGCGGATTTATTTTCACCACGTGATACTATGAAAGTTGGTAGAGGTCAACGCACACACAGATATGCAATGACTGACGTTGATGTTGCAATTACATATAACAAAGCAGCGTCGTTATTAACTAAAACAAAAGCAGAAGTTGTTTTTGCGTTTGAGCGGTCTTTCTGATGGCCAGAACTACAATATTGATTCTGGCAAATAATTTCAGAATGCAGTATAATTGCTAATGACAACACTAATCAAAGTTCTGAAAACATTTATTCATGCAACTGAAATAATTGCTGTTGAAGTTGCCATTATCAAATCGATTGGTCTCTATGTATCCGAAACATAATTTACAAGAGTTTCTGAAATTATGTAACACATAATTTCGCACTGATGTGTTTTGACTGTTATCTAATTCATTTCTTAAACTCTCTTAATGTTGTGATCAAGCTATATATATATATATATATATATATATATATATATATATATATATATATATATATATAAGAAACCGACACGAACCCGTAGAAGTAAACAAACGATTTAATCAATTACATAATATTTCTGCTGCTAGAGAACAACACTTTCTAAAAGTGCAAAGTAAATCAAAAATGGATTTAAATCGCTGATCTGTTTATAGATAGATTTAGCTCATCATATAATCGAGTAGCTATGAATGTCAACATCATGTACGATTGCATAACTTCTTTCTTACGTTTGCTCCATTTTCACTGTAGCTGTTTAGACCCCTGAATCGCAGAAAGCTGAATTAAAAAATCTGTTTCAGGATATTCTCAGAATGCTTCTCGGAATTGACACGTCTCAGTAATCTAAGTATCAGAAGATTGTGGCTCTCTTTTAATTATATATATATATATATATATATATATATATATATATATAAACAACCTACATTTCCTGTTATGTATGATACTGGGGATGTTGCATTAAGCCCTGCTTGTTATCAGATCTTTATACTGGTGCTAAGCATATGCTAATGTTATCAATGGACTCCTGGTGTACAATAATTACCCTTGTTAGTCGAATGGCTAATTCGTCACCCATTATCATCATACATCAATACACATTAACACACACACCACACGATATGGCTTGAACAAATGACATGAAATTGTCACTCTACCTTTTCTTCAACGGCTGTTCAATTCAATTCGTCGGATTCCTTCATCAAAGGTTTTAACGAAGGAATGTCTTGGAAATACCCCGAGCCTACTGAGGGTTATATTGCAGAAATGCTTAGACTGATTGAAATGTTTGATCAGGCGATATTAAAACCTAGGATATGGTGTGTGTGAAACACGCCCCTTAATTAGCCTAACAAATCAGTGAAATATCTCTTCTGCCTTCTTCAGAGACTCTAATATCAGCGTCAGCTTGACCTGGTAGTTTGATAGTTTCAGAGGTTCTGCAATTTTTCAAATGTTATATCTGTTCCATGAAACGTATTTCGTGTCTCTAAAAGTCCATGTTGATGTTTTCTAAATAAATGCCTAAGTTCAAAACAATAGCATTCCCTCCTTTAGCGAACATTCCCATCATGGCAGTACGGCATTTGATGCGCTCCTGTTCTCAAAAAATCTAAGTATTAGTTATCTGGTCTCAACTAATGAATTCTTGTTAGAGTGCCAGAAATTTGTCCCTTCACATTCTGGTGGAAAGCCAAAGCCTCTCTCTTTTATCGGTGTAATGCTTGTCCCAAACACTGCTATACCACGGAGAACAGTTTTGAATTGATACTCTGTACTTGGTTGCTGGGGCATGTTTTATTAAGCATAAATCATAAGGAGTTATAGAGAAAGTTTGCTATAGGAGGAAAGCAAGTTGTTATGGCTGCTTGGATGCCATGCTTTAGTTTCGTTATATTTATCATACGTAGATTTATCTTAGTAGCAAATAAAGTTGGATGGGTAGATACGGATACGTCCTTATGGCATATAATGCTGAGGCGATCTGATGACAGTTCATGGGATCCATGAGCGGACCGTATTATATTAGTGTCAGGTCTTTGAAGAATTCAGTCAAACATGTGACCATTTATATGGGTGGGATGATTATCTGACTGTTCCAGGTTGAATACATAAATCTAATCTCGCATTTTGACTTGTGTTGGCTTCCAGGACAGTCAACGTGAAAGTTCAAATCTCCAAAAGTAATCAGGCTAAGACTCAAGTAGCATGATTTCACACCTATTCGCATTATTCAGACTCCAGGCCGACCAGTTATACCTCTGACCTCTTAATACTGACCGCCTAGCGATACAGCTATTAGTATCATTTTCTCTAAGTCTTTAGTATGAGTCGACCAGCCGCATCCGAATCAGAGGATCTAAACACTTGGCCATTGATTCGGTGTGACCTTTCGGGTGTCGTTTTGTGCCTTAGATGATCGATGGCTAGTGATTTGTTTATGAAATAATTGTACGATAGATTATTTTTATTCCACATATCAATCCATTTAACGTATTGATGCTGAAAGTTGACTGTTTTCTCAATTAAAATGTTTCCTTGAAACAACCTTGGCGCTTTTTATGGTGGAAAGTGTGATTCATTTGTGAGTCAATGTACTACGGTCACTGATACATTTAACAATGTTAGCTTTATACTGTAATATAAATCAAAGTTTTATCACCAGCCAGATATACATTTCAGACCGTATTTGCCTGATAATATTGTATATAATTATTGGTTTTCCAAAAACTTCTGAGTTTGTATGGCTAAGAGATCTGAATAATGACGTTTATAAACGTAATCAAGGCCTTTGTCCCTCGGAGGAATTAAGGTTCCAATTGAATAGAGGGAAGAAATCAATCAACCTTCACCTCAAAGAAAATCCACACATACGTGCTGACACCGACATGTATGTTGTCACCGAGCTGCCTGACGGTACCAAGAGAGCCGTGAAAGAACCAGTAACAGGGAACGTTGTAAGTTAATATAATCAGGTCATAAGGGAACGATTCACATTAAAAACGCCCATGTATAATTCCTGGTGCTGATTCGAACATTCTTAATATATACTTCAAAATAAACTGTTATTGATTGTGGTGTGCTTTAAGCTATAGTATTATACAATTAAGAATGAAGTATGGAAATGAAGTAGTGAAATAATATTATATATCTTCCTCGTGTTTGATTAGTATTAAGACCAAATCAAAATTCCTCTTAATTTATGTTAATGTCAATCTTGTTGTGAGAATATCACAAAGAAGGTGCATTTTTTGCACTTACCAGCTTTTGATTGTCTTTTCCAGAAGGATAAAAATCTTTGCAGAATCTAAAATATAAGTTTAATTGGAAAGACTCTATATGAATGCACATAATTTAAGCGATATTATTTCTTCCTGACAGGAAAGCAAATACCGCGACGTCGGCAACAGTGCCGTATTCAGGATACACCTGACGTAATTCGGGAAGAAATGTCAAATGGTGAAGATATCCGTCTAACGATATGTACCATTAAACGTAAGTTTCACATTAATACAATGCCTCGATATATAATTGTAGTTTATAATTTGTTATGTGCGTTTTGGACGATATTAGGCTGTGACATTATATATGATTGTCCATGAATATGGCCATTCGTAGTCTGGTTACTTCCTCCTACATTTTTCACTGACGCACAAAAAGAGGAACAGACGGTTTCATTATACAATTTACAGACTGTGGACAAAGTGACAAAACTTAAATCTGACATGTAAATGCAGTGTTAGAATTGGTCACAATTCAATAGTTATGAAGTTATTGTCAACTATGCGACAAAATGAAACTATTATATATAACATCGAAGATAATAACTTCATCAACTTATAAGTGTTATTTAATTTCAGTAATTTGTTCATTATCTATTTCCTTCGCACACAGATAGATAGAATAAATAACTGTATGCGAGAGTAAATTTATAATCAACTAGAACTAAAACATTGGAGATGATGAGGAAAGAGACAAAGCGTGCAGTTATACTAATTCATTATTATAATGACATTGGTCATGAGAGTTATTGTTAATATTAAAATTATCAATAATTATAGTATTATTATTATTATTTGTATTATTATAAAGCTAGAGTAGTTGCGGAGAAAGCTGTAAAAACGAGTCTCTATGTGAATCTCCGGCGATCATTTCATAACCAAAATATTGCAAAAAGCGACTTTGACAGAAATAAGCGAGCCAACGCAGTATACAGAATTGAACTGTTTCTTGCAATGGACCCTCCTGTCTGGCAAAAGCATGTAACCATTATTTTATTCTTTGCTTTTCCTGATGTCATCGTCTACTGTTGAGTGGGAGCCGTAACTCAAAAGAAACTTAAAGATTTACCGAGTAAAACAAATTAAAAAAAATTTTCAGAAGTTGCACAATAGTATCAAAATGGTACAGAAAATGAGTTGACTTTTATTCATAAGCTATTCACTTAATCATTATGGAAGAAATAAAGATTCTGCTATTGCAATTCAACACGCAGTGTCTATTAGTATGACTAGCTATTTGAGGGTCTCGAAGTCAAATCAAAACAATGCCACATTTTGAATTGGAGAATAGTCAGAGGGTCACAACACTGAAACCATTTCATAATTGGAAACTGGTTGATATAAAACGTAGCCAGCTGAAATCCTATCTACAAGATGTAATCGATGCAAAATCTAATTTTTATCAAGACTGGATAGAGGTTTAAAATGCATTTATTCTTATTTTCTGTCCTCTAGGAATAACTCCACGGATAGCGTGTTTAAGAACTGATAAATCACCATTATAATTAGTTCTAGAATATGAAGACATTTTGTAATGTTTTTGAACTAAAGGCATTGACAACGATAGCTCGTTTAGCAGTTAAAACTCATTCTCTCATACAACGTATCTTAAAAGTAAGCTTTCACGTTTGAAGTTACCTGTGCTTGCGCTTAAAATTGTATTAAAAAATAAACTTCACTCTAAAACTATCACCAGCATGATCTATATGGATTAAAATTGAAAGATTTGTAAAATTAACCGTTATGTCGTTACACACAAGAATGTGGATGAATACTGACTGCTGTAAGTGTGTTTACATGCAGGGAAATTCGAAGTTTGTTTAGTTATAGACTTTTCTAAACAACCACATATACCCAATGGGTGCCTGATTATATTATTTATTATTTATTTCATTGGAATATGACAATAGAGAGTATTAAGTATTCATTGATCCATCAATGTGATTACACCGAATAGTACTCTCTCATAATTGCACAATGGGTTAAAGATGAAATAATCATCCTTAAGTTTTTGATTCGAAACACAGTCATGTTTCACATATATTGTGTGGACGTGCTATATAAAATGTACTGCGTTCATATCATGTTTGTACTAATCGAGCACGGCATTATACACAACGTGTTTCTGTGTACTCTTTTAACTATTCTTGTTCTTGTATATAGTCTTGTAGTACAGAACGCCAAGTTCATACTCTTGAAGAAGATACCCTAACTGTTCCGACTCTATTATTTGTCTTTCTAAAAGTACAATCTGGAACAGTTTGCAAGTATCTACTAAATGATAGAGCCATTCTGCGGCGGTTCTTTTACAATAATATATTAAAATCAACATGTGTTTGTCAGTGTGTGTTTATATGTGAGTATGGAACTTTAAACTTAGCTTTAAAATAAATTCAGTAATATCGCAGCGACGATTGAAGTGTGACAGTTTATAATGTAGCATGATGATCCACCCATTCATTGTATCATGACACCAGGAAGACCATTCCTGACACTAACATCTTAATGCTAAGCGACAAGCTTAATGGCTACTAGAATCATTGTATAAGTCTTTGGTATGACTCGGCCAATGTTCAAATCCGCGACCTGCATCATCCAATGTCAATAAATCAACAATATATGATTGTTACATTTTCCTCAGTACAATGTTCTCTGACAATATCGTCAACTTACCTTTGAACACTGTTTTGCGAAAAGCCTTTTTTAAAGCCATTCAGTAAATTTGTTTTTTTTCTTTTCAGAGAAAATGAAGTAAAATTGATACGGCAGAGTTAATTGATTGATATAATCGTCTTGATGTATTTGCTAGCTGAGTCCCTTATATGTACTGTGTATGAATAGAGATTTCCTTTCAAAATAAATATGCTGCAACTAATCTTGCACAATCAGTCTTATTTTTTCCGACGTTCGCCTTTATACTGCTTCTGTCTATCACTAATGACTTTGTGGGTAGGGACATATTCTTATTTGAAGTTCTTTTCTTATTCTCATCCGCGATGCGACAATAGAAACGATGATCTCGATTTTCTAGGAATGACATAGAATAGCAGTGCATATTGTGTCTAATCCCCCTAATTCTCACCCAGTTACGAGACAACGTATCCAAATAGTATAATGTGGCACATACGCATCTACTGATACGGCTGTATCTTTAAAACAAGGCCTTTCTTGTAAGAAATAGAGAGACAGACATACAGAGAGAGAGAGACAGACAGACAGACAGACTGACAGACAGACATAGATAATTATTCAATACAAGGTCTAATAATATTAACATATTTAGAAAAGGTATGTAAACGAACATGTGACCCACCTCCTGGGCATTTTATTCTCTTAGGTCAAGTAAAATTAGTATATTAGGATATTGATTAAACGTATACGAGCGTACTATTATAAAGAAGTAGTAACTAGTAATACACTGTTATCCTTCTTTATCTCTCGACTTAAATGTAGAATCAGAGCTGATATTGTACACTTCATTTATAAATGGTGCTAAGCAGGACTTTTCTGCTCATTATTTAATTTTGAATTAGTTATAGACATCAGTCTATAACAATATTAAAACTTTCATCAATATTAAATCCATCTATGCACCTTATATTATCATAAATCAATTATCTTGTTCGTATTTATAAATTGTAATTTGATTAGTTTATAATTAATTTGAATTGATTTTGTTGTTGTTCCACTTTGCATTTGAATTTTTTTCGTTTTGTAATTCAGTTTATTATCTTCTTTACGTTTACAATTTTAAATATGTTGCACTATTTGAATTTTTCATTCTTTCATTTAAAACTTCATTAATTTAATTTATAATTGCATTTCAATTAATTTTGTTTTGATTTTCGTGTCGTATTATCGTTTGGATTCTTTTGTTTATTACCTTGTTTAATTTTGTATATTGGATTCTTTGTATCGTGCTGGTTTGCAGTTTTTAACATGTACATATATAACCAATAAACGTTTATGAAAAACAAAAAGTATCTGTCCTTATCAAGAAAAGCGAACACATCGAGTTTATCGAGTTTCCATTTGTGAGTGTTTCCAGTTAAGTTTCATATCATGTTTCGTAAGTTTGACATTGACCTTTCACCTTTTGTGGACTGTGACATTTATCACAAGATACTACGAGTAGAAGGACGAATCTCACGTGACGAGGCGTTACGAAGACTAAACATGGCGGGAATCTTATCCAAGGATATTGTGGGAATGTACCGAGAAGGTGAAAATTCCCCATGGAATGCTGTTTTATCTGAAAGAGAGCTTGCTGACAATGTAAAGGCAGATGGAATAAAGTATTTGGCTAAGATGATCATCGATCTGAGAGTTCACTGGTTGCCACTTTATTTTAACGATGACATTATCAGAGAAGTGTTTAGTCCATTTGGAAAGGTTATTGACATTACAACAGATAAAACACTTCTAGACAAAGATACACAGACAACGGAGTTTGACTCTCGTCATATTCCACATATTATATCCCTGGGACAATGCGGTATGCTTATCACCATGAAAGTACGACCCCCAATTTGTTTAAAGTGTTGCCAGTCAGGCCATTTGCGTAAAGACTGCTTGGAAAAATGCGCCACATTTGCTTCGGTGGCGACCACTTTAAAACCAAGACAGCAACACACTCCAAATGCGAAACCACAAGTCGTTTTGTCAACTGAAAACCAGGTTACAACTCCAACAGTTCCAGAAATTGAATCAACAGTGCCAGAAACGTCTCAGACGGAGCAACCAATAGCCCCCATTTTAAATCCTGAATTGTCGGAAGAAGAAATACGAATTATAACCAGTGATGAATCAAATGCTACCATCATTCAGACAACGGAAGGAAATAACGACAAAAGAACCGAGTTATTTGACATTGATACCTTATCTTGGCAACAAGTACGTAAATCCAAAAGGGCCAAAACAGCTAAATCGGACACAGAGGATAACCACATGGATACATTTACCGCGAAAGATTAAAGTGTTTCTATCAACTGCTTCAATAACAACAACATGGAACGCTCAAGGATAATGGAGGAGATATATGGACAAAACCTGACCACCAGGACCGAACAATGGATATTTGATTTGAATAACAGACAATTTACTTCAGGCATTTACCTGTTTACCTTTTTCTTTCACAATGTTTTATTTTTCTTTCTTTCTATCCTACCATTTGTACATGGATTTATTATTATAAATGTGATTCATTTATGTATTGCTTACTATTGTTTGACTTGTAATCGTTTTTGTCTTATTACGTATTTTTTTTCCTTCTCTCTATTGTAATCCTTATGCATTTTTCCTTTATCGTTCAATTAATTCACTTATGTATTGCTTATTGTTTAACTCATAATCATGGTTTCCTTATTACATATTAACTTTTCCTTCTTTCTATTCTAATCCTTTTGTAATTTTCATTGATAATTCGTATAATTCATGTATGTATTGTTAACCACTGCGTTGGTTATAATCGGTTATTTCTTATTGCATATTCTTTCTTCTTTCTTTCATTTGTACTCTTGATGTTTACATTACTTTGTGTTTGCAAATTTCATTTATTTATTGCAACTCGCCACGATTTTCGTTATAATCATGTTTTCTTCTTACCTATTCTTTTTTCTTTCTTTATATTCCACTTTCTATTGCACTTTGTATGATTTCCTTGTATTTTCTTCCTATAATTCATTTATTCATTGCTGCTTACCACGTTTGTGGTAAGCATCGCTCACTATACATTGTATTATTTTACAAGTCAGTTCTGATTCTAAGGTTTTCGTACATCAACAGGTTAGGACAGCTCACTCCGTGCCTCCTGAGTGCACGGACGAGCTGTACCTATTGTGAAAACATACACATGAACGACAGTTTAACCCTATTTTTTGATATACCTTGCTTAATTTAATCACACATGGTAAAGTTAAATATCCATACATTAAATAGCAATGGCCTTCGAGCCAATACAAATCATAAACTTTACGAGATGAAAAACTTGGTAATCTCGCATCGCATTGATCTTTTATTTCTACAAGAAACTCATGTAGACAATGAAAGTCTTGCTTTGAAAATTCGACGAAATCTGCAATGCTTTAATGCAGTATTGAGTTATGGTTCAATTCGATCTTGTGGTGTTGCAATTTTAAACTTTAATAGCAATATCCACTTTTCCAAATTTGATACCAGACTTTGATGGAAGAATAGTTTATGTTGATTTTACTTTCAACAATATACCATACCGGGTAATTAACATTTATACCCCACCCCTGATTCAGATAAATGTGAATTTTTTAAATCACTGTACTCGTTATTAACGGGGCAACACAACACCATTTTAGCCGATGATTTCAACTGTGTTTTAAATCGTAATTTAGATCGCATTGGTGAATTAAACAATTATAGCGATAATTCCATTACAACTTTAAAATCATTAATTTCTCATTTTCATTTAATTGACACTTTTTGAAAATTAAATCCAAATTTGAAATTATATACATGGCACAGGGATTCACACCATCCCTCTGTACCCGTACAAGAAAGTCGATTAGATATTTTTTACATTTCAAAAAATATTGCAAAATTTATCATCTACACACAGATTGTTCACTTTGCTCAATCAGATCACGAAGTGGTAGTTTTATCTATAGTAGGTATCTCTTCATTGTCATATGATACAGGTTACTGGAAATGCAACAATTCACATTTAACCCATACCATATTAAAAACTTTAGTTACATATTTGATCACCAGAGAATTAAAATTTCATAATTTATCATTAGAATTTTAGGATATTTTAAAATCCAAAATTAAAAAGAAATTATAAAATACTCTAAACAAATTTTCAGACTGAAATTTCATGAAATTAAATCATTAAAACGAAAATATTATCTGTTACGACAGAAATATGATATTACTAATAATGAAGAACTCTCCCTCCAGTTACAAGAATTACGGTCAAGCATTAAAGAACTACAGCACACTATGTACCAAGGTTCAATTATTAGAAGTAAGGCAACTATTTTACACAACAATGTAAAACCTAGTCAATTCTTTTTTCAACTTGAAAATAGAAATGGCAATAAGAAAACCATCAATGAAATTGAACATAATAATGTGACATACAACTCTAGTTCAGATATTTTACACTGTTTTAAAACATATTATACAGAATTATTTAAAACTAAGGAAATCGACGATAACTTAGTTGATGAATTTTTAACTGATTTACCTCAGTTAACCCCCGACGATAACCAATTCCTTCTTGGTCCGATTAAAAAGGAGGAAATTTGGAAATCCATCACGAAGATCGATAACAATAAATCTCCAGGACCTGATGGTTTAACAAGAGACTCACTTGTTGAACTATATAATTTGATATTTGAATCAAACACTTTGTCTGATACACAGAAAACTTCGTATATTACGCTATTATGTAAGGACCCCCAAAATTCAAACCTCATGAAAAATTTGAGGCATATTTCGTTATTAAATTTAGATTATAAAATCTTATCAAAGATTATAACTGTTAGATTAAGTCATGTTATGTAGAAAATTATACACATGGATCAAACACGTGGAGTAAAAGGTCGTTCAATCTTTGACAATGATCACTTAATTAGAAATAATAGTGACTATATTGAGCAAAAAGATTTACCGTGTGCATTTATAAGTTTAAACGAATAAAAACATTTGATAGTGTTAATTATAAATTTTTACATAAAACGTTAATATCTTTTGGGTTTCACCCTGATTTCATAAAATGGGTGTTCATTTTGTATTATGACAAAAGCTCATCAGTTATAGTCAACAATTTTATTTCAAAGCCATTTTCAATTTAAAGAGGAGTTCGTCAAGGTTGCAGTCTTTCACCCCTTCTATATGTAATAATGTATGAACCTTTTGCTATCAAAATTCGTAACGATGCAGAAATTATTGGCATTTCAGTTCCTGGTGCAGCAGAAGTCTGTAAAATCTCCCTTTTTGTGGATGATAGTGCAGGCTTTTGCTGCACGGATAAATCAATTAAACAATACCTATTTTTGGCACACAGGTATGAGCTTGCCGCTGGTGCGAACATAAATTATAGTTAATATAACGGTATATTCATGGGAAAATGGCGTACTCGCAGTGATCACCCTTTTGGCATTTCATGGATCGACAAACATAAAACAGTAGGCTTTCTTTTCGGACGTAATTTAAATAATGATGATCACTGTCATAATAATTTAAAGAAAATCACGAAAACACTATTACTATGGAAAAGTCGTCATTTATCACTAGTATCAAATTCTCATATCATTAATATTCTGGCTTGTAGCCAACTTTGGTACACTGCAACCGTGACTGAGCTTCCTAAACACTATCAAACCTTAATTAATAGAGCTATATTCCAATTCTTGTGGAATTCTAAATTTTAACCTTTTGCTAGAGCGGTTTGCATCAAAGCCCTTCAAGATGGTGGTCTAGACATTACACAGTTGGAATGTAAGGTCAAATCCTTATGTATCCAACATATACAAAAACTTCTTGATGACGAATATTCAGCCAAATGGAAATTAATTGCAAGGCATTGGATTGGTTTGCAATTAAGATCTTTCAACCCCACTTTAGGTCTAAATGTATATAAATACGTCATATACACCGCCTTTCTATAAAAAGTGCATAACATTTTTTACAACTTTCATGATAATAATCCTACGATTACTTTTGTTAAAATTCCAACTAAATTAATTTATCAACGTGAACTACAAAATAATCTTCTAAAACTTAAGGTTTTAAGACTATATGATCAACACTTTCCTAGTATTTGAAGAAATTTACATAATACATTTTTAGACCCTATCACCAGAGATGTGTGTTTTAAAACCATCCACGATATCCTGCCCGTTAATTATAATATGTTTTTGAAACGAATTTCTCAATCCAAATTATGCACTTTTTGTCAAGGCATCGAAACAATAGCCCATTTGTTTTTTGAATGCACACTTGTCTACCCTTTACAACATTTAGTTGTTAAATGGTTGAAACGACTATCCGGAAACTCTTTCAATACTTTTTATACATTCCTTAATTTCGGACTTTTTCCAAAAGAGGCAACGTTCCCAGAACCTGAATTCGAGGACACGTGCCTCCTTTTATGGGCTGATCACAAGTACGCCATATGGATTAAACGTATACAAGCGTACTATTATAAAGAAGTAGTAACTAGTAATACACTGTTATCCTTCTTTATCTCTCGACTTAAATGTAGAATCAGAGCTGATTATGCGCGATTAAATATTGTACACTTCATTGATAAATGGTGCTTAGCAGGACTTTTCTGCTCATTATTTAATTTTGAATTAGTTATAGACATCAGTTTATAACAATAATAAAACTTTCATCAATATTAAAACCATCTATGCACGTTATATTATCATAGATTAATTACCTTGTTCGTATTTATAAATTGTATTTTGATTATTTTATAAATAATTTGAATTGTTTTTGTTGTTGTTCTACTTTGTATTTGAATTTTCGTTTTGTATTTCAGTTTATTATCTTCTTTACGTTTACAATTTTATATATTTTGCATCATTTGAATTTTTCATTCGTCCATTTAAAACTTCATTAATTTAATTTAGAATTGCGTTTCAATTAATTTTGTTTTGATTTTCGTGTCGTATTATCGTTTAAATTCTTTTGTTTATTACATAGTTTAATTTTGTATATTTTATTCTTTGTATCGTGCTGGTTTGCAGCTTTTAACATGTACATATATACCCAATAAACTTTTATGAAAACAAAAAAAAACAACACGGACAGGAACTTTAGCGATATCATTTAACACACGAGTATGTTTATCTGTCAGTAAAGTATTCTAATTTCAACGTGAAACACAATTAAGTGTAACATCTTCAAAAATCCAACCATGTTGGTTTCCGCGAATTCCTTTTTCTGGCAAAGTAGCCGGTATTTGTTTTGTTATATCAGTTGAAACGTTCCGCAGAAGTGATGGAATTGTATCCAGTGCACATGACTTTGTTGCACTCTCTTTGAAACGTACTAATGAATACACAAGTGTTTAAGTGGCATCAACTGAAACATATTTACGAATGCTCGAGATATGCAGCCTTGCATCTGTTCATTACATGTTGGTGCTATCTGAGAGTACTTTCCAGAGTAACACCTAGGTTTCATACGGACTGTGTGAATGTATTGTTACTGTTGCTGATATTTATTGTCTGATGTAAAGGATGTGAATAAGAGCTTATTTGTTTTGTGATCAGAATAGCCTCAGTTTTATCATCATTCTTCTGCAGCTCGTTGCGAGTCATCAATGTTTTTGCATCCAAAATGCACCTTTCCACTCCATGGATGGTAGCATCACTTTGAGTTCGGTTGCTATTTTTGTATGTTTGAGTGTCATCAGCGTAAATTTGGCGAGACACTATATGATGATATAAGACACTTGGGAGCTGATGGTTGTATGTAATGAAGTGAATTGGTGCAATAACAGATCCCGGTGGAACGCTACAGCATAGATCAACTTGGCTGGAGTGTATTCCATTTGATTATACAATGTTCGTATTCTTGACAAGGTAAGACATGAACCATAGTAAGACTGTATTTTCAATGCCACATATATGCTGGAGAAGGTGAAGTAAAATGTCATAGTCTGAAGTGTCGAATGTTGCAGAAAACTCAAGGTTGTGGAGGAATGTACTCTCTGCGCTATCGATAAAAGAATTTCATAACTACTTTCAGAAGTGTTGTTTCAGCACTGTGGCATAGGCGAGATGCTGCATGTACATTGTAAATATAAAAAACTGATTGACCTCAGATGAGATACACGTTTGGTTAGTATAACGTTTTCTAACACGTTTATATGAACGGGAAATTATAAACTTGGCGGTAATTATTTAAATCGTTATGGATGAGTGTTTGTTTCTCCAGCAAAGGTTTTACAATGTAAGTTGTTTTGAGTGGCAGTGATGACGGAATTGTATAGAGTGTACAGGACGTTGTTGCACTCTCTTTACCACGATTGTCAGTACTAAATTCATAGAGACAGGATCAACTGTTTATAATTGGTATCGCTCCAATTCTCTGTTGCAGTTGTATGGTGACAATGAGTCAATTGAAATTATGTTGCTCAGCTTATCTCTAATGGCGTGTTCCTTGTCACGTAAGAAATTTGCAAATAGATACGGAACCTCTACTGGTTATTGTTGTTGTATTAGGGTTGACGCCATTTTTCAGCAAAAAATAGGCTATACATGGTGGCCAGTATTAACGGTGGAGGAAAGACCAGGGAAAATCTCTGCAAGAGCCAACAACTCACGAGAAGCTGCTAGCTACTTTTCGCACATACCCACATTAGCCGAATTCGGGACTCGAACCCAAGCAGACAGAAGTGTGATGGCAGTGATCTACAACGAAGAGCACTATAAAAGACTCGGTCACTCGAGGTCCTCATTAGGTCCACTGGAGCGAAGAAGTTGGAAGTTGTGTATCTTGTATCATTGGCATTATTTTGTTAGTAATCTAGAAGAGCTCTCTGCATATAGAAGTCTCTTTGATCTAAGTTATAATTGAGCTAAATTAACTTTGTTTATGACATTCTGTTTACAGGCTTCATATATTTGGTTATAAATATGAGTCTGTGTCGGGGACATGATGTTTATTAATTGGGAGTCCAGCTTTTTTTTCTTTATCTAGAGGTAGACCGCCTTCGACGTTACGGCCAGGTTCGAGTAAATATAAGTGGTGAAACGTAAAGATGAAATAGATGGAGAACTTAGCTTATATATATATATATATATATATATATATATATATATATATATATATATATATATAAATATATAACACATGTATTCAAGCAAACTCACACAAGCCCTCGTACAGGTAAACAAAGAATTTCATCCATTACATAAATAACTATGCAGAGACATTGCATCGAGAATATCTCTGCTTTTAGAAAACAAAATTATCTTAAAGTAAAAGAAAATCACAAATGGATTTAAATAGTTGAACTGTTTACTGATAGATTTAGTTCATTATATAATCGAGTAGCACTGGATGCCAAAATCTTACACGATTGCATAATTTGTTTCTTCGGTTCGCTCCACTTTCACTATAGCCGTTCAGATCCTTGAAATGCAGGAAGCTACATTAAAAAAAATCATGATACTCACAGAATACCTCTCAGAATTGTTACGTCTCAGGATTGCAAGTAGCAGGATATATTGGCTCCTTTTTAAAAAAATATAAATAGAGACAACTTACATTTCCTTTTATTTACGATACCTGGGATATTCCATTAACCACTGCTTGGTATTAGATCTTTTTATTGGTGCTAAACAGATTTCGAGGTTGTCAATCTACCCCTCGTGTCCTATAATGACCCTTGTTAGTTTATTGGCTAATTCTTCACGCATTAACTTCACACATTAACATACACCACACAAGGCTCAAATGTTCTGAGCCAGCCTCAAGTTACACAGCAAATAAGTGAGATACATTAGACACGTTCCTGCGTTATGGCAAGCTCACTTTTAATCACGACAAAGTATTAGAACAGTTGGTCAAAACTTATCTAAAGAATAATGTACGAATTCCTATGTTTAAACTCAACACCGTTATTTTTCATTAAAACATTATAACTCAATTGTATTAGAAAGAACAAAGCATTACACATGGCATGAACAGATGACATGGAATTGTGAATCTACCTTTTCTTTCCATGGTTGTCCAAATCAGTTCGTCGGATTTCTTCAACAACGGTTTTAACGAGGGAATGTCTTGGAAATACCCCCGAGTCTACTCTGTTTTCTATTGCAGAAATGATTAGAAGGATTAAAATTTTTGATCAGGAGATATTAAAACCTAGGAAATTGTGCATGTGAAACACGCCCCTTAATTAACCTATCCAATCAGTCAAATTTTTCTTCCGCCCATTTCAGAGGCGCTAATATCAGTGTCCTCTTGACCTGGTAGTTTTGATAGATACAGAGTTTCAGCGATTTTGAAAATGTGATAGCTGTTCCATGAAACGTTTGCCGTGTCCCTAATAGTCAATCCTGTTGCTTTCTAAACAAATGCATAATTTCCTCCTCTAGAGGACATTCCGAAAATGCCAGTATGGCAATTGATACGCGCCTTTTCTCCAGAAATATAATGAAAGTTATCTGGTCTCACCTAATGTATCCCTGTTGGATTGTTAGAAATTTGCCCCTTCACCATCTGGTGGAAAGCCAAAAAATCTGCTTTGTGGAGTTATCATTAATCGTTGTGAAGATTGTCCCTAACACTGCTATACCACGTAGAATAGTTTTGAATTGATACTCTGCACTTGGTGGGCGCGGCATTACGCATAGACAGTTTGCTCTAGGAGGGAAGCAAGTTAGAAAGTTTGCCCTAGGAGGGAAGCAAGTTGTTAGGTTTGCTTGGATGCCATGCTTTTGTTTCGTTATATTTATCATACGTATATTTTTCTCAGTAGCAAATGGATGGTTAGGCACTGATACGTCCAGATGGCATATAATGAAGAGGTGATCTGATAACAGTTCATGAAATCCATGAGCTGACCGTATTATATTCGTATCAGGTCTATGACGAATCCAGTCATAGATGTGACCATATTTATGGGTGGAATGATAATCGGACTGTTTAAGGTTTAAAACATAAAAATAATATAATCAAAAAATTTCGACATGTGTTGGTTTCCGGGACATTCAACGTGAACGTTTAAATCTCAAAAAGTAATCAGTCTGCAACATATCGAAGTTTCATACTCCAGGAGATTCGGAAACTGCTCCCAAAAGCGGTTAAATAATCTTGTTTTCTCTACTAGGAAGAGTGCGGTAGATGAAGATAAAAAGAAGATCCTTAGTTAGCACACTATATATATATATATATATATATATATATATATATATATATATATATATATATATATATATATATATATATATATGTTTCTATGTGTGTGTGTGCGTGTGTGTGCGTGTAGTTATATGTGAACTATCTAAGATGTTGTTCTGGAAATTTAGTGGTTCACAGGGAGGGGGAGCCGTTCTATATATCATCCCCCCACCTAATATGATAGCGTATGGGTTCACATAGCATTTGTGCAATTATTTTGTATTTAAATGTATACTTAGTATATAATGAACAGCGAAATTATCAATTATGGTATTTGTACAATTACAAATTTTAAAAATGTCGATTTCAGAATCGATGATGAAAAAATCCTCAAAAACATATTTCTGATTTCGATTTCGAATGCGTCCAAGAGCCTATATCCGGAGGGATATTAACAAGATTTACTGCGATCGTTGATGTTATATGTACGATTATAGGTTATATTTTTATATCACCAACGTATAAATCATTATTGTTTCTGAGAATACCTACGGGAGCATATATATTTCTCCATGTTGATAATATGTTTGAGCAGTCTTTATTGATTAGATTGCTGACTACTTTATTTAGTTCATTTATTGCAGGTGATGCTATTGTAAATTTTTCCAATGAAATGCTTTTTCGCCTTAACTGGGATAATCTTCACCTCCTTGATACTCTTTAGCAGTTGATACAATTAGCGCATTCATATTCTCAATATCAGTTTAACTTGATTTAAATGGTATATTGTTTCAGTATTTTTGTTAAAAAAATAATCAGAATGATATTTTGTAATACTAACAAATACATTGTGTAATTTATCTTTAAATGATATAACAATGATTTAGTTTACAGATGCAACGAAGGTGTGACCTCGATAAGGAGTTCAAGGTAAAGCATCAAATGCACACTTTTAGAGCAGAACCAAGACAACAGCTTGCAACAACAAAAAATAGCCGAGAGAGACATTTAGTGGCTTCAGTTTGGCGGTATTGACTTTCTTTTGTATTTTGTAGGAAGCCATTTTTTAACAAATAGGACCTTATGCAAGTTGGCTTTCCTCCCTCTATGCTGATTGTGACTAGTCTTAGTGATCCGTTAATCCTTTGTATTTTTGTGTATGATTAAGTACTCTATAGAAATAGTAATTAAAATTACTGCGTAGTTTTCATGTCCATAGAGTATCCCAAAATATTTCTTTACAATGTTCAATTGATATGTCTATTTTATATGTCCCTACTTTCTGTTTATGTATTGTCGCTAAAGTGACGGTAAGTAAGCAGGATGAATAAATCTGCTCGAGATGATCTACCAATTAGCTGAACCGAGAGTGATATCTCGTATTTATTTATAGATGGGTTATTAATACATTTCAATAGTTAGCATCTATTAAGATACATTGGATTTGTAAATATATGGTTTACCGCAATAGTGTAACTAATGTGTCGCTAAGGATGCTAATTACGTACAGATTTATATGGTACTATGAGGAATGAACAAGGAAGGCGATTCGGAACATATATGTTTTAAACATTTTCGTTTTACTATAAATTTTCATTCATTAAAGCACAATTGTTAAGTGTGTAAAAATTATCTTTTCTGTAAAATTAAGTTTCCGTTTCAATAGTCTAATGCGTATTACATACCCGTCCCCAACATGTATTTGGCATTTACAATACAACCTGTGTAAAAATTATCTTTTGTGTCAAATTAAGTTTCCGTTTCAATAGTGTATTGCGCATTACATACCCGTTTGCAACATTTAGTTGGCCTTTTACACTAGAACCTCACTGTGATTCAAGTTCTACTTTGTTACCATTACACAAATTATATAAGCAAGCGGAGTACACGTCAGCCCATTCGATCTATGTTGTGATATTCCACATGGGTCTGTTCTTGGACCTGTCCCCTTCATTATGCACACTAAGCCGCTTTCAAGTGTTATATTTCATAATAAAGTCCCTCACCAATTCTACCCTGATAACACCCAACAAAAGAAGTCTTGCCAACCAACTGAAGTCGATGCTATCATCCAAGGAGTTGAGAGGAGCATTTCTGATGTGAAATCATGGATGATATATTCACCACGGCACAATCAGATTTATAGTCTTTCAGATTGCACGCAACATAAAATAGACATACTAAACAACGTTATCATGTACAACGTTTAAAATGTTGAAAGGATTTTCTAAAAATAAATCACAAAGAAAGTATGTTAGTATTTTCCAAATGTTAATTTAGAATCAATTGTTGAGTTCCATAGTCTATACATACTGAGGGTGAGCGATTGTATTTGGCATGATATTTTACGAAAATGAATATATAACAAACTAAATTTTGATATAGGCTTCACCTTTCGGTACTTGAATGATGGGCGTCAAATGTGACGACTTCATAGGAAATACGAACACGTCGAACTAACTTGAACTCCATTAGCCCCCAATGAAAAATTGGGATATAATATTTGATTTGTTCCAAGAGGATGAGTTCATTACCATAAAGGTCTAGAATACTTAATAACGTTAAGGAATGAAAGTGGGATCCTTACCCCTAGCTACCAACTCAACATTAAATAAAACTAAATAATGTTTGAGATGCTATCTCAAATTAAAGACGATTCCAGTGATTAAACGATTTTGACTGTCTTTATTCCATTGTTAAAATAGATGACTTTTAAAAAAAAACTGTCACAAAAAGTATATGAGTAAATTCATCTACGTCATCAAAGATTAATGATCTTGTTTTAATATTCAATGTGCAACCAATGGACAAACTATGAATAATATACGTATATTAACCGTTGACAATTAACATGTTATATTAAAATTGCATAAGTGCAATACGAGACACGTATATTTTACTAGAGAAAAATGTATTTAAATTATGTTAAATAACATATTCTAAGTCGTTGTTTTCGTCATCATTATCTACTCTTGTAACAATAATTATCTACGCTTATGAAAAAAATTATAGACAACGTGTAGATATATTTTCATGAGATGTTGTATCATTACATTTTACCCCACTAAATGATGTTTCAAATTACGTGTTGAATATATGTTTTTAAAAAAATAACTTTAACATTTAACATTGGAAAATACAAAAAATGCATTTTATGGACAATAAATCACATTATTCAATAAATGTAAAGCATATAATTCGTGCTTTTGAATAATGTTTTAAATTAAAACATGGTATGTTAAAACGTTTTCTTGATGACTTTTACCACCTTTGTTTAACACGCTAAAGTGATGAAAGTCACCTTTGCAAATGTAAAGATAAGGAATGAAATTTCAGTATATACTTATATATAATAACTAACCTAATTATGTCAATGCTTGCTTTAACTATTGTTAGGTTCATTACTGAATACACTATATATATATATATATATATATATATATAACCTTTACAGTCCAAGTCATTTTAATATCTATATTCTACTTAATTCTTTATCTAAGAAATGTGTTTATGTTATTCATATAGGACACCTGAATAAACTATTTGATATCATCCCACTATTGCACATCTCTTTTATTGTAATATTAGATTCAATTAGATTGAATTTTAAGAAAAGGTATGCTCAGACTTCTAGACTTGGATATAAACACGTTTATAGGATGACCGTAAACAGTCTGGGAAATAAAGTTGACAGCCTAATCATTGTATTAAAAGGAACAGTACTAAATATATGGGAAATGACTAATAATAATAATAATAATAATAATAATAATAATAATAATAATAATAATAATAATAAAAATAATCATAATACGATGATACTGAAGATATTGAAACCCTAGATGCGACGAAATTCTTTAAAAGGACGTCAACGAAGCTGCTGACGATATCGATGACTGATGAGATGCGAGGATGAAATTGTTTAAATGTTAGCAATAATATCGTTGTCTATGTTCCAAATCAAAGTAATCATTTAATCATGGTGATGCTTATTTCAATATGAAATGATTTAATCCGGATAATCACAGGTTAAAGTCCAAATTCTCGTTATTTTCTTTCAAGGCAGGATCTCACTGAACTTAAATAAATGTAAATACGATAATATCACTAATAAATTGATATAATCTTTAGCCTAAGCTCATTAGCAGTTTAAACATGTTCAAATTTGACACGTGGCTCTTTCTGAACAATTGGTAAACCAAATTTAAATAGATATAATTTATTGGAAAGAGATGGACAGCACATTCAAACCTTTGTTATAGAATTAAACGCCAAACCTAATTCAGTATGGTTAAATATAATACACTTACCGATAACCTTATCATCCAACATACAATATTTACAATGTTTAGGTGATTATACCCCGTGTGTTGTGACAGGTCAAAAGGGTAGTAACGTGTTATCCTAGCTAATTCTCATCAGTTTGCTCTCTATTCTTGTGAATGGTAAGATTATAGTTCTTATTTCTCTGAATAAGGAAGATAATGTTAAGAAGATTAACATTATCACTACTGTTCGCTCTTTTCATCATCTGTTAAGTGGATTTGTATTGAGTTTGGTATCTACATAAAGGACGCTTTTTCACGGAGCAAATTATTTGCTTTCGAGGTGGAAGCTAAATTACCTGTATAACAAAGCCAACATGAACGATTGTTGTTTCATCTTACTGTTTTGTACTGTCGCTGCACTGGACGCAGGTAAGATTTCTCAGTTCGTACATCAAGTACTACTTTCCTCCATTTATATTTTTTAACTCTTTCCATATTAATTTTAAATTTCAGTTTATTACTTGAAATCGCTTTCATTAATTTAGTGTACGCTCGATTCATTGACCTTGCCTTGTACACTCGAATTGTTGAGAGCTACTATATATATATATATATATATATATATATATATATATATATATATATATATATATATATATATATATATATATACATATATATCAAGAGTTCAATGAATGTCTAAAGGGTCGGAGTCCTATGGTACCTTGTGTCGTTACTGTCGCTTTAACTCCATGGTTTCTTACTGTGCAATTGTTTTCATGTATTTTGTTGTTGTTTGTTTTGTTTATGCTTCCGGTTGTGTGGGGATGTGTTATGTTTTTAAACATATAATTAATTCGTTATTATTCCCGTTTAGTTTGACCGCTGAGTCGCTGGTTATAATCCAATGGTCACAGTACAGTCAAAAAATGCCTAGTTCTAAATTAATCTTGAGCCATTTATAAATAAGAAACATGGAAAAGACAAACATGTGCACATACATTTTACATATTGAACATAATATCATTCGACATAACTTGGATAGGCCGACAGACGTCACAGTGCGCATAGGTGACATAGACTTCGCAATATTACAATAATAGTTCCTTTTGTCCGCTTTGCACAAGTTACACATTCACGGTTAAGACCCTATTTTGAAGACATTGATCGTCTCTTTCATTTACCTTAGCAGAATAGTTTGAAATATTCTTACGTGCTTCAGCTATTTGCTTAAAAACATAAAAGGAAATGATTTGCATCTTGAATTCAACCAAAATATTCAAGATATTACAAAAACTGTCAAGATTTTGACTTCCCAAACTTATCTCGTTTTTATTCAAATGAATAATATTTTAGACAACAATGTGCAAAACGTTTTGTAAAATGTATCAACACGTCGAAGTAATATTCCTGTCGTAAAATATATGTTCAGTACAATCGTTCACACTAATACTTAAAACGCACTTGCCGTCATCTAAAAATTTAATTCTTTTCAAAATGTTGATAATTTCAATTATTCTAAGAGTTACTCTTAAATTAAAAGAGATCACCTTTGTAACCTTAATGCAAAGTTTCGCTGGTTATAAATCTTATACAAGTTTTCAATACTTATATTTTGATTTATAATTGCATCCACGTTTCTTGCTTAGCAGCATGTTGCCTCGTTACCATTTCCAAATAATCGTTCTTAACAAATTTCAGTGCGATTTGATTTGCAAGTTAATTATTTTATTCTCCTGCTTATTAATAATGATCTGAGACAAATGATTTTTGATTGATTCTTTCCACAATTTAGGAATTCTGGATATTAATGAAAAGTATTTTTAAAAAGTGTTGCATCTGGGTTTTTATGATTGCAAAATGTATTAAATTATTAAGAATGACAGTGACGACATCTTTGAAGGATCTGTACTGATTGGACTTTCTACGTGTAACAATATTGAAACAGCCCAGATATAAATATTCATTTACGTTTGTGAATACTTCTTCTAATTCACTACTGACAAACACGCATGTCTTCAAAACATGTTTTATTGAACTTACATATTTATTGTAATTTTGTCCTCCCTAAATTCCAAATACCCTTCATATGTGAGAACATATTCCACGCTCCATCCTCGTTTTCCAATAATATTTTCACTCATGTTATTTTACTATAGTTAATGAATGAACTAAAATCTTCCCTCATCCTCTAGGGCACTGGTATATCACGTATATCTCTACTTTTCCACCTACACTAAGTTTAAAAAGGTACATTTGAGTTCTGCTTCAATTTTGGCTGATATATTTGAAAGTGCTGAAAAAGATACATGTAAACATGAATAACATTTGGTTTTGCAACAAGTACTTTATCCACGCGTGAAGGACGTTCTTGCATGCACATTTGTTTTTGTTATGATACATTAAAGTTCAGATGATACACGAAGGTCTAGCAATATTATTATGGTTGCATTAAGAAAATGTTGAGATCTATGGAGTATAATACAATAAATGTTCCATGAGAGCTACCTATTTTTATCTTAATGAACACTTTCTTTCGGGTGTATGTGTCTGCCTGTGTGTGTGATTTGTACTTTTAATGAAGCTTCTACAATTATTTTAGTCGTATTTCTACGATGTCTATCATTTAACAGTTTGTATTAATTTCCAACATCAGTGCATCATTCCGGAGACGTGTAGCATGATGCCTCACCTATTCACATTATCCTCACAAAGCTTGACCAATCCTAAGAATAACATCTTACTATTGCGTGCTTAGTGTTTCAGCTGCTGCTAGGATTGTTTAAACAAATCTCTTGTATGACTCTTGTGTGTGTTTCAAATCCGCCACCTCCCGCATCCCGCATCCGAGTCGGACGATCAAAGCAATTAGCCATCCGGATCGGTATGATCTTTCGAAAGATGTATTTTGCCCAACATGATAAATCGCTAGTGATTTTTTATTTAAAAAATTGTTTCATAGATTGTTGATTCCTCATACTCATCCATTTAACTTGTGGCTGCAAAAAGTTTACGGTTTTCTCAATTAAAATATTTGCTGGAAACAATTTTGGTGTTTTGTTGGTGGAGCGTTTGATGCATTTGTGATTTAATCCACGTTGGTCACTAATAAATTTATAAATGTTAGCATCATATTGTATTAAAAAACAAAAGTTATCTCGCCGCAAATTATATTTTTAGACCGTATTAAGCTGAAAGAACAAAATAGTATTTATTAATTTTTTATTTTAAAAAATTTGGTTTTCTAGGTCCTTCTGAATTCGTATGGCTCAGAGATTTAAATAATGACGCACATAAACGTCACATAGATCTTGGTCTATCAGAAACATTAAGGTTTCAACTGAACAGAGGAAAGAGATTAATCAACATTCACCTCAAAGAAAATCCGCGCATACGTACTGACACTGATATTTATGTTGTCAAGGAGATGCCTGACGGTACCAAGAGAGCCGTGAAAGAACGAGTCACAGGGAACGTTGTAAGTTAATATAATCAACTTATTAAAAAATGATTCACATGTTAAACACACACACACACACACACACAGACAGACAGACAGACAGACAGACAGACAGATAGATAGATAGATAGATAGATAGATAGATAGATAGATAGATAGATAGATAGATAGATAGATAGATAGATAGATATTAGTTTAGAACTTTCTTGTTTATATAAATCAAGAGGCATTCATCAAGGTTATTGTTTATGCAGAATTTCAGATAGGAAGTTTAATTTAAAAGACTCGAAAGGAATGCAAATAATATTGACACATTTTTAAATATTCCTGACAGGAAAGCAAATATTACCACGACGTAGACAATGTTGCTGCCTTTACTGTCCGTTGTGTCAAGAGAGCGAATGGACCTTGTACTAGGACATTGGTAAGTCCGACTGTGGTTATACTTAATTTAATAAGTTATTGTTTTGGTGAAATTTGTTTAATTTAAATTGGTTAGGATATGTAAATGGTATAGGTAATATTATGGTCATTATAATTGTTAACATCTGCAAATTGGATTCAAGTTTCATTTATGTCAGAGATGATGACGATGACGATGATGATGATGATGATGATGATGATGGCAATGATGATGATAATTTTGATGATGATGAGGTTGATGATGCTGATGATTGTTATTCATTTGTATTGTTATTATCGATATTATTATTATTATTATTAGTATTAGTATTATTATTATTATTATTATTATTATTATTATTATGATTATTATTATTATTATTATTATTATTATTATTATTATTATTATTATTACAGGAGGGAAGTTTGATAATTGGAGAAAAGTATTTCTATATCGCCCCAGTTTCCGATCTAAATAATGCTAATCGATTGTATATGAATCGAGAATACCAGGATACACCTCACGTAATTCGAGAAGAAATGGCAAATGATGAATACTTCCGTCTAGCGAACGATACGATTAAACGTAAGTTACACATAAACGGTTATACTATATGTAATTGTGGTTTTAGAATTTCGTCTATAAGATTTGGACGAGATAAGGATGCGATATTGTATCTGATTGTCAGTGGATATGACCATTCGTATTCTGGATTCTTCTACTACATTTGTCGCTGACGTATAAAAGGAGTAACAGATGGTTTCATTATACAATTTACTGACAATGGTAAAAAGGATGAAGCTTAAAGCTGACGTGTTAAAGAAATGTTAGAATTGGTCACCATTCAATAGTCATGAAGTTATTGATAAACATGCGTCAAAGTGTAGCTATTAGTTATATCATCATAGATAATAACTCATCAATTGACAAGTTTTGATTAATTTCAGGAATTGGTTCATCAACTATTTCCTTCACACAAACAAAAGATGGAATATTTTACTTTTAAGCGAGAGTAATTCTAAAATCAAGCGAAGAGATTCGGGTGTTTCCAGGTTGGGTGTCTCGTATTTAGGACTAGAACACTCGAGACGATTCAGAATGAGATATCGCGTGCAATACATACTGATTGATAGTTATACTGAATTTGATTATGACATTATTATTATTATTATTATTATTATTATTAATATTATCATTATTATTATCATTATTAAAATAGTATTAATATTATTATTATGCCATTATTATTATTGTTATTATTACTGACATTATTATTATGATGACATTGTTATTAATTACATTATTATTATCACTTGATAATGATTATTAATAACATTCTTATTACACATTGTTCTTCTTTTTCTTCATCTTCTTCTTCTTCTTCTTCTTCTTCTTCTTCTCCTTCTTCTTCTTCTTCTTCTTCTTCTTCTTCTTCTTATTATTATTATTATTATTATCATTATTATTAGTAGTATTAGTAGTTGTATTATTAACAGCAAATGATTCTGAGGAGGAAGCTGTAAAGAAGAGTTTTTCTGTGAATCTGCGGCGATCATTAAATAACTTAAATGGTGAGGAAAGCGACTTTGACCACAACAAACGAGCCAAGACAGTGTACGGAGTTGAACTGCATGTTGTAGTGGACCCTCCTGTCTGGCAAAAGCAAGTAACCATTGTTTTCTTCTTTGCCTTCGCTGATTTCAATGTCTCCGGTTGAATGGAAGCAGTAACGCAAAGTAAACGTAACGATTTACTAAGTCAAACAAAATAAAATTGTTATGGTTTGAAGCTGCACAAATCTGTAAAACATAATGCAATGGTACATTAAATGAATTAAGTTTTTTTCACAAAGTACTCACTCTATCATGATGTAAGTAATCAAGAATTTTCTATTTCAATGTAGGACGTACTTACATATGACTAAGTATATGAAGGTCTCAAATTCAAATCAAAACGAAGGCCACATGAGCACTTAAACCATGGCCAGAGGGTCACACTAGTGAAACATCTCGAGATACCAAAATTCGTTGACAGAGAAGGTAACCAGCTGAAATGCTGGATACATGAAGTATACGATGCAAGAATATAATTTTTATCAGCACTGGATGACAGTGAAATTTTTTAGAAATTATGAGAGTTGTAAGTGTCCACGGTAAATATGTCCACGTGTGGTGTGTTTGAGAACTGATAAATTCGCAAATATATGAGGACATTTATATAACGTCCAAGAAATATTATTCTTCCAAGACACTCCAGTATGTTCAGCTTTAAAATGTCATTTTTTTATTGAGCTGAAAAGTTTACCTAAAGACAAAAATGTCCTTCAAAAACATTCTGCTGGTATCTTATACATTTACCGTTGCAATGAGAGTGACGGAAAACAAATGAAGGTAGCTGAAATCATTACATAATAGGTGAAGTACACGAAAACTGAAATTACAGTACATAATACTATTCCAGAAACAAAAATCCGGAAATTATTTGTGTATTTGCAGGTTTTATGCTCTAGCAGACGAAGACACTGATAACGCAATGAACCGAGTGAAAGAATACGTCTCGCAGGTTATTAATGGCGTAAGTAAATCTTGCTGCAAACTGTTCAATTGATAATCTTTTATTGACTCCAAACATATCTAAACACAATTATTATAGTTTCGTTTTAAATATTCTGCAGTTCTCCATGCATTTATATATAACGAAAACAAGATAGAAGCATTCAGAAATATGTGCATTCCTAAGTCTACTTGATTTTATTTGAAGCTTTCTTGAGTACTTTGTGCAGATAATTAATGCCAAAATCGAATAAGGATAGCAGACTAAACAATAGAAGTGTCACGCAAAGAACGCCAGATCTCAGTGTTCTCTCTCTCTCTCTCTGTCTCTTTCTTTCTCTCTCTCTCTATCTCTCTCTCTCTCTCTCTCTCTCTCTCTCTCTCTCTCTCTCTCTCTCTCACACACACACACACACACAAATATATACATACAGAGAATGTGTATCATCTCTAGGTTGCCATCACGTACAAGGCGATTCAAGGCCGCGCTTTCTCCATTGAAATCACTCTCAAGGCTATTTCCGTCATCAAGGTAAGAGACATTAAAATAACAAAATCATATAATCAAATTTTTCAGTGCTATGTATTATACTGAAGACCTAATTTCCTTGAACATCATCAGTAAATACTATATAATTATATTCTCAATTAGTTAAGATCCGCAAAATTAAAGTTCCAACATCAGATGAAATCAACTCTCTTCAGCAGGCTTATCTATCACCATTGCGCTCCAATTGTAAAGTAAGTTTACCTCGCCATATTTTCTTTTTCACTCAACAAAGGAGAGAAATCATACATCGTTAAAAATAATGGTACGGTGACCACTGTCTAATACCTGACTAAAACTAAATATTAAGTAATTCTATTTCAATGATATCGCAACTACTTCTTGTATATGAAAATAGAGAGTACTTGAGACGTTTACATTAAGTAAGAATATAATCGTAGGTTCACGACTTCTCTCAGCGCCATGTAACTAATGTGAAATATAAAGCATTTGAGATGATCTGTTCTAAACTAAGATCAGATTGTGTACATCCAATTAACAAAACGTCAGAAATTAGTGATATCAATCATTATCGCTGTCGTAGCCTATATAGTATGGCTTCGTTTATATAAATCATATGATTGTAGTTGCGTTTGTGATTTTTGCAATCACCCAATGTGTGCAATGCTGAGACGTATCTTTTACACTTTTGTGCAGAATAAAACTGACGGACCCTACGAAACTGCGAAACTATTCCAACAGAAAGGAATGGTGTCCATTGGGGATAGTGATTACCTGGATGCGTTTTCAGATTGGGTTCTGGATACTCCTGGAATGCCATCAAGGTCCGACTTTGATCATGCAATGATGCTCACCGGGTATGTGTTTGGCGTTTTTTGGACATCAAAATAAATCAATTGTACCTGTATCTATGTGAATTAGTTACCTTCCGTAATTCAATTTGAATCTGTATTTAATAAAGTTTAACATAAATTTCATTCCATAAACGAATATTATACTAATTTCTTTTCAGCAGCAGATTTGACGCATAATTAAGTACAAGGCTCGTTTTTCAAACTATTTCGTTGTTAATAGCCATTCATTTTAGACAAAACCAATAACATCTGAAGTCATTGTCATTGAGGGAAAGTCAATAATACCGGTGCATTTAAATGTCCTTATTACCTTCATTCTGTTCTCAAAGAATATACAGACCTTCTCATACACTAACAACACGGATTCTCTCAAAACATAAATTCGACTAACAGTTTATGAGACAATATAAATCATTTTCGACAGCATTCCAGTTGGATCCAAAGAAGTTTAATCTGATTACTGATAGGTGTTTGATGTGTTTGATTACCTCCTTTACTGTAACTGAATAATGTAGTACGATGCATGTATTTTGTTAATTTACATAAAATAAAATATTGTTTGCAATCCTTCATTTGATACTGCTGCTCTTTTATTTTCCAGGTACAATCTCGTCAGCGCCACAGGTGATATATATATATATATATATATATATATATATATATATATATATATATATATATATATATATATATATATATATATAATTTTATTCCATATATAAAGACCTATTTTGTGTAGATGTAGACACGAGTATTTGATACAATTTTTTTTAAATGTACTTAACATACTTTGAAGATACGTGTAATTGTAAAATACAATCCTATAATACACAATAAAGTACTAAGAATATAAAAAATGGAGCTGTGAAAACCCTGGCTTTTCTTAATATTCAGCCTGTGCAAAATGTGTGTTTCTTTGATTAGGTATTTGTAAAATATTGGACAATTCAAATGATTCGAGCATAATTGATGGTGAATGTGCGAACATTTCTACGTCATTTTGGAAACATTATAGTAGCTTGGCACATCGGTTGATCTGAGTGCATTTATTCACATTCCATTCTTTCATGAGATTTTTAACAACATCACGTATCATCTCAAAGATCGCAGACACACTTTTCGGTGCTTGATAGTATTGGAGAAAATAAAGATATGTTACACAGCATTAGTTTTATTTCTATTTGTAGGTATTGCCTTTATAGGATCTGTATGTTCGCGAAGAGCTGCTTCCGTGGTCACAGAAGAGGGCTACTGGAACACAATGATAGTAGCTAGTCATGAGCTAGGACATGGGTACATTACATTTACACTTTATACCCTGCTCACTCTGCACGCTTTAGTGAATCTTCCGTTTTTTATATGTACGTACGTACGTATGTATGTATGTATGTATGAATGTATGTATGTATGTATGTATGTATGTATGTATGTATGTATGTATGTATGTATGTATGTATGTATGTATGTATGTATGTATGTATGTATGTATGTATGTATGAATGTATGTATGTATGTATGTATGTATGTATGTATGTATGTATGTATGTATGTATGTATGTATGTATGTATGTATGTATGTATGTATGTATGTATGTATGTATGTATGTATGTATGTGCGTGTGAGAGGTATACAATATGCTGTCATTTTATGTAACAAAGCAACATCGAGATGCACCATTTAACTCCGAAATGGTTTCCCATTTCCAGGCATGCAAAATACTTTAAAATTGTCAAATCGAAACGATATGAGTCTTGAATCATTCTTAAATACTATTTACTATTCTATCTGAACCTTTTCTGATTGTTGGATGTTTCCGTATATATACATATTTGTATTTATTTATGTATATATGTGTTTATTTATTTAGTCTTGGTGCTGAGCATGATGGTGACGTAGGTTGCCCCAAAGGTAGCATCATGTGGATGTATCTACCAAATTCGGTGAATCAAAACACAAACAAGGCATGGGCATTTAGCAAGTGTTCGATTGACGCGTTTGCGAATACTCTTGCAGACGCGTAAGTATTAATGCATGATAAAATTGCATATTAAAATGGTCAAATTTTATATTAAGTGCAAGTCATGCACCTGATGATGGTTGACGATATAATTTTGTTCAATAAGTTCTTTAGTTAACAGTCGCCACATCTGAAGCGTTGAGTTAATTTGTGTACGTGTAATCCATTCACATTTAGCATTGTTTCAAAATGGGTGGATTTATTTTATAAAAGGAATTTTGAAAGTATCGACGAATAGTATTTTAGAATATGAATGATTATTACTAACCAATGAATTATTTGTTTTTGGAGTTGTTGACGGCTTATCGCAATAATTAATTAACTAATAGGAAATACTGTGTTGTCCGTATAACATAATAATCAAGTTGCAGCAGAGATTAGAAGAACAGAAGAAAAACAGCTGCTATATCACATTTCTATTTTTTCAGCAATGAAACCTCATATTTGGATGATAGCTATATTTAGATAAAGGTAATATGCATTGAATAACGAATGATCTTAGAAACATCCAGCATGAATTATGTATATAAGAGCAAATCAATAAAAAAATGGTGTTACAGATGGCAATAAGATTTAGGGCAGGTTAAATTGAATTAAACTTACATTGGCCTCCATTTGGACAAAGTTGCAGAATAACATATGTTTAGTAACATAGTATTATTATACAACGGTGGATATGACATTTGATTATATTCTGAACTATCTTCAGTGTTACTCTTAGGGTTATGGCTTGTCCAGGTTTAATTAGCATGTCATATAATGGGTTTGGAACAGTAAGATATTGCAAAGACACATCAGATGTCTAAACATTTTCGTCTGTATATATCTAGATCAAATTGGTAGATAGAAAACGTATGACTAAAATGTAATGGTAAACATAGAAAATCATTCAGTTGAATGTGCATTCTACAATACATGATTAATGACAACGTACAATTGCGAAAATAAAAATGACTATTTAAAAAAGTGGTCACTAAAACCAACACTATTCTTCACTAACACTCCAATGAGATACACTTTTTACTAGCATTTACTTTGCTTTGTCAATAAGACATATTGCTACAAAGTTGTCCACAATAAATACTATTTATCAATATTTCACATTCATGTTTCCATTTTAAAATGATAACCGTAGTAGCCAAATTTGTAAAATGTCGGATCTTAAATCAACATTCCCTCGTGTCATTATCCAGCGAGACATCCAATGGTTGCTTCCACGTATCTCATATGTAAAATATTATTAGCCCCCATTGTTGCCGCATAATAAAACCGATAACATGATGGAGGCGTTGTAAAATCTCGCCGGTAAAATAAGACATTAATTAAATCATATTAATATTTCAGGATGCAAAATCCTGTTTGGCATATGAAAATAAAACTGAATCATAAACGTTCAAAAATAAACATCAGAAACCGTATACATTTTCAAATTGCTGCTTCATTGGGTTTTCTGATAGTTTATTTTACTGTTAGAGCTGTCCATTTCTACAACAACGATTTAACGATTCTCAAAATCGAGCAACACAAATGATGCAGACTTATTTCAATAAAATGGATGCGGTTTCCAGCTTTAGAAGACTATACGAGATTTATCACAGAACCAATGCTAAATAAATACACATATACATTTTGGAAAATCAGTCCCTGAATAAAGTATTACTGTTATATATGCCAGTTATTGAAAGGGAGAAGAGGAGACCAGAGGTGTAAATACGATTCATCGATAAAACTTTTCTGACAGGGAAACAAAAGTTCAATGTTTTCAACAACAAAAACAAAAATCGTTAGAAAATACATCAGCGGTCATAAAGACAATGTCTTCTCTTCTATGATACTTGTACGGTTTGAGACCATATTAGCGATTGGTAGATAAAACCAAGGCCCCAAAGCGTTGTCATTCTTTCTACCACAAGTTGTACACGCCGCACCTCCGCGTATCGAATATATTATTTGCATTGCTAATGACTGAAAGCACACGTATAAAGGAGATATTCAATTTTATGAAGAAACGTACCATTGGTCAACAAACATAAAATTAAAACATATAAATCAGCTGTTCCCAATTTTAATATTAATATAGTATACTAAACCGGACAATTAGGAACGGCGGTTACGTTACCATCTTCGTATACTTTGGAACTAAATATTCCTCTCATACATGCTCAGTATAAGTGGCATGAAATGAAATTAAATTATGTATACCACCTCTGCTGCATTATATCAATTGATCAGCATGGTGGAGCAAAGATGGTGAGTCCTTGGGAAAGGCACTTATTATAATTACTTCAACCAGTTCCGTTGGCAATTTTTTGTCATCCCCAGAAAAGAGTTCTTCAACAAGGGATATGCATAACAATTATATTTTAGATTTTATTAACCCTTTACCGCACATCAAATCATCACTAAAGAACCTATAAGTGTTGTTGTATCGTGCTGAATCAAATGAAACGAACGATTTTTCTCCATACACACAAACACACATATATATATGTGTGTGTGTGTATATATATATATATATATATATATATATATATATATATATATATATATATATATATATATATATATATATATATATATATATATATATATATATATATATATATGCACAATCAGACATAGATACACCTGTCCTTCAAACCCTCTTTCAGATCCTGTGTTAAGGACAAAGCTACGTTTTTTAATAAAGAAGACTACGATAACTACAATAAACTTTACCCAGGTCAAATTTACAGTGCAGAAGAGCAATGCAAGATTGCATTTGGACCAGATTCGCGAAGATGCAGTGTAAGTAGAATGATCCTTTAATTTTAAAGGTCAGTTAAATTATCTACACGCAAATGACGGATATGTTATGAAACACTTTGTGTTTGCATCTGGTGTATTTGGTTAAGCTCGTAATTCCATGTTTTGTTAAGTAGCTGCTTCAAGTTTTAAGTCTATTGGTTTGAGCACTTTTTCATCTCTGATCTTAACTGGATACGAGATGTGCGACAGAGCAATGTAAAATATACATAAATGGTAGCATTAGGATTTTGAGCAACTCTAAGAACACATAATGTACACTATAATGGAGCAGAAGGAGGAAGGAGAAACCTCAAGCTCTTAACAGAAAGCGTCAGCCAGTCAGCACGTTAAGACTATCTTTCTTTCTTGCATATTGGAACCATTCTCACACATGCATACTTCTTCCTAAAGAATGATCCTTCATGCTTATACCAATTTAAAATACCAAAACACAGGAGTATTGTAATAAGTTGTGTCTGGAGGCTACGAATATATACCTGCTATAAGACTTGAGAGAGAGAGAGAGAGAGAGAGAGAGAGAGAGAGAGAGAGAGAGAGAGAGAGAGAGAGAGAGAGAGAGAGAGAATATCGTTAAACAATTCAGATGACTTATTATATAATGACATGTACTACATTCCAGATTCCAAATCCAGAGAAAATATGTGCATCCTTGTCCTGTTACAACCCCAAGAAAGACAACTGCAACAGTCAGATTGCTGCCGATGGCATGCAATGTGGAGCAGGAAATATGGTATTTGGCTTTACAATATAATATCATATCATATTATCTGCCGAAGCTTATATGCGCGTATGCATATATAATATTCCCTCACTTCGTTGAAGTAATGTAAGTGCACCATAAATATATTTACCTTACTATTAAAATTAGTTTAGAGTTAAACGCACATGTCTTAACAGGAATAGGTTGGCAAAACAAAATTCCATTTCATCTAAACTGGAAATATATATATAGATTCAAGAAGTATTATGTAGTATACAAAATGAAATAATTTAGTATAACATAATATATCAAAGCATAAAGTTTTGTTGACATTACTAGGAACTAATTTAGTATAAACATATATATCAATGCATAAGGTTTTGTTCATATTAGCTATAAGAAAGTACGTGTTAAAGATATATATATATATATATATATATATATATATATATATATATATATATATATATATACATATATATATATATATATATATATATGTGTGTGTGTGTGTGTGTGTTTGAGTGTGTGTGTGTGTGTGTGTGTACATTTATGTTTCAAACTTGTTTTTTAAAACTTTATATTTTAATTTATATGTATGGACTTTATAATCTGAAATAAAGAATTCTTATCTTGTCTTATACGGATAGTATACTATCTTATATATGTTAGAAATGACAGCATATTTACAGCACTTGATAATTTAATTGACTTTATGCTATCTTACTGAAGTTCTTAAATCATATTTGGTTGAGGTTGTGAAGTATTCTCATTTATCATATTATCTGCCGAAGCTTATATGCGCGTATGCATTTACATATTAGGGTATTTGATATTTGTCACTCTATGCATTTTACAGTGGTGTATTGACGGATTTTGCGTCTCTAAACGTAAGTACGTTTCTTCTCTACTTTACCATACTTTATAATCGTGATACATATGTGCGTGTATGTTTGTGTGATTAGGCGCGAATCTGTATTGAATCCCTGTAGATTACGTATTAAACAGTACCAAACCTGTGTGATAGTTTTGGTATATAAATTTGATTTGGTAGCCACGTTTTATCAAACATTTTCCTGTAGAATCAGGGGATAGGTCTATATGTTCTCTGCAACTCACTTTTCACTTTAGATCATTAGCAAAATCGCCCGTTGAATTGTGCTAGGGCAGATCAATGCCAATGCTGCATTTTGCCCGACATCATTTATCTATTATGAATGCGATGAATTATATGTATTATTTATAGAATCAAACTGATATAAAAACCAAATCATTTGATCACAGGCATAACTTTGAGAATCGATTTCTGAAACGAATACTATTGTGTCATTTTGAAAACAACAAATGCATAATACGTGTTCATTTTTAATTCAACAAGATTGCTTTAGACATTCCCAGTGACTTTGACACATTTCTTTTAATTATTGTATGAATTTCTTTTAATAACTCCAGCGTTTTTAAATTGAATAAGGAAAAGCAATAGGTACTATGTAGAAAACTACTTGGTCAGGATAAATAATAAATGAAAAATCAGTTATGACAGACAATGGTAGACGTTACAGTGACTCCTTCTTCACGACACTTTTTACTCATACAAAGTGCTATTTTGTTTTCGTTTTCCTAATCTTATGTTTTGGGTTTAAATCGATATAGGTTTCAACAACGATATGTTATCTTTTTCGCAGCATCTGGAGAAACTACTCCAGAACCAATTACCACTACCATTAAAGGTAAAAAGACTCCTACTCCAAATTCAACTACCACTACTGTTAAAGGTAAAAAGACTCCTACTCCAAAATCAGCTACCACTACTGTTAAAGGTAAAAAGACTCCGACTCCAAAATCAACCACCACAACTGTTCTTCCGCCATCCTGCAAAGATTTCCACGTGTGTAAACAGTTGTACATGGCTTACAAACACAAAAAAAGATTCTGTTCCGACGTAGGCGAGGTCTGTTGTGAAATGTGCAATGGTAAGCGATTCCATATCCATACACACACACAAACAGACACACGCACGCACGCACACCCCCCATACATACATACATACATACATACATACATACATACATACATACATACATACATACATACATACATACATACATACATACATACATATATATATATATATATATATACAGAAAAATTTATCTTATCCAACGAAATATACCTATGAATTGTACCAGAATACCGAGGGGCGAAAATGATCAATAGTGCCTTGTACTGATGATCCTCGAGAATATTTGGAAGACTAAATGCGAAGATATAGGTTACATGGATTGGACTTGTACGGATATTCGCTCGTTCTATTCATCGAAATCAAAATTCTATTCAAAATGCTCTGGCAACTGCTGCATGGCCTGTTCTAAAACGGTTGCTGGGTAACAAGGATGTACTCTTACTGAGGTTTTCATGAGGTATTAGCTGTACTGTAAATTGCTGAATATATCATCATCACGTATGCAGCCATTTAACGATGGAGATTTTAAAAAGGAATTCCAAATTTAGATTAGACGCAAATAAATGAGAATATAATTTGTCTGGAAGATAATACATGAAACTCATTGGCGTATGATATATGGAGCTTGGCTGATTCGTTCCCATACATCAATAACGTCAATTTTCAAGAAAAAGAACTTAACATTTAAAGCGCATATCTTACAAATATTTAACTTTTGGGATAATGTCATTAAATATACAGACTTTATGCAATTGCGTTTGACCTTTTAATGGTATTCGAACTAAAGACATCCACAATTATAGCTCGTTTTTTCAGTTAAAGCTCATATCCTCTCTTACAACTAATATTAAAAGTAAGCTTTTACGTTTGAAGTTAATTGTAACTGTATTTGCGTTTAAAAATATATTGAAAGATAATTTCACTCTAACATTATCAAAAGCGTCATCCGTACAGGTTTAAATTTTAAGATGAAAATGAACCGTTATAACGTTACACGCAAGCATGTGGTTGAAACAGGACTTGCTATAATTGTGTTCTCGCACAGAGAAAAGGGATGTTTGTTTAGTTAGAGACGTTATACAAATCATTATCAACCACATGTATCCTATCGTTGCTTTGATGTGTGATTTAACATTTTTTCGTTGGAATATGACACTAGAGAGTATTAAGTATTCACTCATTTTGTTCTCACAGGAAGGTTATGACATTGGATAGTACTCTATCGTCATGATTCCATTGGTTAAACATGAATCAATCATCTTGACTTTTTGGAGTTTAAATGCATTCATTGTTTTCCATACATTGTATAGGGTTGCCATGGAGAAGTTAAGTCGATCATATCATGTTTATGCAAATCGTGTACCCAACGTGCTGCTATTTACTAATTTAAGTATTATAAAATGGATCGTCAAAATGCCATGTTTATACTCTCCAATAAGAAGCCCTCGAGCACCTTAACTGGTCCAACTCTAGTTCTGTCTTCCTAAGAGTGTAAACTTGAACATTTGGCAAGTATCTAATAAATGATACGGATATTAAGCGGTTGATCCCATTAAAAGCACTGAGGCAAAAAGAAAGTTGCATGTATCATGATGTTCCACACAGCCACGGTCCTAACACCAAGCAACGCAATTATACTACTAACCTCTTCATTCTGAGTACAGAGCGAAACATCTGCTGGAATTATTTGTATAAGTCTTCGTTATAAATCGGCTGGGTTCGAACCCGCGACATCCGGCATCCAAAGCGGACGCTCTAACTGCTAGGCAACATAATTGTTAATATCACTAAATATATTCCATTGTTTATTTTTAACATTACTATATCCCACTGTCGATACATCAACAATATGTGATTACTACATTTTACTCAGAAACAAACATTTTGATACCATTTTATCTGACAATATCATCAGGTTACCTTTGAACATTGTTTTGTAAAAAAGCTTCCTTTTTAAAGCCACTAATTGCATTTGCATTTTCTTTTCAGTACCAATGAAGTAAAATTGATACATCAGATTTAATTGACTGATATAATCGTCTCGATGTACCTGCTAGCTGAGTCGTTTGTTTTTAAAAACAAACATCTTTTCTGTGTGAATTCGATTGAACGTTAAGTTTAACGTGCATGTTAAAGTATTGTGTTTGAATAAAGATTACCTTTCAAAATAAATTTGCTGCAAACAACCTTGCTCAGTCTTTCTTATTTTTATAGATGTTCGTTTTCATTCTGCTTCTATCTGAAACGACGTCAAGGGTGGGAGAATATTTTAATTTACGAACAGCTTTATTTCTCATCAGCGATGAGACAATATAAAACTTGATCTCCGTTTTGAAGACATGAAATAGAACATTAGTGCATATCGTGTAATCATATTACCTCTCACTTCCCAGTAACGACACATTTTATACAAATATTCTAGTGTGAAAATAAGCATCTACTGATTAGGTTGTATGTTTTAAAACAATGGCAGTTATTGTAAGAGCGAGAGAGACAAACAGAGACAGAGAGTTAGAGACAGAAGTGGGATGCGATAATAGATTTAACATTAGGAATGAACATACGGTTATATTGGCACCAACCGTACCCCGTTATGTATATGATATTGCCTGCTTGATCTTTGTGATGGAGGTATGGATTATGGCAGACCTGACTATTGTTTTGTCTGAGGGTATACTTTTTAAAGATGTTTACTTCAATCCTAATACAAGGCCTAACCATATTTACAAATTTGGAACAATCTGGAAGCGAGTTTATGACACACCTCCTAAGCATTTTATGTTGTCTTAGTTCAGGGAAAATTATTAATATAGAACGAATGAGGATTATTTATCTACATTTAATATCTTGTGTATTTGTATATACAAGATATGGTTGATCGCATTAGTGATTATATTAGATACTTAAATTAGATACACGTGATTCATAACCGGCCCATTGGACGAAAATGACTTGTCCGTTTTGTAGCCACGTTGGGTTTAAAAAAACAGTTCGTGACCTACAATATTCAATTAAACTGGATCCCCACACAAATAAGTTTTTCTGGTTTATTTATCAATTATTTAATTTATATCTTCACAAACTCTAGGTTTTTGTGAATTATTTCAGCCTATAAGTTGACACATTTAATTATTTCATGATCTTTTTAGATTCATAAAATTTCTGCATTATTGTACTTTTAACTGGATACCTATTTGATGATTATGTTTGCCTTTTAAACGTTTTTAATATATGACTTATTTTTTATTGTTTTGACTTACCTAAGTTTCTTAAAATGATTGCCCGCATTGAAACACTTTTGCTTGCTTTCGAAACGACCTATATGGTCTCGACGAATCGTGTCATTCCCGTATGGTTAAATGGAACGACAATAAAGTCTTTTGATGCAATGGATTAAATCTTTATGCGCAATAAGATGCGAAACTGACCTTCACGTTGACTTGAAATAGAAAACTGCAATATGTTTTTCCATTGTTTTTGTATCCAAATATGTTCTCTTTCAGTTAGAAAGTCGATTCTTTTTCTCGATCGATTCAATTGGAAATCTTTCAGGGAATATTCATTACTGTCAACATGATTTGCTGCCTTTGTATTGTCTTTGTGATTAATGTTGAATCTGTCAGGTGAAGTGGTCTCTATGTAAGAGTACTCTGTCCGACTTATTGTTTTCCACACTTTTTGCATGAGGCAAATGGCTAGAAAAAGATTTTGATTCTTCCAAGAAATTGCACGTATTACAATTTTTGATTAGTAAGATTTTAGCTGCTTAGATTGTTTGTGTGTTCGAAATAAAATCCTCTATTGTGTTACATTTAATTGTCCTCAGAAATGCATATGAAAAATCTCTTCCCCGACGTGATCTAAATAGTATATTTGTCACTCTTGAAAATCTTCCAGTCCAGATCAATGTCTGTGAAACCTAAAATTTTGGATCTTAGAATTCCACTGAATGTGTGTTTCGGAAAAAAGGTAGATTTATGTAGTAGTTGATGAATCTCCGTGGGTTATAAAAGAATTTACAGAATTCGGTACATATACACAGTAATTAAAGATGCTGATATGTGTCTTCTACCGAGATCGCTGATTAGAACGTTTGCAGAACATAATGCATTTCAAAATGAACACAACCTTTCTCTTTGCCACTCATCTCCATCAATTACGAATGTTCAAACTTGACTCCCGGCAAAGTCATTGCAAACGCACCTGATCTGACCGTTAGGTTATCCATAACGTCGCAGAAGTGGATTTTCAAAGCCATAAAAAAGTGTTCATTTTTTCAAGAAAAGTAAGATTGTTTGAGAATATGTCATATTTGTTCATTAGATGATGGGTCTTGAAAGTGGTGTTGGCAGGAAACTTAGGTTTATGATTGTTAAGCCTGTAACAATGATAGTTCAAATACCTGTTCATAAAGTAATGCTTACCAATATGTTATGATCACGGATTAACTGATGACCGACCATTGGTCAAGACACTGGTTTTTTGATTTTAATAAAACTTAAAATGAGGTAATGTTAGCCTTGCGTAAGTTGCGACCAATTTTTATCCCTCTACATTTAACTAAAATATTGTCTTTTGCTGAGTTTCATAAACACATGTCGTTTCTTTAGTAGTCTGAGTCAATGTAATTAACATGTTAATACTATATAGTCGTGGACATCAAACATTTTTATATCCCTTAGCGAAAGAACGTAATAAAGAACATACTTTTAATAAATTCGCCTATAAGTTAAATGTGATGTTGAATAGGATAATTGTTTAGCCGAGAAAACTCTTAAATGAAAACACAAAACATCAATTATAATCATGTAGCATTGTAACTGGTTTAACCAATATTGCTTCGTTTCGTAAAGGTTATGACGAACTGTTTGGCGAATATAAACTATATTAATCAACTTTGATACTTTTTAAGCGTTTTATACGATTCATTTCTTAACTTGCTGATCTATAAAACATTAAATTAACTATTATAACTTCAGAAGTGAATTAGATGCCAAGACAACATCGGTGCTGTTCATGTTTGATTGTTAGCAGGAACTCAAATTTGTGATTTAAATAATATTTTTCCCCAATCATTTAAAATGTAATCATTTACCTGAGCAACAGTGAGGGCTAATAGACTTAAATTAGAAGGCTCAGTTTGCTAAACTAACACTTCCTACAAAATCGAAAACATTACGCCAACAATGCGAAAAGAAAGATTCGGACGTTCGAGAGTTTCACTTGAAGAGAGACTTTGGGGGTTACTGTGCTTTTAGGGTCTTTGTTTCAAACATTCGTACGTGGACGAATTTACGTGATCCTTATTTGTGGTCACAGCCTCGTTCCTGCTATGAATCAGACTTTTATCCAAATATCGTATCAAGACCAGCATGATATCTTGACCGTGGGTCAGTTTGTCGTTTTAAATCCGAGTTGGGTAGTTTGTGCACGTGAAATAAATCTTAAAAATAATTATGTCCATATCACCGCTACACCACGTCGGCTGAATATTTTCGCTATGTATGCTTAACAACTCCATTAAATACGGCTAAAATAGTAGTTGTCTCTGATCGATAACGCTGAGTAGTATAAATTACATTAGTATTTTTTTTGTATACCTTGCGAAAATATTATAGCTGAATTTGATGGTTTACCCAGCATTAAATTATAAAAATTAATAAATTATTAACAAATCTATCAGAGTCATCTACACTCGGCGCTTCATGAATATCAGTAATAAATTCAATAACATCATCGCTGTTGTTATTGGATAATCGTGGATTGTCCTTAAATTCCTTAAATACCTCATAGTATCCCACTAGAGACATATCATTATCCAATTAAGCAGCGGTTGTGTCTTACCACTTTCAGATGGGCCTATTATTATCTTTTTGATAGAATTTGGTAGCGCTACATGATGCTTGGCTAGATCGTTATTTCTTGTTGCTGAGATCTTCAATCAATTACATCCCTGTTGTGGAAATATATAAACAAAATAAGGATCCATATTGCATAAAATGTAGAGCATTTACCCAAAACAGTTACGGTAACGACTATAACAACGAAATATAACATTGTGCACTTTCAGAGAAGTGTGTACGACGTGGTACAAAAATATATCAATTTATCTCACAGAAAACAGACGGTGATATAGCTACTGCAAACAGGAAGTTGAAAAGAACTCCATGGAACATTTATCCAGGTGAGGAACTTCTTCCAGACTATATTAACTGTGGTCCTGGTACTCGACTTGATATCGGAGTCAATGTTACACGTGTTGATTCTGCAGAAAGATTAACACTACATGCAATATGGAAAATTCATTTACCACAACCTAAACAAATTCGTTACGCAGATTTACGCAACTGAAGTTCGTTAAGCGGATTTATTTTCACCACGTCATACTATGAAAGTTGGTAGAGGTCAACGCACACACAGATATGCAATGACTGACGTTGATGTTGCAATTACATATAACAAAGCAGCGTCGTTATTAACTAAAACAAAAGCAGAAGTTGTTTTTGCGTTTGAGAGGTATTTCTGATGGCCAGAACTACAATATTGATTCTGGCAAATAATTTCAGAATGCAGTATAATTGCTAATGACAACAATAATCAAAGTTCTGAAAACATTTATTCATGCAACTGAAATAATTGCTGTTGAAGTTGCCATTATCAAATCGATTGGTTTCTATGTATCCGAAACATAATTTACAAGAGTTTCTGAAATTATGTAACAGATAATTTCGCACTGATGTGTTTTGACTGTTATCTAATTCATTTCTTAAACTCTCTTAATGTTGTGATCAAGCTATATATATATATATATATATATAAGAAACCGACACGAACCCGTAGAAGTAAACAAACGATTTAATCAATTACATAATATTTCTGCTGCTAGAGAACAACACTTTCTAAAAGTGCAAAGTAAATCAAAAATGGATTTAAATCGCTGATCTGTTTATAGATAGATTTAGCTCATCACATAATCGAGTAGCTATGAATGTCAACATCATGTACGATTGCATAACTTCTTTCTCACGTTTGCTCCATTTTCACTGTAGCTGTTTAGACCCCTGAATCGCAGAAAGCTGAATTAAAAAATCTGTTTCAGGATATTCTCAGAATGCTTCTCGGAATTGACACGTCTCAGTAATCTAAGTATCAGAAGATTGTGGCTCCCTTTTAATTATATATATATATATATAAACAACCTACATTTCCTGTTATGTATGATACTGGGGATGTTGCATTAAGCCCTGCTTGTTATCAGATCTTTATACTGGTGCTAAGCATATGCTAATGTTATCAATGGACTCCTGGTGTACAATAATTACCCTTGTTAGTCGAATGGCTAATTCGTCACCCATTATCATCATACATCAATACACATTAACACACACACCACACGATATGGCTTGAACAAATGACATGAAATTGTCACTCTACCTTTTCTTCAACGGCTGTTCAATTCAATTCGTCGGATTCCTTCATCAAAGGTTTTAACGAAGGAATGTCTTGGAAATACCCCGAGCCTACTGAGGTTTATATTGCATAAATGCTTAGACTGATTGAAATGTTTGATCAGGCGATATTAAAACCTAGGATATGGTGTGTGTGAAACACGCCCTTTAATTAGCCTAACAAATCAGTGAAATATCTCTTCTGCCTTCTTCAGAGACTCTAATATCAGCGTCAGCTTGACCTGGTAGTTTGATAGTTTCAGAGGTTCTGCAATTTTTCAAATGTGATATCTGTTCCATGAAACGTATTCCGTGTCTCTAAAAGTCCATCTTGATGTTTTCTAAACAAATGCCTAAGTTCAAAACAATAGCATTCCCTCCTTTAGCGAACATTCCCATCATGGCAGTACGGCATTTGATGCGCTCCTGTTCTCAAAAAATCTAAGTATTAGTTATCTGGTCTCAACTAATGAATTCTTGTTAGAGTGCCAGAAATTTGTCCCTTCACATTCTGGTGGAAAGCCAAAGCCTCTCTCTTTTATCGGTGCCATGCTTGTCCCAAACACTGCTATACCACGGAGAACAGTTTTGAATTGATACTCTGTACTTGGTTGCTGGGGCATGTTTTATTAAGCATAAATCATAAGGAGTTATAGAGAAAGTTTGCTATAGGAGGAAAGCAAGTTGTTATGGCTGCTTGGATGCCATGCTTTAGTTTCGTTATATTTATCATACGTAGATTTATCTTAGTAGCAAATAAAGTTGGATGGGTAGATACTGATACGTCCTTATGGCATGTAATGCTGAGGCGAGCTGATGACAGTTCTTGGGATCCATGAGCGGACCGTATTATATTAGTGTCAGGTCTTTGAAGAATTCAGTCAAACATGTGACCATTTATATGGGTGGGATGATTATCTGACTGTTCCAGGTTGAATACATAAATCTAATCTCGCATTTTGACTTGTGTTGGCTTCCATGACAGTCAACGTGAAAGTTCAAATCTCCAAAAGTAATCAGGCTAAGAACATATCTAATTTTAATGCTCCAGGAGATTCGGAAACTGCTCCAAAAATATATTTAGTTATCTTGTTTCCTTAATTAGGAAATGTGTGTGTGTAAATATATTTACCTGGGGGTGTGTAAATATGTGTGTTCTGTGGACTATCTAAGATGTTTCGGAAATTTAGTGGTTCACAATGAGTGTGTGCCGTACATATATATCAGCCCCGCTGAGATTACTATGATCACGTTTGGGTTCCTATGGGATTAGTGCATATATATGGTATTTAAATCAATGCAGAATAGTATCGCAGAATAGCAGCCAAGTGTGTTTTGTATTACCTTGAACTAAATTTTTAAAGAGACATATGTTATGTTTGAATACAATAATTCTGAAACGCTCTCAGCATGCAATTGGTCCAATCACTCTATCCAAACATTCACATATTGAGAGAAAACAAGTATTATATCAATCTAAAATACAGGTTCACGAAACATCTTTTCAAATAATACTATGCACTGATAGATATTCACATAATTTCACGTGTGGACTACGATTAAGATCCAATCATAATTACCTTGCACCATCGATAGCCATTCGCTATTTTTGCTGATTCTCTGTTCATTATGCCCTTCATTTATTCGGATAAAAAACATAAGAATGCATTTCCATTGGAAGCGATCGTTCTTGAAAGAGATAATAGTACATATATTTGATAACTTCAACACGGCACAATCAAGATTCTTTTCTTTCCGACTGCACACAACATCTGATAGACTAACAAAACAATATTATCACGTTATATTGTGTTTACAGTTTCCTGCATACCGTCAACAAATATGGAAAGAGCCCAAAACTTAACAAATAAATCAAAAATATAAATATTTGTATTTGGCATGATGTTTGACGAGGATGAATATATAACAAAGAAATGTTTTCTTAGGATTCAGCATCTGGTTTAGAAATGATGGGCTTTAAATGTTACGGCTTCGTATGAAATACGAAATAACTTGAACTTCATTAACCTCCCAATAAATTAAAGGGATATCATATTTGATTTGTCACACACACACACACAAAAAGTCATAAATGGTATATAAGAATATGGTATTACATGATCAAGGTGATGTGACCTTGTATGATATTGAATTACCAACCAATATGACTAATTTTAATTAATAATTCATATATTAAATTAAAATAGTATCAATGATATATGAGACACGTATATTTTGTAGAGAAAGATGTCTTTAAATTACATTAAATCCATATTATTATCCAATGCTGTTATTTTCAATTATAGTAACAATATCATGTAGTTATAACAGCATTTTCTAAGTGTAAGAAAACTAATACCCACAACGATGCAGATATTTTCTGACCGCTGTTGGCTTTCTATTTAAGATACGTAGTATCACTATACTGTAGTCCACGAAGTGAAGTCGGCAAATGCATGTTGAATGTATGTAATAGATAAATTTAAAATACAGATGTGTTTTATAACATCGTGCGTTCAATATTGAATATTGATGAACTCTATTTTAGTTTTTTGCTTAACACGTTAATGTGATGAAAGTCGCCGTTACAAATTTAAATATATATTATAAAGATGAATTGTGTTTATTAATAAGAAACAAGCCAATTATGTCAATTTTTCCTTGAGAGATTGTTGAGTTCATTGAGTTCATTATTGAATATATATATATAAATATAATATATATATATATATATATATATATATATATATATATATATATATATATATATATATATATATATATATATATTAATTTAACAATCGAAGAACGTTTAATACCTATATTGGTAGTTGATATCAATTTATGAAATGTGTTTTATGTTATTCATATCGGTCACCTAACGAAACTATTTGTTATCACAGCAATATATGTGTTCTGTCAATGTTAAATTCAGTTAGATTGAATTTTAAAACAAAATCAGCTCAGACTTCTAGACTCGGATATAAACAAGGTTATAGTCAACGAGTAAACACTCTGGAAAATAAAGTTGACATCTTAATCACTCGATTAAATAGAACTGATCTGAATGTATGAACAATACATTATAATAATAATGATAATGATACTACTACTAAAACTACTACTACTATTACTATTAAAACTTCTACTACTACTACTAATGAAAATAATAATAATAAAAACTATAATAATAATAATAATAATAATAATAATAATAATAATAATAATAATAATAATAATAATAAAAATAATGATAATAATAATAACAATAATAATAATAATAATAATAATAATAATAATATAAACACGATACTACTGACGATATTGATGATTCATATGGAAACCCCAGAAGTGAGGACGATAATCTTTTAAACGTTAACAGTAATATCGTTGCCTATGTTCCGAATAATAGTATTCATGGTGCTGTTAAATGCAGGACTAATTTAAAAATATTATCCGGTAAATCACAAATTAAGGCCTAATTTCAAATTTTTTACGTTCAAGAGAAGATCTGGCAGTGAACTTTAATTGATGTTAATACGATGAACGCTTGTGTGCTAATTCAAGAAAATAACAATCAACAGCTAAAAAGATTATTTTTTATATGTTTTAACCTATATGTATCGTTTCATCCTACCTAATTCTTATCCTTTTGCTCTTATATCCTCAAATAATATTGAGAAGATTAACATATCATATCAATTCTTTACATCATATCACTACTACTCACACTTTCCTCAGCTAATAAGCGGAGTTGTGTTGATGTTGGTATCAACATCAAGGACGTTTTCCACGGAGAAAAATACAGGTATAACGGAACCAAAATGAACGGTTGTTATTTAAATGTACTTTTGTATACTGCCGCTGCTCTGGACAAATGTACGTTAGCGTCTTTTGTTCATCAAATATTATTTTACATTATTAATAATGTGTTACTCTTTCCGTTTTAATTTGAAATTGATTGTATTAATTTAAATTGATTTCCTTTTTGTGTACGCTAGATTCATTTTACCTTGGCCCTGTAATCTCCAAAATGTTTCAATAGCATTTAATCGAATCCATCTGATCGACAAGTAATACATATAAACGATTATTTAAAATTAGCATTCAACAATTACGTTTTGGAATGCTACTGGAATTTTAATTTTAGACAAAATGAAAACTGTAAAGATAAACTTACGTGTTCATTATAGTTGAATTTTTGTACTGCACTGCTTCGATTCAATCTTGTCGATTAATAGCAAAATGTGTCACGCATCAATTAAATTTTGAGCAAAGACAGAAACATGGCATTTCTATGTAGTAACAGCATGAATTAATTCGTTATTAGCCCCATGATATGTTGATCGCTGGGTCGCGTGACACATTCCCAGGGTTAACTTGCAATCAAAACATTTATGGTTACCAATTAATCCTAGGCCAGTAAATAATATACAAACAAGGAAATGACACATATGTGCACATGCATATCGCACGCAATCACACAAGGCACAAATTTGATAGGCCGACACACGTAACAGTGCATTAGGTGATATTGACTTTGAAATATTACAGTTTCAGTTCCTGAATTTGTTTTGCACAAGTTACAAGTTGAGGGATGAGGTCAAGATTTGACGAAATTAATCCTCTATTTTGTTTACATAGCAGCATATGTTCAATATTCTTAGGTGGTTCAACTATTTGCTTAAAACATAACTGGAAAGATTTTGCATGTTTAATTTACCCAGAATAAGCAAGATATTATACAAAATGTCCTGTTGTTAACATCTTAGATGTTTTTGTTTGTATACAAATGGACAATATTTTGCACATAAATATGCAAAATGTTTTGTAAAAGAGTATCAAAATATCGACGTAACATCCCAGTCGTAGAATAAATGTTCAGTACATTTGTTGTCACTCTAACTAAATAAGCACTTGTCGTATTTAATAGGTTAATTCTTTTTCAAACGTTGTTCATTACAAATTATTATATTAAACTTAACAGAGATTACCTTTATATTCTTAGTGCAAGATTTGGCCGTTTATAAATATTATACCACACTTCACTGCTTACGATTTTATTTAATAATTGCTTCCACGTTTCTTGCTTAGCACTGTGTTGCCTTTTTTACATTTTGAAATAATCTTTGTTATCAAATTTCATTGCATTTTTTATCAAGTTCATTATTTTATCCTCTTGCTTAATAATTATGATGTGATCCATGTCAGCCACACATATAAAAAATAAGCACACATGCACACACACAAACTCACACACACATACAAGCACATACGGACAGACAGACACACACTCATATGTTTATATCAATCACCACTATACCTTTCGCGTGTGTGTCTCTGTGTGTTTGTTTGTGTGATTTACTTTTTGAACATAGCCGCAGTCATATCGGAACGATATATAAAGTGTGACACTTTATAGCAATGTTTAGTACTGGGTCATTAAACTGCAGACAAGTAGCATGATTTCCCACCTATTCACATTATTCAGACTCCAGGCCGACCAGTTATACCTCTGACCTCTTAATACTGACCGCCTAGCGATACAGCTATTAGTATCATTTTCTCTAAGTCTTTAGTATGAGTCGACCAGCCGCATCCGAATCAGAGGATCTAAACACTTGGCCATTGATTCGGTGTGACCTTTCGGGTGTCGTTTTGTGCCTTAGATGATCGATGGCTAGTGATTTGTTTATGAAATAATTGTACGATAGATTATTTTTATTCCACATATCAATCCATTTAACGTATTGATGCTGAAAGTTTACTGTTTTCTCAATTAAAATGTTTCCTTGAAACAACCTTGGCGCTTTTTATGGTGGAAAGTGTGATTCATTTGTGAGTCTATGTACTACGGTCACTGATACATTTAACAATGTTAGCTTTATACTGTAATATAAATCAAAGTTTTATCACCAGCCAGATATACATTTCAGACCGTATTTGCCTGATAATATTGTACATAATTATTGGTTTTCCAAGAACTTCTGAGTTTGTATGGCTAAGAGATCTGAATAATGACGTTTATAAACGTAATCAAGGCCTTTGTCCCTCGGAGGAATTAAGGTTCCAATTGAATAGAGAGAAGAAATCAATCAACCTTCACCTCAAAGAAAATCCACACATACGTGCTGACACCGACATGTATGTTGTCACCGAGCTGCCTGACGGTACCAAGAGAGCCGTGAAAGAACCAGTAACAGGGAACGTTGTAAGTTAATATAATCAGGTCATAAGGGAACGATTCACATTAAAAACGCCCATGTATAATTCCTGGTGCTGATTCGAACATTCTTAATATATACTTCAAAATAAACTGTTATTGATTGTGGTGTGCTTTAAGCTATAGTATTATACAATTAAGAATGAAGTATGGAAATGAAATAGTGAAATAATATTATATATCTTCCTCGTGTTTGATTAGTATTAAGACCAAATCAAAATTCCTCTTAATTTATGTTAATGTCAATCTTGTTGTGAGAATATCACAAAGAAGGTGCATTTTTTGCACTTACCAGCTTTTGATTGTCTTTTCCAGGAGGATAAAAATCTTTGCAGAATCTAAAATATAAGTTTAATTGGAAAGACTCTATATGAATGCACATAATTTAAGCGATGTTATTTCTTCCTGACAGGAAAGCAAATACCGCGACGTCGGCAACAGTGCCGTATTCAGGATACACCTGACGCAATTCGGGAAGAAATGGCAAATGGTGAAGATATCCGTCTAACGATATATACCATTAAACGTAAGTTTCACATTAATACAATGCCTCGATATATAATTGTAGTTTATAATTTCTTATGTGCGTTTTGGACGATATTAGGCTGTGACATTATATATGATTGTCCATGAATATTTCCATTCGTAGTCTGGTTACTTCCTCCTACATTTTTCACTGACACACAAAAAGAGGAACAGACGGTTTCATTATACAATTTACAGACTGTCGACAAAGTGACAAAACTTAAAGCTGACATGTAAATGCAGTGTTAGAATTGGTCACAATTCAATAGTTATGAAGTTATTGTCAACTATGCGACAAAATGAAACTATTATATATAACATCGAAGATAATAACTTCATCAACTTATGAGTGTTATTTAATTTCAGTAATTTGTTCATTATCTATTTCCTTCGCACACAGATAGATAGAATAAATAACTGTATGCGAGAGTAAATTTATAATCAACTAGAACTAAAACATTGGAGATGATGAGGAAAGAGACAAAGCGTGCAGTTGTACTAATTTATTATTATAATGACATTGGTCATGAGAGTTATTGTTAATATTAAAATTATCAATAATTATAGTATTATTATTATTATTTGTATTATTATAAAGCTAGAGTAGTTGCGGAGAAAGCTGTAAAAACGAGTCTCTATGTGAATCTCCGGCGATCATTTCATAACCAAAATATTGCAGAAAGCGACTTTGACAGAAATAAGCGAGCCAAAGCAGTATACAGAATTGAACTGTTTCTTGCAATGGACCCTCCTGTCTGGCAAAAGCAAGTAACCATTGTTTTATTCTTTGCTTTTCCTGATGTCATCGTCTACTGTTGAGTGGGAGCCGTAACTCAAAAGAAACTTAAAGATTTACCGAGTAAAACAAATTAAAAAAATTTTTCAGAAGTTGCACAATAGTATCAAAATGGTACAGAAAATGAGTTGACTTTTATTCATAAGCTATTCACTTAATCATTATGGAAGAAATAAAGATTCTGCTATTGCAATTCAACACGCAGTGTCTATTAGTATGACTAGCTATTTGAGGGTCTCGAAGTCAAATCAAAACAATGCCACATTTTGAATTGGAGAATAGTCAGAGGGTCACAACACTGAAACCATTTCATAATTGGAAACTGGTTGATATAAAACGTAGCCAGCTGAAATCCTATCTACAAGATGTAATCGATGCAAAATCTAATTTTTATCAAGACTGGATAGAGGTTTAAAATATTTTCTGTCCTCTAGGAATAACTCCACGGATAGCGTGTTTAAGAACTGATAAATCACCATTATAATTAGTTCTAGAATATTAAGACATTTTGTAATGTTTTTGAACTAAAGGCATTGACAACGATAGCTCGTTTAGCAGTTAAAACTCATTCTCTCATACAACGTATCTTAAAAGTAAGCTTTCACGTTTGAAGTTACCTGTGCTTGCGCTTAAAATTGTATTAAAAAATAAACTTCACTCTAAAACTATCACCAGCATGATCTATATGGATTAAAATTGAAAGATTTGTAAAATTAACCGTTATGTCGTTACACACAAGAATGTGGATGAATACTGACTGCTGTAAGTGTGTTTACATGCAGGGAAATTCGAAGTTTGTTTAGTTATAGACTTTTCTAAACAACCACATATACCCAATGGGTGCCTGGTTATATTATTTATTATTTATTTCATTGGAATATGACAATAGAGAGTATTACGTATTCATTGATTTTGTACTCCATCAATGTGATTACACCGAATAGTTCTCTCTCATAATTGCACAATGGGTTAAAGATGAAATAATCATCCTTAAGTTTTTGATTCGAAACACAGTCATGTTTCACATATATTGTGTGGACGTGCTATATAAAATGTACTGCGTTCATATCATGTTTGTACTAATCGAGCACGGCATTATACACAACGTGTTTCTGTGTACTCTTTTAACTATTCTTGTTCTTGTATATGGTCTTGTAGTACAGAACGCCAAGTTCATACTCTTGAAGAAGATACCCTAACTGTTCCGACTCTATTATTTGTCTTTCTAAAAGTACAATCTGGAACAGTTTGCAAGTATCTACTAAATGATAGAGCCATTCTGCGGCGGTTCTTTTACAATAATATATTAAAATCAACATGTGTTTGTCAGTGTGTGTTTATATGTGAGTATGGAACTTTAAACTTAGCTTTAAAATAAATTCAGTAATATCGCAGCGACGATTGAAGTGTGACAGTTTATAATGTAGCATGATGTTCCATCCATTCATTGTATCATGACACCAGGAAGACCATTCCTGACACTAACATCTTAATGCTAAGCGACAAGCTTAATGGCTACTAGAATCATTGTATAAGTCTTTGGTATGACTCGGCCAATGTTCATATCCGCGACCTGCATCATCCAATGTCATTAATCAACAATATATGATTGTTACATTTTCCTCAGTACAATGTTCTCTGACAATATCGTCAACTTACCTTTGAACACTGTTTTGCGAAAAGCCTTTTTTAAAGCCATTCAGTACATTTGTTTTTTTTCTTTTCAGAGCAAATGAAGTAAAATTGATACGGCAGAGTTAATTGATTGATATTGATTGATACAATCGTCTTGATGTATTTGCTAGCTGAGTCCCTTATATGTACTGTGTATGAATAGAGATTTCCTTTCAAAATAAATATGCTGCAACTAATCTTGCACAATCAGTCTTATTTTTTCCGACGTTCGCCTTTATACTGCTTCTGTCTATCACTAATGACTTTGTGGGTAGGGACATATTCTTATTTGAAGTTCTTTTCTTATTCTCATCCCCGATGCGACAATAGAAACGATGATCTCGATTTTCTAGGAATGACATAGAATAGCAGTGCATATTGTGTCTAATCCCCCTAATTCTCACCCAGTTACGAGACAACGTATCCAGATAGTATAATGTGGCACATACGCATCTACTGATACGGCTGTATCTTTAAAACAAGGCCTTTCTTGTAAGAAATAGAGAGACAGACATACAGAGAGAGAGAGAGAGAAAGACAGACAGACTGACAGACATACATAGATAATTATTCAATACAAGGTCTAATAATATTAACACATTTAGAAAAGGTCTGTAAACGAACATGTGACCCACCTCCTGGGCATTTTATTTTCTCTTAGGTCAAGTAAAATTAGTATATTAGGATATTGATAATGCGGATTAGTTAGCTACTGTAGGTAGATAGGTACTAAAAATTAATTTATTCGGACAAAGTGAATTTTATATACACAAAATACACACAAACACACACACACACACACACTTCGAAACGGTATGTGTCTGGTTTGAATATGAAGGAAACTTTACACACACAGTAAAACGCTATTACCAAAAAAGTACTATCTTAGAATGGAATCGAAAACTAATTGAAAAACCCCCCACATACAACACAACATTATTATCCATCACTGCGTTATGCTATCCAATATATTATATGTATTATCCATTATACCTTGATGTCGATTAAAATGTAAGAGAAGGAGATGAAACCGCACAAAATAACTATCGCTTACAACACAAAACACTATCCATTACACCCACTATATCATCCAGTAAAGTATACTCACTATCAATGTGCCATGTGTTAGCTTATAATGTAATAGGATATTAAATTTCACAAAGGATAAATATTGTATACAGCCAAACATACTATGGGGATAAACCCCTATGTCAATTTATAGCTACAACCTCTGAAAGTTTCTAAGGAAAATCATAAGGTCTATATTTATGGCCTCAAAATGTCTATTCGGATAATTGTTTTGACCCTGGTCGTTCGACACGGGAAGTAGATAATGAAAGCGGCATCATTGTCCAAACATAATAAGAAACGACGATAAGACATAGAATTAAGTAAAATTTCGTGGACAAAATGTAAACCAAACATCAAAACAGATGTTTATTTGCCTTTTTTTCATTTATGTTAAACTTAGGACCTGGTGAGGGAAACTGCTGCTTCTCAGTAGTGAAAGCTTTAGACCACTACGCCACTCTTGTCCGCATTAGCTCGAAGAATCTGACAAATGTTGAAAAACAGGGCATTAGGATGTGAAATAGTTCTAACTTTAATCACGTATTGTGTGTTATTGCAAAATATGAAACGATCAGAGAAAGTGTATTGAAAACACTACCAGGATATATCCGTTTATATATCGTGTCCAAATTGAACATACCCAGATCTCGTATCGGGTCATGCGTATCTGTCTCTCTTTAGTGTGATAGGAGAAACTAGCAGAATAAGTAAAATCGATCATCTTCTCCACTAGCATTATGAACTGGTTGTTTATGTTTGCAATTTGGCTCTTGGCTTATATGTGATTACTTACGTTAACAATGCTGAGCACATGTCACACGTAATGGGACGTCGAATATCCAACATAAGATGATATAAAGTTAAAGAAGGAACCTACGATTGAAAAACAGACATAAAATGTATTCATATCAGTGGATCTGACTATTCGACTCCACGAAATAGATAGTGATAGTAATCCAATGAAACGTAGTCAAAATATTGATTCCTAGGTTAATAGTAAATGTATTGAGACACAGTTTACCAATATAAATTTCCCCGTAATAACAAGTAACAAATGATGGCTACCAATTTAAACCCATGCATTAACATTAAGTAAGGGTAAAAAACAATACTTTTGTTTGCAAGGTTGTCTGTACTTTTTCTATGGTCTATGTAGGCTTTAATCTCCCATTACATTTCCACTTGTCCCACCAATAGATATTGATAATACTATGAAAAATAAATCCTTAACTGACCTCATAACATTGTCCATGGCAAATAAAATCACAAATAATTTAAAGAAAACTGTTTGAAGAAAAAAAATTGTTTTATTCTAAAGACAAATTCTTAATAGGTCACAATACTAAATAAAAAATGGGTGAAACTGTTCTTTTTGGCAAAGTAAGTTTCCGTTTCACTGGTTTATTACGTTATATTGTCATATATTTTCTGCTCTCACCGTAGTTTTGCACTTTGTTTTGCTTTAATTTATTAAAAGGCGTTTTCCCTTCCTACAGTATCATGCATAAATTGGAATCAAACCATATGTTTGACATGTTGTAAATACGTTGGGGCCTATGTTGGCGGCAAATTGAAATTTGTCTGTCATTTAGATATTGTAGTCACTGACTTTGTTCCCCTCTATATTGAATTTCATTTAGTTCAAGACAAATTTCATGCCATAAACGAGGATTATAATGTCTTCTTCTCAGCTGCTCCATTCGCAAATATCTTTCGGTTGATGTCACTAACACAATTATGTGTTCATTAGTACTTTCAAGACTGAACATTTGTAATTTAGTTATGTCTAGTTCATCTCAATATGTACACCAGAAACATGATTTTGAAAACAACACTGCACTGCAACCGTGACTGAGCTTCCTAAACACTATCACACCTTAATTAATAGCGCTATATTCCAATTTTTGTGGAATTCTAAATTTGAGCCTCTTGCTAGGGCGGTTTGCATCAACGCCCTTCAAGATGGTGGTCTAAACATTACACAGTTGGAATGTAATGTCAAAGCCTTACGTATCCAACATATACAGAAACTTCTTGATGACGAATATTCAGCCAAATGGAAACTCTTTGCAAGGTATTGGATTGGTTTGCAATTAAGATCTTTCAACCCCTCTTTAGGCCTAAATGTATATACTCATACGTTATATACACCGCCTTTCTATAAAAAGTGCATAACATATTTTAAAACTTTTCATGAGAATAATCCTTCGATTACTTTTGGTAAAATTCCAACTAAATTAATTTATCAACGTGAACTTCAAAATTATCTTCTAAAACCTAAAGTCCTAAGACTATATGATCTCCACTTTCCTAGTATTTGGAAAAATTTACATAATACATTTTTAGACCCTATCACCAGAGATGTGTGTTTTAAAACCATCCATGATATCCTGCCCGTTAATTATAATATGTATTTGAAACGAATTTTTCAATCCAAATTATGCACTTTTTGTCAAGGCATCGAAACAGTAGACCATTTGTTTTTGGAATGCAAACTTGTCTACCCTTTACAACATTTAGTTGTTAAATGGTTGAAACGACTATCCGGAAACTCTTTCAATACCTTTTATACATTCCTTAAATTCGGACTTTTTCCGAAAGAGGCAACGATCCCGGAACCTGAATTCCAGGATACGTGCCTCCTTTTATGTGCTCAATACAAGTACACCATATGGATTAAACGTATACGAGCGTACTATTATAAAGAAGTAGTAACTAGTAATACACTGTTATCCTTCTTTATCTCTCGACTTAAATGTAGAATCAGAGCTGATATTGTACACTTCATTGATAAATGGTGCTTAGCAGGACTTTTCTGCTCATTATTTAATTTTGAATTAGTTATAGACATCAGTCTATAACAATATTAAAACTTTCATCAATATTAAATCCATCTATGCACCTTATATTATCATAAATCAATTATCTTGTTCGTATTTATAAATTGTAATTTGATTAGTTTATAATTAATTTGAATTGTTTTTGTTGTTGTTCCACTTTGCATTAGAATTTTCGTTTTGTAATTCAGTTTATTATCTTCTTTACGTTTACAATTTTAAATATGTTGCACTATTTGAATTTTTCATTATTTCATTTAAAACTTCATTAATTTAATTTATAATTGCGTTTCAATTAATTTTGTTTTGATTTTCGTGTCGTATTATCGTTTGGATTCTTTTGTTTATTACCTTGTTTAATTTTGTATATTGGATTCTTTGTATCGTGCTGGTTTGCAGTTTTTAACATGTACATATATAACCAATAAACGTTTATGAAAAACAAAAAGTATCTGTCCTTATCAAGAAAAGCGAACACATCGAGTTTATCGAGTTTCCATTTGTGAGTGTTTCCAGTTAAGTTTCATATCATGTTTCGTAAGTTTGACATTGACCTTTCACCTTTTGTGGACTGTGACATTTATCACAAAATACTACGAGTAGAAGGACGAATCTCACGTGACGAGGCGTTACGAAGACTAAACATGGCGGGAATCTTATCCAAGGATATTGTGGGAATGTACCGAGAAGGTGAAAATTCCCCATGGAATGCTGTTTTATCTGAAAGAGAGCTTGCTGACAATGTAAAGGCAGATGGAATAAAGTATTTGGCTAAGATGATCATCGATCTGAGAGTTCACTGGTTGCCACTTTATTTTAACGATGACATTATCAGAGAAGTGTTTAGTCCATTTGGAAAGGTTATTGACATTACAACAGATAAAACACTTCTAGACAAAGATACACAGACAACGGAGTTTGACTCTCGTCATATTCCACATATCATATCCCTGGGACAATGCGGTATGCTTATCACCATGAAAGGACGACCCCCAATTTGTTTAAAGTGTTGCCAGTCAGGCCATTTGCGTAAAGACTGCTTGGAAAAATGCGCCACATTTGCTTCGGTGGCGACCACTTAAAAACCAAGACAGCAACACACTCCAAATGCGAAACCACAAGTCGTTTTGTCAACTGAAAACCAGGTTACAACTCCAACAGTTCCATAAAGTGAATCAACAGTGCCAGAAACTTCTCAGACGGAGCAACCAATAGCCCCCATTTTAAATCCTGAATTGTCGCAAGAAGAAATACGAATTATAACCAGTGATGAATCAAATGCTACCATCATTCAGACAACGGAAGGAAATAACGACAAAAGAACCGAGTTATTTGACATTGATACCTTATCTTGGCAACAAGTACTTAAATCGAAAAGGGACAAAACAGCTAAATCGGACACAGAGGATAACCACATGGATACATCTACCGCGAAAGATTAAAGTGTTTCTATCAACTGCTTCAATAACAACAACATGGAACGCCCAAGGATAATGGAGCAGATATATGGACAAAAACTGACCACCAGGACCGAACAATGGATATTTGATTTGAATAACAGACAATTTACTTCAGGCATTTACCTGTTTACCTTTTTCTTTCACAATGTTTTATTTTTCTTTCTTTCTATCCTACCATTTGTATATGGATTTATTATTATAAATGTGATTCATTTATGTATTGCTTACTATTGTTTGACTTGTAATCGTTTTTGTCTTATTACGTATTCTTTTTTCCTTCTTTCTATTGTAATCCTTATGCATTTTTCCTTTATCGATCAATTAATTCATTTATGTATTGCTTATTATTCTTTAACTCATAATCATGGTTTCCTTATTACATATTAACTTTTCCTTCTTTCTATTCTAATCCTTTTGTAATTTTCATTGATAATTCGTATAATTCAGGTATGCATTGTTAACCACTGCGTTGGTTATAATCGGTTATTTCTTATTGCATATTCTTTCTTCTTTCTTTCATTTGTACTCTTGATGTTTACATTACTTTGTGTTTGCAAATTTCATTTATTTATTGCAACTCACCACGATTTTCGTTATAATCATGTTTTTTTCTTACCTATTCTCTTTTCTTTCTTTATATTGCACTTTCTATTGCACTTTGTATGATTTCCTTGTAATTTCTTCCTATAATTCATTTATTCATTGCTGCTTACCACGTTTGTGGTAAGCATCGCTCACTATACCTTGTATTATTTTACAAGTCAGTTCTGATTCTAAGGTTTTCGTACATCAACAGGTTAGGACAGCTCACTCCGTGCCTCCTGAGTGCACAGACGAGCTGTACCTATTGTGTAAACATACACATGAACGACAGTTTAACCCTATTTTTGGATATACCTTGCTTAATTTAATCACACATGGTAAAGTTAAATATCCTTACATTAAATAGCAATGGCCTTCGAGCCAATACAAATCAAAAACTTTACGAGATGAAAAACTTGGTAATCTCGCATCGCATTGATCTTTTATTTCTACAAGAAACTCATGTAGACAATGAAAGTCTTGCTTTGAAAATTCAACGAAATCTGCAATGCTTTAATGCAGTATTGAGTTATGGTTCAATTCGATCTTGTGGTGTTGCAATTTTAAACTTTAATAGCAATATCCACTTTTCCAAATTTGATACCAGACTTTGATGGAAGAATAGTTTATGTTGATTTTACTTTCAACAATATACCATACCGGGTAATTAACATTTATACCCCACCCCTGATTCAGATAAATGTGAATTTTTTAAATCACTGTACTCGTTATTAACGGGGCAACACAACACCATTTTAGCCGATGATTTCAACTGTGTTTTAAATCGTAATTTAGATCGCATTGGTGAGTTAAACAATTATAGCGATAATTCCATTACAACTTTAAAATCATTAATTTCTCATTTTCATTTAATTGACACTTTTTGAAAATTAAATCCAAATTTGAAATTATATACATGGCACAGGGATTCACACCATCCCCCTGTACCCGTACAAGAAAGTCGATTAGATATTTTTTACATTTCAAAAAATATTGCAAAATTTATCATCTACACAAAGATTGTTCACTTTCTTCAATCAGATCACGAAGTGGTAGTCTTATCTATAGTAGGTATCTCTTCATTGTCATATGATACAGGTTACTGGAAATGCAACAATTCACATTTAACCCATACCATATTAAAAACTTTAGCTACATATTTGATCACCAGAGAATTAAAATTTCATAATTTATCATTAGAATTTTGGGATATTTTAAAATCCAAAATTAAAAAGAAATTATAAAATACTCTAAACAAATTTTCAGACTGAAATTTCATGAAATTAAATCATTAAAACGAAAATATTATCTGTTACGACAGAAATATGATATTACTAATAATGAAGAACTCTCCCTCCAGTTACAAGAATTACGTTCAAGCATTAAAGAACTACAGCACACTATGTACCAAGGTTCAATTATTAGAAGTAAGGCAACTATTTTACACAACAATGTAAAACCTAGTCAATTCTTTTTTCAACTTGAAAATAGAAATGGCAATAAGAAAACCATCAATGAAATTGAACATAATAATGTGACATACAACTCTAGTTCAGATATTTTACACTGTTTCGAAACATATTATACAGAATTATTTAAAACTAAGGAAATCGACGATAACTTAGTTGATGAATTTTTAACTGATTTACCTCAGTTAATCCCAGACGATAACCAATTCCTTCTTGGTCCGATTAAAAAGGAGGAAATTTGGAAATCCATCACGAAGATCGATAACAATAAATCTCCAGGACCTGATGGTTTAACAAGAGACTCACTTGTTAAACTATATAATTTGATATTTGAATCAAACACTTTGATACACAGAAAACTTCGTATATTACACTATTATGTAAGGACCCCCAAAATTCAAACCTCATGAAAAATTTGAGGCCTATTTCCTTATTAAATTTAGATTATAAAATCTTATAAAAAATTATAACTGTTAGATTAAGTCATGTTATGTAGAAAATTATACACATGGATCAAACACGTGGAGTAAAAGGTCGTTCAATCTTTGACAATGATCACTTAATTAGAAATATTAGTGACTATATTGAGCAAAAAGATTTACCGTGTGCATTTATAAGTTTAAACGAATAAAAGACATTTCATAGTGTTAATTATAAATTTTTACATAAAACGTTAATATCTTTTGGATTTCACCCTGATTTCATAAAATGGGTGTTCATTTTGTATTATGACAAAAGTTCATCAGTTATAGTCAACAATTTTATTTCAAAGCCATTTTCAATTTAAAGAGGAGTTCATCAAGGTTGCAGTCTTTCACCCTTTCTATATGTAATAGTGTATGAACCTTTTGCTATCAAAATTCGTAACGATGCAGAAATTATTGGCATTTCAGTTCCTGGTGCAGCAAAGTCTGTAAAATCTCCCTTTTTGTGGACGATAGTACAGGCTTTTGCTGCACGGATAAATCAATTAAACAATACCTATTTTTGGCACACAGGTATGAGCTTGCCGCTGGTGCGAAAATAAATTATAGTTAATATAACGGTATGTTCATGGGAAAATGGCGTACTTGCAGTGATCACCCTTTTGGCATTTCATGGATCGATAAACATAAAACAGTAGGCTTTCTTTTCGGACGTAATTTAAATAATGATGATTACTGTCATAATAATTTAAAGAAAATCACGAAAACACTATTACTATGGAAAAGTCGTCATTTATCACTAGTATCAAATTCTCATATCATTAATATTCTGGCTTGTAGCCAACTTTAGTACACTGCAACCGTGACTGAGCTTCCTAAACACTATCAAACCTTAATTAATAGAGCTATATTCCAATTCTTGTGGAATTCTAAATTTTAACCTCTTGCTAGAGCGGTTTGCATCAAAGCCCTTCAAGATGGTGGTCTAGACATTACACAGTTGGAATGTAAGGTCAAAGCCTTATGTATCCAACATATACAAAAACTTCTTGATGACGAATATTCAGCCAAATGGAAATTAATTGCAAGGTATTGGATTGGTTTGCAATTAAGATCTTTCAACCCCAATTTAGGTCTAAATGTATATACTCATACGTTATATCCACCGCCTTTCTATAAAAATTGCATAACATATTTTAAAACTTTCATGATAATAATCCTACGATTACTTTTGGTAAAATTCCAACTAAATTAATTTATCAACGTGAACTACAAAATTATCTTCTAAAACCTAAGGTCTTAAGACTATATGATCTCCACTTTCCTAGTATTTGAAGAAATTTACATAATACATTTTTAGACCCTATCACCAGAGATGTGTGTTTTAAAACCATCCACGATATCCTGCCCGTTAATTATAATATGTTTTTGAAACGAATTTCTCAATCCAAATTATGCACTTTTTGTCAAGGCATCGAAACAATAGACCATTTGTTTTTTGAATGCACACTTGTCTACCCTTTACAACATTTAGTTGTTAAATGGTTGAAACGACTATCCGGAAACTCTTTCAATACCTTTTATACATTCCTTAATTTCGGACTTTTCCGAAAGAGGCAACGTTCCCAGAACCCGAATTCGAGTACACGTGCCTCCTTTTATGGGCTGATCACAAGTACGCCATATGGATTAAACGTATACAAGCGTACTATTATAAAGTAGTAGTAACTAGTAATACACAGTTATCCTTCTTTATCTCTCGACTTAAATGTAGAATCAGAGCTGATATTGTACACTTCATTGATAAATGGTGCTTAGCAGGACTTTTCTTCTCATTATTTAATTTTGAATTAGTTATAGACATCAGTCTATAACAATAATAAAACTTTCATCAATATTAAAACCATCTATGCACGTTATATTATCATAGATTAATTACCTTGTTCGTATTTATAAATTGTATTTTGATTATTTTATAAATAATTTGAATTGGTTTTGTTGTTGTTCTTCTTTGTATTTGAATTTTTGTTTTGTAATTCAGTTTATTATCTTCTTTACGTTTACAATTTTATATATGTTGCATCATTTGAATTTTTCATTCGTCCATTTAAAACTTCATTAATTTAATTTAGAATTGCGTTTCAATTAATTTTGTTTTGATTTTCGTGTCGTATTATCGTTTAAATTCTTTTCTTTATTACATAGTTTAATTTTGTATATTTTATTCTTTGTATCATGCTGGTTTGCAGCTTTTAACATGTACATATACACCCAATAAACTTTTATGAAAAACATAAAAAAACAACACGGACAGGAACTTTAGCGATATCATTTAACACACGATTATGTTTATCTGTCAGTAAAGTATTCTTATTTCAACGTGAAACACAATTAAGTGTAACATCTTCAAAAATCCAACCATGTTGGTTTCCGCGAATTCCTTTTTCTGGCAATGTAGCGGCAACTGACGGAACGGTAAAAAAAACAATTTAGCCGGTATTTGTTTTGTTATATCAATTGAAACGTTCCGCAGAAGTAATGACGGAATTGTATCCAGTGCACATGACTTTGTTGCACTCTCTTTGAAACGTACTAATGAATACACAAGTGTTTAAGTGGCATCAACTGAAACATATTTACGAATGCTCGAGATATGCAGCCTTGCATATGTTCATTACATGTTGGTGCTATCTGAGAGTACTTTCCAGAGTAACACCTAGGTTTCATACGGACTGTGTGAATGTATTGTTACTGTTGCTGATGTTTATTGTCTGATGTAAAGGATGCGAATAAGAGCTTATTTGTTTTGTGATCAGAATGGCCTCAGTTTTATCATCATTCTTCTGCAGCTCGTTGCGAGTCATCAATGTTTTTGCATCCAAAATGCACCTTTCCACTCCATGGATGGTAGCATCACTTTGAGTTCGGTTGATATTTTTGTATGTTTGGGTGTCATCAGCGTAAATTTGGCGAGACACTATATGATGATATAAGACACTTGGGAGCTGCTGGTTGTATGTAATGAAGTGAATTGGTGCAATAACAGATCCCGGTGGAACGCTACAGCATAGATCAACTTGGCTGGAGTGTATTCCATTTGATTATACAATGTTCGTATTCTTGACAAGGTAGGACATGAACCATAGTAAGACTGTATTTTCAATGCCACATAGATGCTGGAGAAGGTGAAGTAAAATGTCATAGTCTGTAGTGTCGAAAATTGCAGAAAACTCAAGGATGTGGAGGAATGTACTCTCTGCGCTATCGAAAAAAGAATTGCATAACTACTTTCAGAAGTGTTGTTTCAGCACTGTGGCATAGGCGAGATGCTGCATGTACATTGTAAATATAAAAAACTGATTGACCTCAGATGAGATACAAGTTTGGTTAGTATAACGTTTTCTAACACGTTTATATGAACGGGAAATTATAAACTTGGCGGTAATTATTTAAATCGTTATGGATGAGTGTTTGTTTCTCCAGCAAAGGTTTTACAATGTAAGTTGTTTTGAGTGGCAGTGATGACGGAATTGTATAGAGTGCACAGGACGTTGTTGCACTCTCTTTACCACAATTGTCAGTACTAAATTCATAGAGACAGGATCAACTGTTTATAATTGGTATCGCTCCAATTCTTTGTTGCAGTTGTATGGTGACAATGAGTCAATTGAAATTATGTTGCTCAGCTTATCTCTAAGGGCGTGTTCCTTGTCACGGAAAAAATTTGCAAATAGATACGGAACCTCTACTGGTTATTGTTGTTGTATTAGGGTTGACGCCATTTTTCAGCAAAGAAAAGGCTATACATGGTGGCCAGTATTAACGGTGGAGGAAAGACCAGGGAAAATCCCTGCAAGAGCCACCAACTCACGAGAAGCTGCTAGCTACTTTTCGCACATACCCACATTAGCCGAATTCGGGACTCGAACCAAAGCAGACAGAAGTGTGATGGCAGTGATCTATAACGAAGAGCACTATAAAAGACTCGGTCACTCGAGGTCCTCATTAGGTCCACTGGAGCGAAGAAGTTGGAAGCTGTGTATCTTGTATCATTGACATTATTTTGTTAGTAATCTAGAAGAGCTCTCTGCATATAGAAGTCTAATTGATCTAAGTTATAATTGAGCTAAATTAACTTTGTTTATGACATTCTGTTTACAGGCTTCATATATTTGGTTATAAATATGAGTCTGTGTCGGGAACATGATGTTTATTAATTGGGAGTCCCGCTTTTTTTTTCTTTATCTAGAGGTAGACCGCCATCGACGTTACGGCCAGGTTCGAGTAAATATAATATAAGTGGTGAAACGTAAAGATGAAATAGATGGAGAACTTAGCTGATATATATATATATATATATATATATATATATATATATATATATATATATATATATATATATATATATATATATATATATATATATATATATATGTATATATAGATATAGATATAGATATAGATATAGATATATATATATATATATATATATATATATATATATATATATATATATATAACACATGTATTCAAGCAAACTAACACAAGCCCTCGTACAGGTAAACAAACAATTTTATCAATTACATAAATAACTATGCAGAGACATTGCATCGAGAATATCTCTGCTTTTAGAAAACAAAATTATCTTAAAGTAAAAGAAAATCAGAAATGGATTTAAATAGTTGAACTGTTTACTGTAGATTTAGTTCATTATATAATCGAGTAGCACTGGATGCCAAAATATTACACATTTGCATAATTTGTTTCTTCGGTTCGCTCCACTTTCACTATAGCCGTTCAGATCCTTGAAATGCAGGAAGCTACATTAAAAAAAAATCATGATACTCACAGAATACCTCTCAGAATTGATACGTCGCAGGATTGCAAGTAGCAGGATATATTGGCTCATTTTTGAAATAATATAAGTAGAGACAACTTACATTTCCTTGTATTTACGATACCTGGGATATTCCATTAACCACTGATTGGCATCAGATCTTTTTATTGGTGCTAAACAGATTTTGAGGTTGTCAATCTACCCCTCGTGTCCTATAATGACCCTTGTTAGTTTATTGGCTAATTCTTCACGCATTAACTTAACACATTAACACACACCACACAAGACCTAAATGTTCTGAGCCAGCCTCAAGTTACACAGCAAATAAGTGAGATACATTAGACACGTTCCTGCGTTATGGCAAGCTCACTTTTAATCACGACAAATTATTAGAACGCAAATTATTATGCATCAACTCAACACCGTTATTCTTCATTAAAAACATTATAATTCGATTGTATTAGAAAGAACAAAGCATTACACATGGCATGAACAGATGACATGGAATTGTGAATCTACCTTTTCTTTCCATGGTTGTCCAAATCAATTCGTCGGATTTCTTCAACAACGGTTTTAACGAGGGAATGTCTTGGAAATACCCCCGAGTCTACTCTGTTTTCTCTTGCAGAAATTATTAGAAGGATTAAAATTTTTGATCAGGAGATCTTAAAACCTAGGAAATTGAGCATGTGAAAAAAGCCCCTTAATTAACCTAACCAATCAGTCAAATTTTTCTTCCGCACATTTCAGAGGCGATAATATCAGAGTCCTCTTGACCTGGTAGTTTTGATAGATACAGAGTTTCAGCGATTTTGAAAATGTGATAGCTGTTCCATGAAACGTTCGCCGTGTCCCTAATAGTCAATCTTGCTGCTTTCTAAACAAATGCATAATTTCCTCCTCTAGAGGACATTCCGAAAATGCCAGTATGGCAATTGATACGCGCTTTTTCTCCAGAAATATACTGATAATTATCTGGTCTCAACTAATGTATCCCTGTTGTATTGTTAGAAATTTGCCCCTTCACCATCTGGTGGAAAGCCAACAAATCTGCTTTATGAAGTTATTATTAATCGTTGTGAAGCTTGTCCCTAACACTGCTATACCACGTAGAATAGTTTTGAATTGATACTCTGCACTTGGTGGGCGCGGCATTACGCATAGACAGTTTGCTCTAGGAGGGAAGCAAGTTAGAAAGTTTGCTCTAGGAGGGAAGCAAGTTGTTAGGTTTGCTTGGATGCCATACTTTTGTTTCGTTATATTTAGCATACGTATATTTTTCTCAGTAGCAAATGGAGGGTTAGGCACTGATACGTCCAGATGGCATATAATGAAGAGGTGATCTGATAACAGTTCGTGGGATCCAAGAGCGGACCGTATTATATTCGTATCAGGTCTATGACGAATCCAGTCATAGATGTGACCATATTTATGGGTGGAATGATTATCGGACTGTTTAAGGTTGAGAACATAAATGTAATCAAGAAATTTCGACAGGTGATGGTTTCCGGGATATTCAACTTAAACGTTTAAATCTCAAAAAGTAATCAGTCTGCAACATATCGAAGTTTCATACTCCAGGAGATTCGGAAACTGCTCCCAAAAGCGGTTAAATAATCTTGTTTTCTCTACTAGGAAGAGTGCGGTAGATGAAGATAAAAAGTAGATCCTTAATTAGCACAATATATATATATGTATGTGTGTGTGTGTGTGTGTTTGTGTAGTTATATGTGAACTATCTAAGATGTTCTGGAAATTTAGTGGTTCACAAGGAGGGGGAGCCGTTCTATATATCATCCCCCCACCTAATATGATAGAGTATGGGTTCACATAGGATTTGTGCAATTATTTTGTATTTAATTATACTTATTATATAATGAACAGCGAAATTATCAATGATGGTATTTGTACAATTACAAATTTTAAAAATGTCGATTTCAGAATCGATGATGAAAAAATCCTCAAAAACATATTTCTGATTTCGATTTCGAATACGTCCAAGAGCCTATATCCGGAGGGATATTAACAAGATTGACTGCGATCGTTGATGTTATATGTACGATTATAGGTTATATTATTATATCACCAACGTATAGATCATTATTGTTTCGGAGAATACCTATGGAAGTATATATATTTCTCCATGCTGATAATATGTTTGAGCAGTCTTTATTGATTAGATTGCTGACTACTTTATTTAGTTCATTTATTGCAGGTGATGGTATTGTAAATTTTTCCAATGAAATGCTTTTTCGCCTTAACTGGGATAATGTTCACCTCCTTGATACTCTTTAGTAGTTGATACATGCATACAATTAGCGCATTCATATTCTCAATATCAGTTTAACTTGATTTAAATGTTATATTGTTTTAGTATTTTTTTAAATAATCAGAATGATATTTTGTAATACTAACAAATACATTGTGTAATTTATCTTTAAATGATATAACAATGATTTAATTTACAGATGCAACGAAGGTGTGACCTCGATAAGGAGTTCAAGGTAAAGCATCAAATGCACACTTTTAGAGCAGAACCAAGACAACAGCTAGTTACAAAAAAATAGCCGAGAGAGACATTTAGCGGCTTCAGTTTGGCGGTATTGACTTTCTTTTGTATTTTGTAAGAAGCCATTTTTTAACAAATAGGACCTTATGCAAGTTGGCTTTCCTCCCTCTATGCTGATTGTCACTAGTCTTAGTGATCCGTTAAGCCTTTGTATTTTTGTGTATGATTAAATACTCTTTAGAAATAGCAATTAAAATTACTGCGTAGTTTTCATGTCCATAGCGTATCCCAAAATATTTCTTTACAATGTTCAATTGATATGTCTATTTTCTGTCCCTACTTTCTGTTTATGCATTATCGCTAAAGTGACGGTAAGTAAGCAGGATGAATAAATCTGCTCGAGATGATCTATCAATTAGCTGAACCGAGAGTGATATCTCGTATTTATTTATAGATGGGTTATTAATACATTTTATTAGTTAGCATCTATTAAGATCCATTGGATTTGTAGATATATGGTTTACCGCAATAGTGTCACTAATGTGTCGCTAAGGATGCTAATTACGTACAAATTTATATGGTACTATGAGTAATGAACAAGGAAAGCGATTCGGAACATATCTGTTTGAAACATTTTCGTTTTACTATAAATTTTCATTCATTAAAGCACAATTGTGTGTGTAAAAATTTTCTTTTCTGTAAAATTAAGTTTCCGTTTCAATAGTCTAATGCGTATTACATACCCGTCTCTAACATGTATTTGGCATTTACAATACAACCTCAATGTGATTCAAGTACTACTTTGTTAACATTACACAAATTATATAAGCAAGCGGAGTACACGTCAGCCCATTCGATCTATGTTGTGATATTCCACATGGGTCTGTTCTTGGACCTGACCCCTTCTTTATGTACACTAAGCCGCTTTCAAGTGTTATATTTCATAATAAAGTGCCTCACCAATTCTACCCTGATAACACCCAACAAAAGAAGTCTTGCCAACCAACTGAAGTCGATGCTACCATCCAAGGAGTTAAGAGGAGCATTTCTGATGTGATATCATGGATGATATATTCACCACGGCACAATCAGATTTATAGTCTTTCAGATTGCACGCAACATAAAATAGACATACTAAACAACGTTATCATGTACAAGGTATAAAATGTTGAAAGGATTTTCTAAAAATAAATCACAAAGAAAGTATGTTAGTATTTTCCAAATGTTAATTTAGAAACAATTGTTGAGTTCCATAGTCTATACATACTGAGGGTGAGCGATTGTATTTGGCATGATATTTTACGAAAATGAATATATAACAAACTAAATTTTGATATAGGCTTCACCTTTCGGTACTTGAATGATGGGCGTCAAATGTGACGACTTAATAGGAAATACGAACACGTCGAACTAACTTGAACTCCATTAGCCCCCAATGAAAAATAGGGATATAATATTTGATTTGTTCCAAGAGGATGAGTTCATTACCATAAAGGTCTAGAATACTTAATAACGTTAAATAATGAAAGTGGGATCCTTACACCAAGCTACCAACTCAACATTAAATAAAACTAAGTAATGTTTGAGATGCTATCTCAAATTAAAGACGATTCCAGTGATTAGACGATTTTGACTGTCTTTATTTCATTGTTAAAATAGATTACTTTAAAAAAAACTGTCACAAAAAGTATATGATTAAATGCTTCTACGTCATTAAGGATAAATGACCTTGTTTTAATATTCAATGTGCAACCAATGGACAGATTTACGTATATTAACCGTTGACAATTAACATGTGATATTAAAATTGCATAAGTGCAATACGAGATACATATATTTTACTAGAGAAAAATGTATTTAAATTATGTTAAATCCATATTCTAAGTCGTTGTTTTCGTCGTCATTATCTACTCTTGTAACAATAATTATCTAAGCTTATGAAGAAATTTATAGACAACGTGTAGATATATTTTCATGAGATGTTGTCTCATCACATTTAACCCCACTAAATGACGTTTCAAATTACGTGTTGAATATATGTTTCAAAAAACATAACTTTAACATTTAACATTGGAAAATACAAAAATGCATTTTATGGACAATAAATTACATTATTCAATAAATGTAAACCATATAATTCGTGCTTTTGATTATTGTTTTAAATTAAAATATGGTATGATAAAACGTTTTCTTGATGTATTTTACCACCATTGTTTAACACATTAAAGTGATGAAAGTCACCTTTGCAAATCTAAAGATAAGGAATGAAGTTTCAGTATATACTTATATATAATAACTAACCTAATTATGTCAATGTTTGATTTAACTATTGTAAGGTTAATTATTGAATAGACTATATATATATATATATATATATATATATATATATATATATATATATATATATATATATATATATATATATATATATAACCTTTACAGTCCAAGTCATTTTAATATCTATATTCTAGTTAATGCTTTATATATGAAATGTGTTTATGTTATTCATATAGGACACCTGAATGAACTATTTGATATCATCCCACTATTGTACATCTATTTTATTGTAATATTATATTCAATTAGATTGAATTTTAAGAAAAGATCTGCTCAGACGTCCAGACTTGGATATAAACACATTTATAGACAGACCGTAAACAGTCTGGGAAATAAAGTTGACAGCCTAATCATTGTATTAAATAGAACAGTACTAAATATATGGGAAATGACTAATAATAATAATAATAATAATAATAATAATCATAATACGATGATACTGAAGATATTGGAACCCTAGATGCGACGAAATTCTTTAAAAGGACGTCAACGAAGCTGCTGACGATATCGATGACTGATGAGATGCAAGGACGAAATTGTTTAAATGTTAACAATAATATCGTTGTCTATGTTCCAAATCAAAGTAATCATGTAATCATGGTGATGCTTATTTCAATATGAAATGATTTAATCCGGATAATCACAGGTTAAAGTCCAAATTCTCGTTATTTACTTTCAAGGCAGGATCTGGCACTAAACTTAAATAGATGTAAATACGATAAATATCACTAATAAATTGATATAATCTTTAGCCTAAGCTCATCAGCAGTTTAAACATGTTCAAATTTGACACGTGGCTCTTTCAGAACAATTGGTAAACCAAATTTTAAATAGGTATAATTTATTGGAAAGAGATGGACAGCACTTTCAAACCTTTGTTATGGAATTAAACGCCAAACCTAATTCAGTATGGTTGAATATAATACACTTACCGATAACCTTATCATCCCACATACAATATTTACAATGTTTAGGTGATTATACCCCGTGTGTTGTGACAGGTCAAAAGGGTAGTAACGTGTTATCCTAGCTAATTCTCATCAGTTTGTTCTCTATTCTTGTGAATTGTAAGATTATAGTTCTTATTTCTCTGAATAAGGAAGATAATGTTAAGAAGATTAACATTATCACTACTGTTCGCACTTTTCATCAGCTGTGAAGCGGATTTGTATTGAGTTTGGTATCTACATAAAGGACGCTTTTTCATGGAGCAAATTATTTGCTTTAGAGGGGGAAGCTAAATTACCTGTATAAAAGAACCAACATGAACGATTGTTGTTTCATCTTACTGTTTTGTACTGTCGCTGCACTGGACGCAGGTAAGATTTCTCAGTTCGTTCATCAAGTACTACTTTCCTCCATTTATATTTTTTAACTCTTTCCATATTAATTTTAAATTTCAGTTTATTACTTCAAATCGCTTTCATTAATTTAGTGTACGCTCGATTCATTGACCTTGCCTTGTACACTCGAATTGATGAGAGCTACTATATATATATATATATATATATATATATATATATATATATATATATATATATATATATATATATATATATATATATATATCAAGAGTTCAATGAATGTATTTGGGTCGGAGTCCTATGGTACCTTGAGTCGTTACTGTCGCTTTAACTCGATCGTTTCTTACTGTGCAATTGTTTTCATTAATTTTATTGTTGTTTGTTTTGTTTATGCTTCCGGTTGTGTGGGGATGTGTTATGTTTTTAAACATATAATTAATTCGTTATTATTCCCGTTTAGTTTGACCGCTGAGTCGCTGGTTATAATCCAATGGTCACAGTACAATCAAAAGATGCCTAGTTCTAAATTAATCTTGAGCCATTTATAAATAAGAAACATGGAAAAGACAAACATGTGCACATACATCTTACATATTGTACATAATATCATTCGACATAACTTGGATAGGCCGACAGACGTCACAGTGCGCATAGGTGACATAGACTTCGCAATATTACAATAATAGTTCCTGTTGTCCGCTTTGCACAACTTACACATTCACAGTTAAGACCCTATTTTGAAGAAATTGATCGTCTCTTTCATTTACCTTAGCAGAATAGTTTGTAATATTCTTATGTGCTTCTGCTATTTGCTTAAAAACATAAAAAGAAATGATTTGCATCTTGAATTCAACCAAAATATTCAAGATATTACAAAAACTGTCTAGTTTTTGACTTCCCAAACTATTTTCGTTTTTATTCAAATGAACAATATTTTAGACAACAATGTGCAAAACGTTTTGTAAAATGTATCAACACGTCAAAGTAATATTCCAGTCGTAAAATATATGTTTAATACGATCGTTCACACTAATACTTAAAATGCACTTGCCGTCATCTAATAATTTAATTATTTTCAAACTGTTGATAATTTCAATTATTCTAAGAGTTACTCTTAAATTAAAAGAGATCACCTTTGCATCCTTAATGCAATTATTTCGCTTGTCATAAATCTTATACAAGGTTTCAATATTTATATTTTGATTTAATAATTGCATTCACATTTCTTGCTTAGCAGCATCTTTCCTCGTTACCATTTCCAAATAATCGTTCTTAACAAATTTCAGTGCGATTTGATTTCCAAATTAATTATTTTATTCTCCTGCTTGTTAATAATGATCTGAGACAAATGATTTCTGATTGATTCTTTCCGCAATTTAGGAATTCTGGATATTAATGAAAAGTATTTTTAAAAAGTGTTGCATCTGGGTTTTTATCATTGCAAAATGTATTAAATTATTAAGAATGACTGTGCCGACATCTTTGGAGGATCTGTACTGATTGGACTTTCTACGTGTAACAATATTGAAACAGCCCAGATATAAATATTCATTTACGTTTGTGAATCCTTCTTCTAATTCACTACTGACAAACAGGCATGTCTTCAAAACCTGTTTTATTAAGCTCACATATTTTTTTTAATTTTGTCCTCCCTAAATTCAAAATATCCTTCATATGTGGGAACATATTTGTATTCATAAGGTTTTTTCACGCTCCATCCTCGTTTTCCAATAATATTTTCACTCATCTTATCTTACTATAGTTAATGAATGGACTAAAATCTTCCCTCATCCTCTAGGGCACTGGTATATCACGAATATCTCTACTTTTCCACGTACGCCAAGATTAAAAAGGTACATTTGAGTTCTGCTTCAATTTTGGCTGATATATTTGAAAGTGCTGAAAAAGATACATGTAACCATGAATAACATTTGATTTTGCAACAAGTACTTTATCCACGCGTGAAGGATGTCTTTAGCATTAAGCTTGATAGGGTTTGTTTTTTTACCTCATTAAAATCTTCCAATATAAAACGTTTGGTTTTAGTTTAGATTAAAGAAGATTAAAGTTGGAAGAAGAAAAGTTTAATACAGTGTCGGGACATTCTTGCATGCACATTTGTTTTTGTTATGATACATTAAAGTTCAGATGATACACGAAGGTCTAGCAATATTATTATGGTTGCATTAAGAACATGTTGAGATCAATGGAGTATAATACAATAAATGTTCCATGAGAGCAACCTATTTTTATCTTAATGAACACTTTCTGTCGAGTGTATGTGTCTGCCTATGTGTGTGATTTGTACTTTTAATGAAGCTTGTACAATTATTTTTGTCGCATTTCTACAATGTCCACCATGTGACAGTTTGTATTAATTTCCAACATCAGTGCATCATTCCGGAGACGTGTAGCATGATGCCTCACATATTCACATTATCCTCACAAAGGTTGACCAATCCTAAGAATAACATCTTACTATTGCGTGCTTAGTGTTTCAGTGGCTGCTATGATTGTTTAAACAAATCTCTTGTATGACTCGTGTGTGTGTTTCAAATCCGCCACCTACCGCATCCGAGTCGGTGATCAAAGCAATTAGCCATCCGGATCGGTATGATCTTTTTTGCCTAACATGATATATGGCTAGTGATTTTTTATTTAAAAAATTGTTTGATAGATTGTTGATTCCTCATACTTATCCATTTAACTTGTGGCTGCAAAAAGTTTACGGTTTTCTCAATTAAAATATTTGCTGGAAACAATCTTGGTATTTTGTTGGTGGAGCGTTTGATGCATTTGTGATTTAATCCACGTTGGTCACTAATAAATTTAAAAATCTTAGCATCATATTGTATTAGAAAACAAAAGTTGTCTCGCCGCAAATTATATTTTTAGACCGTATTTAGCTGAAGGAACAAAATAGTATTTATTAATTTTTTATTTTAAAATATTTGGTTTTCTAGGTCCTTCTGAATTCGTATGGCTCAGAGATTTAAATAATGACGCACATAAACGTCATATAGATCTTGGTCTATCAGAAACATTAAGGTTTCAACTGAATAGAGGAAAGAGATTAATCAACCTTCACCTCAAAGAAAATCCGCGCATACGTACTGACACTGATATGTATGTTGTCAAGGAGATGCCTGACGGCACCAAGAGAGCCGTGAAAGAACGAGTCACAGGGAACGTTGTAAGTTAATATAATCAACTTATTAACCAATGATTCACATGTTAAACACACACACACACACACACACACACACACACACAGATAGATAGATAGATAGATAGATAGATAGATAGATAGATAGATAGATAGATAGATAGATAGATAGATAGATAGATAGATAGATAGATAGATAGATAGATAGATAGATAGGCAGGCAGGCAGGCAGACAGACAGACAGACAGACAGACAGACAGACAGATAGATAGATAGATAGATAGATAGATAGATAGATAGATAGATAGATAGAAGTTTAGAACTTTCTTGTTTATATAAATCAAGATGCATTTATCAAGGTTATTGTTTATGCAGAATTTCAGATAGGAAGTTTAATTTAAAAGACTCAAAAGTAATGCAAATAATATTGACACATTGTTAAATATTCCTGACAGGAAAGGAAATATTACCACGACGTAGACAATGTTGCTGCCTTCATTGTCCGTTGTGTCAAGAGAGCGAATGGACCTTGTACTAGGACATTGGTAAGTCCGACTGTGGCTATACTTAATTTAATAAGTTATTGTTTTGGTGAAATTTGTTTAATTTAAATTGGTTAGGAGATGTATATGGTATAGGAAATATTATGGTCATTATAATTGTTAACATCTGCAAATTAGATTCAAGTTTGATTTATGTCAGAGATGATGACGACGATGATGATGATGATGATGATGATGATGATGGCAATTATTGAATTAAATGTTGATGATGAGGAGGTTGATGATGCTGATGATTGTTATTCATTGGTATTGTTATTATTGATATTATTATTATTATTATTATTATTATTATTATTATTATTATTATTACAGGAGGGAAGTTTGATAATTGGAGAAAAGTATTTCCATATCGCCCCAGTTTCCGATCTAAGTAATGTTAATCGATTGTATATGAATCGAGAATACCAGGATACACCTCACGTAATTCGAGAAGAAATGGCAAATGATCAATACTTCCGTCTAGCGAACGATACGATTAAACGTAAGTTACACATAAACGGTTATACTATATGTAATTGTGGTTTTAGAATTTCGTCTATAAGCTTTGGACGAGATAAGGATGCGACATTGTTTCTGATTGTCAGTGGATATGACCATTCGTATTCTGGATTCTTCTACTACATTTGACGCTGACGTATAAAAGGAGTAACAGATGGTTTCATTATACAATTTACTTACAATGGCAAAAAGGATGAAGCTTAAAGCTGACATGTTAAAGAAGTGTTAGAATTGGTCACCATTCAATAGTCATGAAGTTATTGATAAACATGCGTCAAAGTGTAGCTATTAGTTATATCATCATAGATAATAACTCATCAACTGACAAGTTTTGATTAATTTCAGGAATTGGTTCATCAACTATTTCCTTCACATAAACATCAGTTGGAATATTTTACTTTTAAGCGAGAGTAATTCTAAAATCAAGCGAAGAGATTCGGGTGTTTAGAGGTTGGGTATCTCGTATTTAGGACTAGAACACTCGAGACGATTCAGAATGAGATATCGCGTGCAACACATACAGATTGATAGTTATACTGAATTTGATTATGACATTATTATTATTATTATTATTATTATTATTATTATTATTATTATTATTACATTAGTATTAATATTATTATTATGCCATTATTATGATTGTTATTATTACTAAGAAATTATTATTATTGATATGACATTATTATGATGACATTATTATTAATTACATTATTATTATGACATTATAATGATTATTAATAACATTATTATTTCACATTGTTCTTCTTTTCCTTCTTCTTCTTCTTCTTCTTCTTCTTCTTCTTATTATTATTATTATTATTATTATTATTATTATTATTATTAACAGCAAATGTTTCTGAGGAGGAAGCTGTAAAGAAGAGTTTTTTTGTGAACCTGCGGCGATCATTAAATAAGTTAAATGGCGAGGAAAGCGACTTTGACCACAACAAACGAGCCAAGACAGTGTACGGAGTTGAACTGCATGTTGTAGTGGACCCTCCTGTCTGGCAAAAGCAAGTAACCATTGGTTTCTTCTTTGCCTTCGCTGATTTCAATGTCTCCGGTTGAATGGATGCAGTAACGCAAAGTAAACTTAACGATTTACTAAGTCAAACAAAATAAAATTGTTATTCTTTGAAGCTGCACAAATCTGTATAACATAATGCAATGGTACATTAAATGAATTAAGTCTTTTTCACAAAGTACTCACTCTATCATGATGTAAGTAATCAAGAAATTTCTTTTTCAATGTAGGACGTATTTACATATGACTAACTATATGAGGGTCTCGAATTCAAATCAAAACGAAGGCCACATGAGCACTTAAACCATGACCAGAGGGTCACACTAGTGAAACATCTCGAGATACCAAAATTCGTTGACAGAGAAGGTAACCAGCTGAAATGATGGATACATGAAGTATTCGATGCAAGAACATAATTTTTATCAGAACTGGATGACGTTGAAACATTTTAGAAATTATGGGAGTTGTTAGTGTCCACGCTAAATAACTCTACGTGTGGTGTGTTTGAGAACTGATAAAGTCGCAAATATATGAGGACATTTATATAACGTCAAAGAAATATTATTCTTCCCAGACACTTCAGTATGTTCAGCTTTAAAATGTCATTTTATTATTGAGCTGAAAAGTTTACCTAAAGACAAAAATGTCCTTCCAAAACATTCTGCTGGCATCTTATACATTTACCGTTGCAGTGAGAGTGACGGAAAACAAATCAAGGTAACTGAAATCATTATATAATAGGTGAAGTAGACGTTAACTAAAATTATGGTACATAATTCTATTCCAGACAAAAAAATCCGAAAATTATTTGTGTATTTGAAGGTTTTATGCTCTAGCAGACGAAGACACTGATAACACAATGAACCGAGTGAAAGAATACGTCTCGCAGGTTATTAATGGCGTAAGTAAATCTTGCTGCAAACTGTTTTATTGATAATCTTTTATTAACTCCAAACATACCTAAACAGAATTATTATAGTTTCGTTTTAATATTCCGCAGTTCTCCATGCATTTATATATAACGAAAACATGATAGAAGCATTCAGGAATATGTGCATTCCTAAGTCTACTTCATATTTTTTGAAGCTTTCTTGAGTACTTTGTGCAGATAATTAATGCCAAAAATCGAATAAGGATAGCAGACTAAACAATAGAAGTGTCACGCAAAGAACGCTAGATCTCAGTGTTCTCTCTCTCTGTCTCTCTCTCTCTCTCTGTCTGTCTGTCTGTCTCTCTCTCTCTCTCTCTCTCTCTCTCTCTCTCTCTCTCTCACACACACACACAAATATATACATACAGAGAATGTGTATCCTCTCTAGGTTGCCATCACGTACAAGGCGATTCAAGGCCGCGCCTTCTCCATTGAAATCACGCTCAAGGCTATTACCGTCATCAAGGTAAGAGACATTAAAAAAAGAAAATCATATAATCAAATTTTCCAGTGCTATGTATTATAGTGAAGACCTAATTTCCTTGAATATCATCAGTATATACTATATAATTATATTCTCAATTAGTTAAGATCCGCAAAATTAAAGTTTCAACATCAGATGAAATCAACTCTCTTCAGCAGGCTTATCTATCACCATTGCGCTCCAATTGTAAAGTAAGTTTACCTCGCCATATTTTCTTTTTCACTCAACAAAGTAGAAAAATCATACATCGTTAAAAATAATTGTACGGTGACCACTGTCTAATACCTGGCTAAAACTAAATATTAAGTAATTCTATTTCAATGATATCTCAACTACTTCTTGTATATGGAAATAGAGAGTACTTGAGACGTTTACTTTAAGTAAGAATAGAATCGTAGGTTCACGACTTCTCTCAGCGCCATGTAACTAATGTGAAATATAAAGCATTTGAGATGATCTGTTCTAAACTAAGATCAGATTGTGTACATCCAATTAACAAAACGTCAGAAATTAGTGATATCAACCATTATCGCTGTCGTAGTCTATATAGTATCGCTTCGTTTATATAAAGCATATAATTGTAGTTGCGTTTGTGATTTTTGCAATCACCCAATGTGTGCAATGCTGAGACGTATCCTATATACTTTTGTGCAGAATAAAACTGACGGACCCTATGAAACTGCGAAACTATTCCAACAGAAAGGAATGGTGTCCATTGGGGATAGTGATTACCTGGATGCGTTTTCAGATTGGGTGCTGGATACTCCTGGAATGCCATCAAGGTCCGATTTTGATCACGCGATGATGCTCACCGGGTATATGTTTGGCGGTTTTTGGACATCAAAATAAATCAATTGTACCTGTATCTATGTGAATTAGATACCTTCCGTAATTCCATTTGAATCTGAATTTAATAAAGTTTAACATAAATTTCATTCCATAAACGAATATTATACTAATTTCTTTTCAGCAACAGATTTGACGCATAATTAAGTACAAGGCTCGTTTTTCAAACTATTTCGTTGTTAATAGCCATTCATTATAGACTAAACCAATAACATCTGAAGTCATTGTCAATGAGGGATAGTGAATAATACCGATGCATTTGAACGCCCGTATTACCTAGCAGCAGAGAGGGCGAATCCTACAACGTTTTTAGACAAATTTTGATTGAAATCCTAAAACAAGCCATCCTATAATCTCATTTCAACCAAAAAGAGGGTGAATCCTACAACGTTTTCAGACAAAAAAAATTGATTGAATCCTTAAAACGATCCGTAGGATTTCGTTAAAATCTACGAAATCTCATTTTAACTAAAAAAATGAAAACGAAGATTTTTAAGATTTTTTAATCAATTTTGGTCGCAACTTGTTGTCATCCACCCTCTCTGCTGCTATGGGTTAACAAAAATAATAAATGATTTGATCGAGTCTTTATGATGAAAGTTCTTAGGACGAAAATCATTTATGATCTCACAAACAAACTAATCACTAACACCTCTTCTTGTAAATCAATCAGATTATTTGACTGGTCGGTGAGTTTGAAATTAATTCTGGTTAATGAATTATTATGGCATCGCATGTAGACAGGATTAATTGGGTTTTCAATAATTAGGAATCCTGGAGGAGCTGTTGGTGCAAACGAATAAAGAATATATCCTTGCTGAGCTTGATTTGATCGTTCGAGATTAATTTGATAGCTTCCTTCGATAACATCACATACTAAATTGAGCGCAATCACCGATGAAATATTTACGTTGAACGGAGCGATATGCCTGCCGCCACCATCTGGATCATTATTATGTTTGAGGATTTTTATTTCCGGTGATGCTGTTTTTTTCCACGTATCATGAATTATTTTGAAATCAATTTCGATGGCATCATTGAGAAGTTTTTTTAGTTCCGGTACGTTGTATTTCGGTAGTTTGAATGTGGGGATATCTTCAACGCGGATTTTATAGATCAGTGCAAATTCTTTTCTCGATAGGGGATTATCATCATCTAATATATCCTGAATAATGTTTTGGTTAAATGTTTCCATATCATTGATGATTTTGTTGCATATTTCTACGACGCTGATAAATTCATCTCGGGTGAGAGAGCCGGATTTAAGAGATATTAACAACAGCGAAAAATCATTATTCATTGCTGTGAAATTTTCATCGATTTTAAAATCGTCAGTAACAAGAAATTTTTCCCCAAACGTGTAAAGGATCCTAACAAAATCTCTAATGATTATGTGATCTTTATAACTCCTTATTGGATTATCAGGTTTTATTCTGTCGGTGATATAATCAGTTTTTTGTGGTTCTGGTAAATCAACGGTTTTTCCCCCTGGTGGTAATTCAGGCCATCCTAGTACGGTTCTTATTGAGCTTTGATAGATATCTACGACGTATCCTTCTGTACTTATCTCAATTGCGGATGATAGCGTCGGCTCATGAACTGTTATAGCGATTTTTGATTCTTTTCCAGTAATCGATTTTATTCTACGCGCGAATTCATCATTGATTTGTTCGATTTGGTATGACCCTGTTGGTATCGAAACAACTTTCCAGTCTGGGGTTCCGTCGGGTTTATTCTCATTTGCAAACACTAAAGAATTATTGGGTTGTTGACCACCAAATGATTTTGATCTGATATTAGGCCAACTGTGATACACTCGTAGTTTTGCTAGCGCTATCTCCTTCACTGGGACCGGAGAGGGGAAATTCACACTGAATTCTGGATTCGTTGATGTTATTGATATCATACTTGTTTGTACTGGGTTCGTGTTCTCCACTACTCGTTGAAGTAATTCCTGCGGTGTCGTCAATGACAGTGTCATCGTTGTTATTATAATTATGATTTATTTCTAATTTTGGTATCGAGGAATCATAAATACTGACCATCACTGAGAACTCACAATCTGGTAATGTTGATATTATTGAGATCATTTTGTTTTTTGGGTTCGTGTTTTCTAATTCCATCGATGTTGTCATTGTTATTATATTCATGTTGTCGCTCTAATTTCGATATCGCGGAATCAAAAATACTGACCATCTCTGAGAATTCACTATCTGATATAATTGTATTATCGAGTGACGACGATATCATCAGGGATAACTGCGAATATGCGGTTGATGCAATATGAAATTGAAGTAAGTAATTCTGCAGTTTACTCTGGCTGCATGATGATATCTTTTTTGCTATCCCGGTTGATATACCCCCGATTGTAGCCACCGCAGAAATGCAAATTGGAACTACGACCGGGGCAATCATTGTAACCGATGCAAGTATTATTCCGGCGCCAGTGAGAACGCTTGACACCGAGTATATAATAACATCAATTGCAGTGATTTTTCGTCGGTATTTTTTTATTTTTATTTGATACTCCTCGGCGAGGGTTTTGAGTCTATTCTGAAATTCTCTGACCTGATCATAGCGACATTGCGTTGATGAAATCATTGTTATTTTAAAAATGCTAGCGTTTTCAATTGTGAAATCCTTTCAATTTAGTTATTTACTTAAATCCGCTACGAATTCAACATACCAGGTTACTGAAACCCCAATCAAATTTTTATCAGTAGCTGTGATTGTGAACTTTTCAGTTGTATTCTTGTCGATGATCGTTGAAATCGTATTATTAACCCCGGATGAACTGGACGATGAAATATTAAATTGACTCAATGGTGTCACTAGTGTTAATCGATAAATACCCTTAACAGTTGCAGTGATATCTAATTTGTTGTTTGCAGGTGTCCACTCAAATGATCCGTGTTGGATTGTATATACTACGTTGTTGGTTTTCTCATGAGGAATTTTTGTTTTTTCAATGATTGTTATCATCCTCGAAAAATCACCTTTGACGGCTTCGATGAAGTTTTTCGTCTCATCGATGGATTTTTTAATATCAGGGAGTTTTATTTCTATTTTATCCAACTGGGTTCCAATAAATTTATCAATGATATTTCTACGAAAAACTGAAAACTGTTTTCCGTTTTCTTCAATTCTAGATTCAAGTGTTGTTAGTACAAACAGAGAATTGTTTAACTCATCGTTGATAGTTTTTAATCGATCTGTAATCGTCGAAACGATTACACCCGGTTTGAGTTTACCCTGATCGGAAAATAACGCAACGGTGTTCTCGATTGCGTTTTGTTGTTTAACCAAAATATCATCCAGAGAAATATTACTGGTTTTCAATTTACCCTGTTTGTCTTGAAATACAACTATTTCATTAGGATCAACATTTGTTAAGTTCAACGTCTCAGCTATTTCATCTTTGATTAGTTTTTTTACATCCTTGACAGAATCAGGTGGTGCAGTGCCATCGGGTTTGGGTTTCAAAGATCTCCCCCAAATATCAATCATGTTATTGTAAAACTCTTTCTCTCTTTAAAATCGTTTCGATTTCCAGCGATTACTAGTGTATTCATTAACGACAACATGTGGTGGTTTTCCGCTTGGGTTACTCAAGGAGTTAGAAATAGCGTTAAGGACATTTAATACTTCGCTGCCACATATTGGTGGGTCAATCATCGTTTGTGTTGGTAGCGTAGAATACCAAGTCTTCATTGGAAGGGTTTTTATATAACGCAAAAACTCTTTTGGTGGTGCTAATCCATATGAATCGAAATAAACAATCCCACGTGGATCAATAGCGTATGCAACCCAGTGAGTTCCAGGTCCGGTGCTGTTATCGAGATTAATAATACCTGTTTCAATTTTGTTTGGTTGATGTGGTAATTGATCTTTCATAAAGACACCTCTGAAATTTTTAATCGCTAGTTTTTTAGCAGCATCCATTAAATCAAAATTGGACATGGGAACCATCGAAGATTTGGGAACCATAGGTTCCTCAATTAATAAACCGGTCCTAGTCTTAGACCCTTTCCGCTGTACCACGAATACGGGGTTCCTGGTAGTCTTAGACCCTTTCCCTTTTTTTTATACCCTCGACCTTTCTTCGGTTCATATGATTCAGCAATGCTCTGTACCGCTTTTGTCCCCAAGCCTCCAACTACCCCCAATGCGGCCGCTTTTGCGACTGCTGGGGCTGCTGCCGCAACCAATGCTGGTAACGCAGCAAACAACGGAAATATACCGCCTGTTTTAATCATATTTTTGATAGCAGCCGCAGAAAGAGTAATCTGAACACTTTTTTTGGCTACAAGTGCATCATTGAAATGTTTCACCTGACGAGTTGTCAGCGATAGTTTATTTGCACCACCAGTCATTTGGTTGGGTTTCAACGTGATTGTGGTTCCACATTTTTTAGCTGATTCCGATTGCAATTTTTTTAATTGACCGGGAGTTAACGCAACACTAATAACACTATATGACATTATACATAATTGATTGATTCTAAATCGTTTACAATTTCAATTACATGTTTTCCACTGGTGCATCTACCACTCTCATTCTTCCACCAACACCTTCAAGTAGCATTGATTTATCACTGAGAATGACAGCAACCGCTCTGTAATTAGCAATAGCACCACGAAGCACATTAGCTCTAAAGTGTATATCAACGACAGATTGTCTCATCAAATCGAGATGTTCCAGTGAGAAGTAATAGATCGGATACAGATTTTTAAAGTCGTATTGTGATATTTGCAAACCAGTATCCACATTTTGGTCGCGTGCCATAAATGACAACAGACGATGATAAACTCGTGCGATATGATTTTCTGTGTAATTAAGTTGTATATCCTCGGATGGTTCCTGTTGGCCGTTTATTCTCAGTGAGACGTCTTTCACACCTAATTGATCAAATATCATATGACTGAAACGTTGATCGCCAACTCGTGAGTTATCCTGTAACGCAATAAATATATGACGTGGCGCAGAAACACCTTGTTTTGATGCTAGATTCCACGTGAATAACCCGTTGATATTTGATTGCTTCACATCTGTACTCACTGATAACCAACTCAACAACGACTTTCCTCCTTGGTCCATAAATGATAGCAATCGTTCTTCTGCGGTGATTGCTGGAGTCAACACTGGCATCCACAATGATATTTTTGTTAAATTGACTTTACCGGCATCAGTATTTGGATTTGCATTGTCTGCTGGAATCCTCCAGATTGCGTCATTATCATCACTCTTTCGTACAAGCGATACTGTATGCTTCGCTCCATAGATAACTTTTCGGACGTTTCTACAGAATCCAAATATATGATGCAGTGGAATCGCGCATGAAAATGATTTACGCCCTACTCCCAACATTGAGTTTCGTGTTGCAGCTCCTAGATTGAAATTAGCATCGTTGTTTATAATCATATCCTCGGCATCAATATTAGCGGTGCCAGCATTATTCTTTGGTCGTCTTACAACAAATGGATTTCCTCCAGCGGTATTCTTACCATCTTTTGCAAACATCATAGAAGGTCCTGCTGATCTTGTATAATCATCGGAATATCTCGCTAACCCGATTATTGTTGTAGCCACATCAACATCGCGATCTATCGACTCGATTTCTTTTCCATCAATGAGATATCTAGCACTCTCAAATAGCGCCATGATACCATTATTGACAAAACCGACTTGAGTACCAGCTGGATACGGTGCTGGTACAGCAGGAGTATCAGCAGCTGTTACAAGTTCTCCTTCTACTTCAATAAACGCTTCACAGGGTAGAAAGTATTTACTGGTATCATGGACTTGAAGATCAATTCTTGCTCGACTATTTGAGTCTATGGCATGATAGGCGTAATATTGATAATCGCGTACAGAATCATCCTTGCCAACTGGGGCGTCTATATCAAATGCTGGATCACGTGACTGTTTGAACATTTTATTCTATTTATCAGAGTCTAAATCGCGATTTCCCATTTCATCGTCGTAGTTTTTTAAAGCCACTTCCTGCTATCATGTTTGCAATATTGCTTTGGTCGGGGGTTAAAACCATCGACGCTAATTTTTCATCTACTGCGTTATTTATAATTCTACTAACACTTGCAGGCATTTCCGCTGTAGACGGTAACGGTTTTGAAAATCCTTTGGATTTCATCCGTGATTTCACTAATGATGTTAATTTATTCTTCGCAGTTGAAAACGCTTTTCCAGCAAGATCTCCAACAGCACCAATACCCTTATCACGAATAACATCAATTGCTTTCATTCCTAATTGTTTAGCCAACGGCATCACTTTTGGAGCCATTCTCGCAAATAACCCTAAAATGGTATTACCTAAACCATCTCCGTAGTATGCTCTATAAACCGGAAACCGTGAATTAACTACGTAGACGGGGGTTGGTTTATCATGATTGTAGTGTATGATCATTATTTGAAATCAGAAACAATTTTTCAATTGTAAAACAATTTATCAATTAATCACTGTGATACCCACTTTCCACTAACTCGCCAATGAAATCTCGATATGTGCTGATATCCATGATACCACCCTGAAATAACCGTCTACAGATATCAGCTGCTTCATTAATTATTTCCGGTGAGTTATTTCCAGCTCGGAACCCTCCTACAAGAACCTCTAATCGTGATATATCACTGAGAACACTACCAGGACATACCCCACTTTGGGGTCCACTGGAATCTTGCAATCCGCTTCCGCTATAACCCATTGCTACATCCATTTTTTCTATTTCGTCTAAATCGGCTTTTTGTAAATAACCAAAAGGATCATCATCATCATCACGTGGTATTTGTTGTTTTTTAGGTGAAAAAGATATTTTCTTTGCAGGTTGCTGTCGCCGCCTTTGTAATTTTGGCGGTTTTTGTTGTTGTTTAAACTCTTCGTATTGATTATACACGTGACCCACCTTATCGATATAATCAATATATGATGCACTATCTTTCTTAATCAGACCTTTTTCAGTTTTGATTTTATAGAATATATCAGCCCAGTGAGTTATATTTCTAACATATTTATAATGTTCTGGTTTCAACCATTTTTTTCTGTTTTCATAGGACGTAACAACAAGCGCAGGAATTTCTGTTGAATCAGTCTTATCAATTGTTGCTAACCCTTCCTCGTTAAATCTCACGAGTAAATCATCTACTGTTCTTTTTGATTCTATTTTTTGTACGGCCTGTTCTGTTTGTTCAGTTTTCGCTGCTATTTTTTCGAGTTCACCGATAACAGATTTTCCCGTCTCGGGATCATCCCCCAGTATAGCGCGCTGTACCCCTTTCGTTGCTGTGGTTACCGGTTTAAACAATTCTTCAGATCCCGCAGCAAAATCAGTTTGTAAATTCTGTCGTTGTTGTAGTTTATTCCGTACAGAGTCACGAATTGGTACAAATCTCTTAATTGCATCTAATCGTTCACGAGCCAATCGGGTTGTTAATGCTTCATTGACCATTATTTGAAATCAGAAACAATTTTTCAATTGTAAAACAATTTTTCAATCCCGACCTAACACCATCGGATGGTCATGGAAGTATTATTTCATCGTGAGACAGCTTCGTTCATCGATGGCGAAACTATCAGTATTATTTTTTTATATATACAATTTTGATAGTTTCGCCATTCTATTTTTGATCAATCCGACATATCGTCCATCGATTTTTGACATCCCTTGAGGGTCGGCTAAAAAAAATGATTAATGGTCGGTCAATCAAATAATGATAAATGGTCGGTCAATCAAATAATGATAAATGGTCAATCAAAATTGTTCATTTTCTTGAATTAACGCCCGTAGGTGTCTAACTTTAGAGTTGACTTCTTTTTTCAATTCGTATTCGTACCCCAATTCTTTTCGTATTCGTTCTACGATGGTATACAACGGAGCGAACACACTTACGTCACTGGAAAATGCGAGAGAGTCCTTAATAGAATTCTGAATTCTTTTGATGAGCGCATACTTCTTTGGTAGCATATATTTATTGTTGTTAACTCCGTATTCTATATCCTGAAAATCAGACATGATTTGATCAGGATTTAACCCATCTGATAGTTCAATATCCCAACCTTTCAATTTTGAAATCTCGGATATGATGCTATTCATGTTTTCAGAATTCATTATTCTATAATAATGATATATTTCTAAATGAAAAATATGACGTATTAGACATAACTAAATCGAATTTTTTGTCCCGTCCCTTTTGAAATCGCAGATCGATAAATCCCCTCTGCAACTTTTCGTATTGAGGCTCTACAAATATCGAAGTGTCTACTGGCTTCATTCATTGATTGAAATACTTTTTCTTCGTTAGTTATCGTATTCAAAGATTTCACAGATCTCGCTTTTTTTGAACAAGTGCCAGTCTTTCCTCGTTTGGTATTCTCACTTTGTGTGATAGCCTGCAGATTTGATAAAGAATTGTTCTTTGGATTAGAATCGATATGATCGATAACAAGACCATCCTCGATCAATCCATTAAAACATTCAAATATGAAACGATGATTGTGATATTTCTTCTTTCCAGCGCTAAACATCAAATACCCTTGATTAGTCACAAAACCGACCGTTTTCTTCAGTTTGCGGTTTCTTACAACACCATCACTGGATGCTTCATAATTTGTGATCACAGGGTGCTGTCTGAATTCTTGGTTCATTCGTATACATAATACTATTGTTTGTCTAATTCATTGTTTGGTTTAATGATAAATCTTTCGATGTAGTCTTGAGGAGTTCTTATGATTTTATCCCTGACTTTGTCAAGGATACTGACTTTGTCAGCGTCAAGAATACTGACTTTGTCAGCGTCAAGAATGCTGACTTTGTCAGCGTCAGGGTCATAATTTCTGATTGATTGTCCATTTTTTATTCTTTTATCATAATAACGCTTCAACTCCCTGTATCGCTTACCACCGCAATTCAAACACAACCGTGATTTCCCCCTAACCCCAACCCCACATAGAATACAGGGTAACGGACCAAGGCTTCCACGTCGAAAGCTTTGCATATGATACCCACAAAACTCATTTCTGCATGATTTGTTACACGGGGTTACTGATCCAATCATAAGCCACTTGCAGTGATTCATTATATAAAAATCTTTCATTTAAATGCTTGTTTTAATTATAGCATGAAGGAATTAAGGAGAACGCCTTCGAAAAATGCTGAATTCAATGTTGATAAGGAGTTTAAGAGATTATTGAAAATCAATCCTAGATTTAATCTCGATAGACCCAAAAAACGTAACAAACGTCCAATAGACGGAAACATGAAAGAGTTTAAGAGATTATTGAAAATCAATCCTAAATTTAATCTCGATAGACCCAAAAAACGTAACAAACGTCCAAGAGACGGAAATATGAAAGAGTTTAAGAGATTATTGAAAATCAGTCCTAGATTTAATCTCGATAGACCCAAAAAACGTAACAAACGTCCAAGAGACGGAAACATGAAAGAGTTTAAGAGATTATTGAAAATCAGTCCTAGATTTAATCTCGATAGACCCAAAAAACGTAACAAAATCAATCCTAGATTTAATCTCGATAAACCCAAAATCCTTCGGATTTCAAAAGCGTCCAAGAAATTATCCTGGAAAGATGCTCAATTCAATCTCGATATAGTTTCTAATACACCAAAGAATACAATTCTTGATAAAGCCATGATTAGTAAAATCAGAGACTGTTTTAATGAATTCAAACGTGATGGAGCATCCTATTGTTGGTCAACATTTCGAATTGATGGTGTTGTTGACGCTACCATGAATGATGAAAAAGCAGCAGTGATAATTTCACGTGTTGGGGAAAAACGGTATTTTTTCCGAATCAAATTCATTATTGAAGTCGATGGCAAATGGATTATTAGGGATAAATTTGAACCAATCCTCAAGAATAAAAAAGCTGTCATTGTGAGTAGAGATTCCAAACCAGGAATTCTAACCGGCATTGACAAACCATACTACGAAAGATCTTATCCCGTAACAGCAATGGTTTATGGGATATATCCGTTAAATGATAAACCCGATATCGCAAAACTAGCTCCTATGAAATATTCGTCAGGGCTTAATTGTGTAGCAACACGGGTAATGGAGCACTTCACAAATGCATCCCGAGGAAATAAACTAACTGATCTGCGACGTAGGAAAATAACCGAGTGGGAACTGACAGTGAAACAGCATGGTGCAAAGATTTCTGATATAGCTAAATTAGAAACATCATTAAGATTTCCAATAACAGTTATGACGATAACCGGAGAGGTTTTATACGAACCGAAATATAACAAAAATGGAGCACCAATACAGATTATTGATCATAACAAACACGCGTGGACACCTGCGGTAACAGTATTTCCACGAGAACGAACCGTGAAATATATCCCCCCGGAATTTTCCGGGGAATTAGTCGGGGATGTTTTCTATGAAGAGAGATTATTTGATGCTATTAATGCGTTGTGTAAGGATGATCCTGTGTCAGTGTGGTTACTTAGAAGTGATGAAGATCCCGAAATAGGATTCGATCAATTTGTAAAACCAAATGGTGAATTATATCGCGTTGAAGAATTAGATAACAGAATGAGAAAAATCGCTAGTGATTTTTCACCGGAAAGTTTCCATGAAAAACTACTCACGGATAGTTTTACTATTCCATCAGTGGTAGCTCACTTCGCAAGAGAAAAAAACTCATGGCGTCCAACACGAAGTGATTTTCTCGAGGATGTTAAATCGAGTTGCGTCGAATATTCCCATGGAGGATTGTGGAATACGAAATACTCACGTGATGGTATGATTTCAATTGATATATCCGCGTGTTATCCCGGAAGTTTTCTCGGATATGGGGAATGCGCTGAATACTTCAAACGATTTGGACACCCCACGCATGAAATGACTCGTGTTGCGATTAATGGACCATTACCTGATTTTGATTTAACCGGATTCGCTCGTGTGATATCATTCGAATTAGCTACAGGGTTACATCCGTGTAGTTATGTTTGGCTCGGTAGACACCTATCTGAAAAGGCCTGGATGCCAATAGTGTTACTACGATATATGATTGATTGTGGTATGCTAATATCGTTGATTGTTTCCGAGGCTATTATATGCTATCGAGCTCAGAAAGAAGTTTGGCTACCACAACCCGATCTAGATCGTATAATCAACGAACTACGAAAACAATTCCCTGATGGAAATTCTTCGAATTTTAGTGAAGAAGGAATCATAAATTGGTCTAAGAAGTTATTTGAAATTAAAAAAGAACAAGCAAAAGATCTCGGACGAAGAATAATCGGTAAATTCACTCAAGGTGGACGGTACGACAACGCAAAATATTCTTCGCGCTTGATCATAGATATCGCTGAATACGATTTTATTGTAGCGGATTTAATGAAACAGGGAAAACTTGTATCCCGTAAGGATGCTTTTCTATCCAATGGTGAGAAAATGGGTACGGTTGTTACCTACTGTGATGGATATAATTCCCAGTACACACATTTGAGAAGTTCAATGCTAGCCTATGCTTCTATTAATCTATTTTCGATGATAAATAGATTTCCTAATACCGCGGTTAGAGTGGCCACTGATTCGATGTATATACACAATAAGTACAAATCAGCTGTAGCTAAATTCACAGATCCCGAAGAAAATTGGGGGCGTTGGCGATTTAAAAAGGAGATGCTACATGAGTATTGTGAATCCGCAGACGTTGCCATGGATGATAAATATCTTTGTTGTAACCGTATTGAAATTCAATCAGAATTTTCTAATGCACCACCGGTATCTGATCCAATCTGTAGATATAAAACAGTTTATTTAAACGGTTGTGGTGGGTCAGGAAAGACAACTCGTGCAATTGAATTATTTCGTCGGTCAACCATGATTGTGCTAACACCGACTCACAGACTCGCCAGAGAGATGATACAGCGAGGGGTAAATGCTTGTACTTACCATAGTTTCTTTCGATGGAAGGGTGACAAATGGACTCCTGAGCGTATGGGTGATAAATTCATTCCTGAAATCATAATTTGGGATGAAATATGCACAGTGTCATTAGATGTATTACAAACATTTCTTGAGTGGTTGTTAAACAAAAACACAAAAGTCGTCATGTGCGGTGATCACGGCCAACCACCACCATTTGTCGGTTCATCTCCACATGAATGGCTAAGGGGTTTTGTAGACTACTATGAAGAAATCACCACTGATTATAGATCACTTGATGAACGATTACGCGAGTTCAAAGCGCTAATTAGATTACAACCGGATAGAATCCAATGCGAAATAGCGCGTGAAGTGATTTCAGAAACTCAAATAAACGATTTCTGGGAAACATGGAGACCAAATGATTTGATAATTGCAAGTAGAAAAATAGTCAGGGACACACTTCAGATGAAGTTATTTGAATTGCATAAAGAAAAATTTGCAACGCTTCCAGTACCCCTTTGTTATAGGCCATCGGATACACGAAAACAGAATATTGAAGTTGATATTCCAGGACAGAGTGAAAAACAAATTCTCGTATTAAATGATATTGTGCTGGTTGATATCAATGTCGTTGAAGATGCATTGCGTGCTAATAAATCCCCGTGGACTCTAGGATACGCAGCAACAATACACTCTTCACAGGGATTGACTATATCGGATACAATTGTTTGGATGGTGGATAATCACATCGAATGGTCGAATTTAGTCTATCTCGCAGTATCCAGAGTACGAAAAATAAATCAACTTCGAAGAGTTGTCTTCGATGATGAAATCATTGGTGGCGATGATAATGACACAACAATAAGTGATATTGATGTTAGCATCATTAATAAAAAACTCTCCGGTTACAAACAACAGGACAAAAAAAAACAACGAGAATTTGATATTGATGCTGAATCAATAATTACGCTGAAGAAACAACAGAATAATCACTGCGCGAGTTGCAATTGTATAATGCGTTGGCAGTATTCGGATAAGGATCCTCGCCAATTCACCGTAGACAGAAAAAATAACAGTCTCGGTCATGTCAGAAATAATGTGATGTTGACTTGTCTTGAGTGCAATAGACGCAACGGTGCTAGTTAAGACCATGCGGTGGCAATTGAGTATCCTCGGGAATTACCTGTAGTTGTTGTCGAGTAAATCCTCGTTGAGGGGCAGTTGAATCCAGTTTATAGACTGGAGGTCTACCCGTAGATCGTGTTATACTAGATATCTTGTGTGTAGTAACACTCCAAATAGGATCAGTAGCCCTTTTTCTACCCCCTTCAAGCTCTCCTGGTTCGTATAAGTACCTCACAATGACATTACTACCAAGAATTGGTTCTTTGAAATCTTTTTGTGGTTGTACGGGTATTGACTTCTTTTTAATCGCGTTGATAGGTTTCATGTTGATTGTTCTAGTAATCTCGTTATTCAGTGCAGTAATCACAGATGGTAATCTTTTAACCCATTCACGGGATCTTTTTTCTTGGATGAATTCTTTTGCGTATTGATATCCAAATAACCGCTCAGCAATCGTCCGATTAAATCGTTCTACAATGGCCTGATCGCGATGTAGCGCAGTATGCCCTCGTCGTATGGTGACATTATGATGTTTCATTGTAGATAACACTGCACCCTGAAATTCCTTACCAGGATCAACCTGCAATAGATTTGGCCAGTGCAGAGGACCTCGTCGATAAATCCTCTCAAATGCAGAAGCAACTTCAGTGGCTGATTTTGTTTTTAACGGTTCTGCTTCTTTGTATCGACTTGCAATATCAACTACGGTTAGCGCGTATTTGTAACCACGATCATGTGGCAGAAATAATATATCAGCCTGATGAACTTCATTAGGAGCGGTCACATCAAAATGCGAGAATTGAATTTGTTTAGGCGGTGGTAGATAAATTTGCCATAGTGCCTGTTTGGATAACCAATTAGCCGCAGTGTTTTTTTTCACTTTTGCAGCGCTAGCGAGTTTATGGACTGCTGATTTACCCCTCCAGTATCCTCTTGGGGAATAATAAATTGATTCCATATTATTAATTACCGGCACCTAACATCAATTTACTTTTCATAGCCGATTTTATCAAAAATGAAGCCAATTTTTCTTTGAAGGATTTATCAGGAATAGCATTTAACGCATGAATTAATTTCACATCTGCTAGATGCCTGTGTTGCAGATTGCTGCTTTTATAAGCAACATCATGAAGGTGACAGGCCTTATCAATGGCGTTTATTGGTTCTTCACCGGGGTTGGGTTGATTTTGATTATTGAGTCTGATATCAAGTCTGGTTCCCGGTCCACAGTAGCTATATCCGGGAAGGTGCTTTTCTCCCGGGTACTTTGCCCATGGGGTTCCAGGGAGCTTTGCCAATTTGGCTGCGATATCACCTCCTCGTTTTTTTTTAAATCAGATTTCATAGACACAAATCTAAATTTCTTTGTACCACATTGCATGCATTTACCAGAAAGCGCTGATCGGTTATTTTTAGTTGTAACTGTCGTCACATCATCTGTGCCAGTACGCGTTTTGCACTTCACACAATATAGATCCATAATTTATGTATAGAAATATGGATATAATTGATTTTTCAGCGACTAAAACAAGAGAACCAATTAAGCATCATGCAGCGCTACCAAACTCTATCCGGATGATTATAATCGGGCCATCTGGATCCGGTAAAACGCAATTGTTGCTCAATTTAATAATGAGATGGATGAAGTGGGATAAGTTGTATTTAATTGCTCCTAGCGTAGATGATCAACGATGTTATGAAGTGCTAAAAGATTTTAACGAGAATGCATCAGAAATTAGCGGTGAGAACGCCATTGATTTTATAACCGATATCGATGAAGCACCGAGTATTGATGATATTGATGGAGATATTAACAATTTAGTCGTATACGACGATATAATGTTGGATAAACAAAAAAATCCTGCTAGGATCTTTTCCCGGGGGCGTCACAAAAACACTGACGTGATATATGTCACTCAACGCTACACTCAGGTTCCAAAAGTCATCAGAGATAATTGCAATATTCTTTCTGTATTCAACGGCGTTGATACTCATACTCTTAGAAATATATGGCAGACATGGTGTTCTGATATGGACTTCAATCAATTTCGAGATTTCTTTAGTCATGCTCAGTCGACTCCGCACGGATTCGCAACAATAAATTTGCATGATCCTCGGACACGATATCGTATCGGACTGGATCAAATATTCGGTTGAAATCGTAAAATAATTATTAACCCATAGCAGCAGAGAGGGTGGATGACAACAAGTTGCGACCAAAATTGATTAAAAAATCTTAAAAATCTTCGTTTTCATTTTTTTAGTTAAAATGAGATTTCGTAGATTTTAACGAAATCCTACGGATCGTTTTAAGGATTCAATCAATTTTTTTTGTCTGAAAACGTTGTAGGATTCACCCTCTTTTTGGTTGAAATGAGATTATAGGATGGCTTGTTTTAGGATTTCAATCAAAATTTGTCTAAAAACGTTGTAGGATTCGCCCTCTCTGCTGCTTACCTTCATTCTGATCTCAAAGAATATAAAGACCTTCTCATACACTAACAACACGGATTGTCTCAAAACATAAATTCGACAAACAGTGTATGAGACAATATGAATAATTTTCGACAGCATTCCAGTTGGATCCAAAGTGGTTTAATCTGATTACTAATAGGTGTTTGATGTATTTGAATACGTCCATTACTGTAACTGACTAATGTAGTACGATGCATGTATTTCGTTAATTTACATAAAATAAAATATTATTTGCAATCCTTCATTTAATACTGCTGCTCTTTTATTTTCCAGGTACAATCTCGTCAGCGCCACAGGTGATATATATATATATATATATATATATATATATATATATATATATATATATATATATATATATATATATAATTTTATTCGATATTTCAGGCATATAAAGACCTATTTTGTGTAGATGTAAGACACGAGTATTGGATACAATTATTTTAAAATGTACTTAACATACTTTGAAGATACGTGTAATTGTAAATTACAATCCTATAATACACAATAAAGTACTAAGAATATAAAAAATGGAGCTGTGAAAACCCTGGCTTTTCGTAATATTCAGCCTTTGCAAAATGTGTGTTTCTTTGATTAGGTATTTGCAAAATATTGGACAATTCAAATGATTCGAACATAATTGATGGTGAATGTGCGAACATTTCTACGTCATTTTGGAAACCTTATAGTAGCTTGGTACATCGGTTGATCTGAGTGCATTTATTCACATTCCATTCATTCATGAGATTTTTAATAACATCACGTATCATCTCAAAGATCGCAGACACACTTCTCGGTGCTTGATAGTATTGGAGAAAAAAAGATATGTTACCCAGCATTAGTTTTATTTCTATTTGTAGGTATTGCCTTTATAGGATCTGTATGTTCGCGAAGAGCTGCTTCCGTGGTCACAGAAGAGGGCTACTGGAACACAATGATAGTAGCTAGTCATGAGCTAGGACATGGGTACATTACATACACACTTTATACCCTGCTCACTCTGCACGCTTTAGTGAATCTTCCGTTTTTATATGTATGTATGTATGTATGTATGTATGTATGTATGTATGTATGTATGTATGTATGTATGTGCGTGTGAGAGGTGTACAATATGCTGTCATTTTATTTACCAAAGCAACATCGAGATGCACCATTTAAGTCCGAAATGGGTTCTCATTTCCAGGCATACAAAATACTTTCAAATTGTCAAATCGAGACGATATGAATCCTGAATCATTCTTAACTACTATTAACTATTCTATCTGAACCTTTTCTGATTGTTGAATTTTCCCGTATATATACATATTTGTATGTATTTATTTATGTATATATGTGTTTATTTATTTAGTCTTGGTGCTGAGCATGATGGTGACGCAGGTTGCCCCAAAGGTAGCATCATGTGGATGATTCTACCAACTTCGGTGAATCAAAACACAAACAAGGCATGGGCATTTAGCAAGTGTTCGATTGACGCATTTGCGAATACTCTTGCAGAAGCGTAAGTATTAATGCATAATAAAATTGCATATCAAAATGGACAAATTTGTATATTAAGTGCAAGTCATGCACCTGATGACGGTTGACGATATAATTTTGTTCAATAATTTCTTTTGTTGACAGTCGTCACATCTGCAAAGACACATCAGATGTCTAAACATTTTCGTCTGTATATATCTACATCAAATTGGTAGATATAAAGTGTAAGACTAAAATGTAATGGTAAAAATAGAAAATCATTCAATTGAATGTGCATTCTACAATACATGATTAATGACAACTTACAATTGCGAAAATAAAAATGATTATTTAAAAAGTGGTCACTAAAACCAACACTATTCTTCACTAACACTCCAATGAGATACACTTTTTACTAGCATTTACTTTGCTTTGTCAATAAGACATATTGCTATAAGGTTGCACACAATAAATCCTATTTATCAATATTTCACATTCATGTTTCCATTTTAAAATAATAACCGTAGTAGCCAAATTTGTAAAATGTAGGATCTTAAATCAACATTCCCTCGTATCATTATCCAGCGAGACATCCAATGGTTGCTTCCACGTATCTCATATGTAAAATATTATTAGCCCCCATTGTTGCCGCATAATAAAACCGATAACATGATGGAGGCGTTGTTAAATCTCGCCTGTAAAATAAGACATTAATTAAATCATAATAATATTTCAGGATGCAAAATCCTGTTTGGCATATGAAAATAAAACTGAATCATAAACGTTCAAAAATAAACATCAGAAACCGTATACATTTTCAAATTGTTGCTACATTTTGCTGTTAGACATGTCCATTTCTAAAACAACGATTTAATGATTCTCAGAAACGAGCAACACAAATGATGCAGACCTATTTCAATAAAATGGATGCGGTTTCCAGCTTTAGAAGACTATACGAGATTTATCACAGAACCAAAGCTAAATAAACACATATACATTTTGGAAAATCAGTCCCTGAATATAGTATTACTGTTATATATGCCAATTATTAAAAAGGAGAAGAGGAGACCAGAGATGCAAATAAGATTCATCGATAAAACGTTTTTGACAGGGAAACAAAAGTTCGATGTTTTCAACAACAACAACAAAAATCGTTAGAAAATACATCAGCGGTCATCAAAACAATTTCTTCTCTTCTATGATACTTGTACGGTTTGAGACCATATTAGCAATTGGTAGATAAAACCAAGGCCCCAAAGCGTTGTCATTCTTTCTACCACAAGTTGTACACGCCGCACCTCCGCGTATCGAATATATTATTTGCATTGCAAATGACTGAACGCACACGTGTATAGGAGATATTCAATTTTATGAAGAAACGTGCCATTGGTCAACAAACATAAAATTAAAACAGATGTAAATCAGCTGTTCCCAATTTTAATATTAATATTGTATACTAAACCGGACAATTAGGAACGGCGGTTACGTTACCAACTTCGTATACTTCGGAACTAAATATTCCTCTAATACTTTCTCAGTATAAGTGGTATTTTCCGCTTTGGTAACAAAAATACCTTAGCACAACCATTCGTTCATGTCTGCTCTGCTAAGAAAAGAAAACAAATGAACTTAAATCATGGATAACACCTCTCGCTGCATTATTTCAATTGACCAGCATGGTGAAGCAAAGATGGTGTGTCCTTGGGAAAGGCACTTATTATAATTACTTCAACCAGTTCCGTTGGCATTTTTTTGTCATCCCCAGAAAGGAGTTCCTCAACAAGGGATATGCATAACAATTATATTTTAGATTTTCATAACCTTTTACATCAAATAATCACTAAAGAACCTACATGTGTTGTTGTTTCGTGCTGAATCAAATGAAACGAACGAATTTTCTCCATACACACACACACACACACACACACACACATATATATATATATATATATATATATATATATATATATATATATATATATATATATATATATATATATATATATATATAATATATATATATATATATGCACACTC